>OY796679.1:47101908-47650828 GCA_963680715.1 Tetragnatha montana | reverse complement strand
ATCAGCTTAAGTTTTTTATTGACCTTTTAAAAATCAAATGTTTGGTTTCCTTTTTAGGAGTACAGGAGAAGGGAATTTCCTTCCTTAGGGGATAAAGTTAACACCTCATTTTTGATCAATAGTCATTATGAATATATAATTTTCATACATACATTAACTTTTTAAAACATTCTATTTGTTGAAGATATGCACTTAAAAATATAAACTATTCAAAAGTTAAGGGATCAAAATATCTTCTGCTCTTGATAGCCTATAAGTGAAGCTCTTAGTGAACTTTTTAATGAGTTCATAGATTTCTTTAATTTTATTAATGTATCTATAACATACGTTGTTTACATATCTGTTCAATACTTAAACCATAAAAATTAACACTTCAACTTTTATACTTTTTTATATTTTTATGAAAGTGAGAGCTATACGTGTCCATTTATAAAGTTTCCAACCTAAAATGTAAAATTTTTCATGTGAATGTAATTATTTTAAAAATTATCTCATATTCGTTCATCAGGTACCCTTGATTTAATTTGAACTGTTTAAACTGTTCACAGGTTGTATTATGCTAAATAATCTTACCTTTCACCTAAAAAATAACTTATTTGTTTTGACTGAAGTACCACCAACTTACTTAGACTTTCCCCACTTGTGAATTAAGTTCGTACAAATTAGATTCGTTTGGCATAGTAATTACTTACCAGGGAGTTTCCGTTTCCTTATAATATCTACTTTAGTTTCAAATCAAACCTACAAAACTTTCAAATGTGTCTGCAAAACAAATTCAATTATCCGGAACTTAAATTTCTTTAAATTTTCAAACCTAGACATTGAAGCAATTTCCAAACTCCGTCTGAAAAAAAAGTGCACCGTATTTCCTCTTCTATACTTTGTGAAGAACTGTCGTAAAATCTTGATGACTTTCATTCAAACTTATGGAAATCCTATCAGACAATCTGATTCACCGGAGTGTTTTCTACTGATTGAGCAAGCAACAGTTTTAGATGTTTTAGTGTAATGCCTTAATTAAATGTAAGTGGAGTTAATTTAAAAGTACACTCACCTAATCAAAGTAAAGGAGTGTGTTGCGTTCGGCTTGAGTTTAAAAGGATACTTTAAAAGTGTTATGAAATGTTGAGACTAGAGTTTATAAATGAGTCTGCTCAGGATGAAAGTGGTGTAAGTCCAAAAATACAAAATTTTAGAGAAGCATGGATTTGGATTTCTTTTAAAATCTTTTACCTAATGGGGTTGTTATCTATGTCAAAAGCTAAATAAGTGGCCTGTAAGAGCTGCATAAAAAATATCTTCTCAATTGGAAAAATACAGGCACCGTTGGAGAAAATCTTCAATTATTCAAAACTACGATCAGTGGACTTACACCACTTTCATTCTAAGCAGTTAAAATGAAGGTGATGTTTCAAAACATTACATGAGTAAAAATGACATTAATTAATTGTGTTGAACTCTAAGCTACCGTTTTCCTCTTAGATAAAAATGTAAGAAGGAAATATAAATATTTTCTATTTAATAACATGTTATTTGCTACCATAATCTTCTTATTGATACAAAATATTATGTAGTTATTGAAAAAACGGGTAAAAAATACAGAAAGTTTTTATCAATCCAAAAGTTTTACTTTAAATAAATTTAAACATACTAGAGATATAATTTTTAAAAAGCTGCATTGTTATTGAAAATTTAAGAAAAAGACTATATTTATTTTTATAAGTAGTTAATGAATTGAAATTTCAATTTCTTCTTGAAGATTTTAAAAAATTTAGAATTAATGGAATGAGTAGCTCAGTACAGACCTATTACTTTTATAAATTTAAATATTATTTTTCAAAAACTACAAAATAGGTTATAAAGTATGGAATATTGAAGTTTAAAATTATGAACCCTTTTGAAGTAATATTATAGGTATGAATTAATAAGGTAAAAATCACTAACCTCTATTAGAGGATATTGTTCTTTGAATTAAGCCCTAGACAAAAATTTTCATACATTTCATACATTACTCGTGAAAAACTTTAAATTTATCTAAGTCTATATTTTATGTATTAATTTTTCTCTGTTTTACATTTGCACTATTAACTAAGTAAAAACACAATTTAATTCTTAACTTACATCCAGTGAATAATTCATTAAAGTGACAATTTATAACTTGGAAATATGCAAACTAAGGATTTGAAAATCAGTGTCTTTCAAGGTAAAGATTGGACGAATCACTTAAAAAACTTTCATATCGTCGTTTATGGCGAATCATCAAATATAACATAAATTTCTCAACTCCTCTGAAGACTTAATAACTAGCTCTCTTTAACTTGAACTTCTATGAGTGGAGAGAAAATAAAACTGATAATTAAAGAAGCCGAAGTTATATTTTTCGAGATATATGGTGATGCACCCAAGCGGTGTCTCGTCGGTGTTAGTAAAATCTTCTTTATGAAACGGGCGCTACAACGAACAGATAAGTTGAGTTACTCAGGAAGTGCTCCAGAACCTGGTCTACAATATCATTATTTTTCACCCCGTGTAAGCCACTATTATTTTTGGCGCAGGCTACAATCCACTTCAACTCCTTTCCGTTCATTAAACAGCGGTTCGCCAGCCGGCCTCCGATCTCATTTTAAAAACAGACTTTCTAATCATCACACGCTGGTAGGAACCGGGACGGACAGGAAGAAAGTTGCATACGTTGCTAATTATTAGATCGGAATTCTTGCAAAACGCTCGCTCTGTCTCTGTTGATGTGGAGAGTTTGCGTTGGACCATGTGGGCTGATGGATTCAGAACTGTTTGTTCAGCATTTCACTCTGTGATGGAGACAATGGGTTTAAACCTGACATTTTTAAAGCAAATAAACGGGTTTCCGTGTAAACTATGTGGTTTGGGTGGTAAGAAAGGCGTGTCGGTTTAATGTGTCACACCACGTGCTTGATCTACATGCGGAAATCTAGAAAGATCACGAAGTGCATCATGTTCACGTAGGGAAATATTAATAGAATAATGGAAAGTTAGGACTTTACACGAATGTCTACACTTACTTTTTAATTTTTTTCCCTGAAGTTCAAGAGGATATTTTTAGCTGTGATTGGAAAAGACATCTATCTATTCGGTTTACAGAAGCAAATCCAGGATATTTTTTCTAAGGTTGAAGCTGTGACTTATGATATTTTGAAAGATTTTACAATATTTTTACGGGATTTTTATTAAAATCGAGAAATTGATCCTTGAGGGGCTCAAAGCCCTGAGTTCCCCTGGATTATCCACTATTTGTTCCTTTTCAGTTATTGTGTCAAACATAAAGCTTAGGCAAAATGAAATTTAACATTCTTTACTGATTATTACATAAGAAAAATTTTTCTGTTGCATTCTCTTAAAAGTTTACCAAAGAGAGATAAAAGTGTTTTGTATGGGAGATCCTCAATATCAAGAATGAATGTTATATCCTTGTTTATTTCATATATCTGACATGAAGATTGATTTTTAAGAGGTTCTAGGTCTTATTGAAAATTTCTGTGAATGTTTAAATAGTTTATTGATAGCCCAACTAGCCAGCTGTAGGATTTCTAGCCTTAATTAAATAAAAATGATCTATCAGAGTGTGTATAAAATTAAATTATATGAAGCTTTTTTAAGTGAGAATATCATGTAAAACTTTTTCTAGGAATTATCAGGATTCTTCCTGCATGGATTAAAAGACTGAATCCTTAACTGCGAAACTTATTATAACATCTTCTTTCTTCGTTGACGTTTTCCAGCCAATCAGAGTAGACTTTTCTATAAGTTAAATACTGAAAATATGATCTGGAACTATGAATAGCACTTGCCCAATACCTGTCTCAATAAAGCCTAAAAACAAATTAGCTTTCATTACACAGAAGGATGAAAAAAAATACATTAAATCCATTTGTTATTTAAATAATTTAACCGAGTGTACAAAACTTCCATTTGAACTTTAAAAAAAAATCTTTAAAATGTGTCGGTTTCAGAGCAATAAAATTGTATCAAGTGAAGCAACTGAACCATAGAAAAGGAAAATTTCACAACTCTCCTGAGCTCCAGAAGATGCAATTTAAATACTACTTCATCAACTTATTAATGCTTGTTTCCTAACTTAATGATCTTGGTTTTCTTTTTGACATAGAAACATGTTTTACCTTATTACACATAAGGAGGTACTCCAAATGCATCACTAAATTCCAACCCAATTAATTATTTTCTCCTCAATATTATGCATGAGTGGATTACTTTTCTATTTTAGCATGGAATATGTAGAATTCAATATGTAGTTATTTAAAAGAACTAAAAGTTTCTATCAGTTTATTTTCTTTGCTGATAAACTGTAAATTTATCTTCACACAATCATTAAATAATTCTTCTTAAATGAATTTAAAAGTGGTTTTGGGTGTTGTTTTTTCAGCATGCAATATTTAGGTAGTAACTAAATATATATTCAGTTGTTGAATTTAATAATTAATTAATAAAATTTAAATTAACTAATAAAACATAGTTAAATAGGGGTAGTCAAATTATGTGTATAATTTAGAATTATATTTACTGAAGACAAACAGGAAGAAGACTTTAAGGAATTAAACTTCATAAAGAATGCAGAAAAACTGAATAAGTTACAGATCAACTTTTATTTCCTGAATTCACAACACAGAAATATCACACTTATGTCGTGATATAATTATGTACATGTATATGAAAATTTGTACAAATATGAAACTTTAATATATCCTGTGGCATTAACTGAGTTTAAAATAATTTATCACCGATTAAACCTTTATGTCACAACTTCAGAACATCCTAACTTCTCCTAAATAAAGTACATTGCACACGACATAAAAAAGAGCAATTTATACAAGTACTTAACAGTAAAGAAATGTCTCAGCTCCCAGAAAATGCATGGTTGCTAGAAATATTTCTGATTCGAAAGACAAACATATTTTTACATTTTCTACTTTAATAATAGATTGCACAAATAACTGCGAGCAGTTTTACCGACACTGATTCAAACCATTAATATTTGCCATATCAAATTATCACACATTACATTTTATATATAAGTTTTGCTTACAAATGATTATTCCAGCTATGCAAAAGGCTTCACCGAAGATTTCATGCCAAACTCAACCAGAAAATATCCACAAAATCGTAATAATAAAGCTCACTGAAATTCTTCCGTGTCATTTTTTCCATATTTCAGCCACTCAGGTTCCACTAATATTAATGAATACATAAAAGGATTTATATTTAACCTTAGATTATTTTGTATTATTAAGAGTTTTCATATTGTTTTACTCCATTAATTGGTAAAACATCATGTAATTGGTTAAGTACTATGACGCGCAAAATTGATACTTTTAGGAATAAAATACTTATAATCCAAGTACTTTAAAACATCGAACACATTTAAGTAACAAAATTATTTGAACCATGGTATTAAAAATAATGTTAAATAAATATTCGATACCTTTAAGTACTTGATAAGTAAGTATCGAATCCTAAAACAATCATTATTTCCTGGTTAAAAGGTTTAGTTAACAAGTTAACAAATTTAACATTTTTCATCCTTTAAATGTAGAATCTTAAGAACCTCCTTGTTTTTACGCGAAGATTTGTTGTGTAGATTAAGACTTTCTTTTATAGAAAAAGAAATTCCAAATGGTGTGAACTGTAACTTTCTCTATTAGGTTTCCGGGATAAATGGGGATCTAAATTTTTCAAGAGTTTCTCTCAATTTTTTTTATTAGAGCTTTGTGTTACTTCAAACTGTATTCTCAAAATACCAAATTAAAGCTAATTAATGAAATAATATTTTTATTTAAAATAAACATATTAATTAAGTATACTGTTGTTTACTCTTCATAAAATTATTTCAAAAACCTAATATTAAATAAGCACTAATATTAAATTAAATTTATTTTTTAGATATCCTACATAAATTAATAGCTCTTGATTACAAATAATCTTAAGCGCAACTAAAAAGAAATAGTATCCTTAATTCAAGATATTTATACCTTAGTTTATAAAATACTTTTACTTCAAATAATGAAATACTTTTACAAACTATTTACAAATTCAAAAATTTTCACTCTACTTTTTACCAAAACATTATTTATAACTTATTTTAAAATAAAAGATTGCATAACTTGTCTTTAAAATTTTTAAGAGAAAATTAATTAAAACAAAAGAAAAAATATGAAAACATACATTTCTTTGAAACTTGGCTAAACTTAGTTAAAATTTTAAAATGTTGCACTAATATAAACTTAACACTTGAAAATTTCTCTCTTAATATGTTATACTCTCTCTATATTCCCTTTTTTATCTTTAATTTAATGATAAGTTACCTTGATCATTAGTAATAAATAATTCAGTTTAATTAATGAATTAAGAGCAATGTAGTTACTTGCAGTTAAGTTTAATAAATTTAATAAATTGAAATAAAATGTCAATACCTTTATGGAAAAATAAAACACTTTTTAAGAATAAATTGTAAAAACAACATCATCAGCTAGATTTATTTATTGTGAGCATAGAAAATAATTTAAAAGTATCCTTTTTTCTGACTTTGAAAGTCATGATCACAATAACAAAAATCTAATTAATTCTAGTTTAAAATAACATCCTTAACAAATTTCCTTTCCACTTTTAAACAAATTAAGACAATATTAAAAAGCACAGCAACAAATTTTGCACTTTGTCAATCCTCTTGGAAAGCCTTGTATAAAAGTTGACATTGAGTTTAAAAATATAAAATAATTAATGCTTCTCCATAGCTCATCATAAGATCTGGTTTAATTATTTTATATTTATAGATGGCACTATAAAAATATTGTTTTAAAATATTTCCAACTTTTCCAAGTACATCAAACACAAAAACAATTTCCCTGTAAAAGAAAATTCCTAAAAATAACTTAAGATTCCTTCAAGGTAGAGGGATGGAGAGAGGAATAAGAAAATCTATCCAACACTCCCAGTAAAAAAAAATCCTTGATTCTTTCCAGAAATGATGCCAACTCTTATAATCCTTAAAAACAGTAATAAACACATACTATACATCTAAATTTAAAACTCGTTTTTACATAAAACTTGAAATACAAAACAAAATGGAGCTCGAAATTCAATAAATAATGGCTTCCTAAACAAGATTATTGGTCTTTCAGTTGAGACCCTGCACTTGGAACTAAGTGATAAGAGTTTTGTACAACAAATGGTTTCACTTTATACACCAAGTTCAAATGATGCTCTACCGACTCCACCCCAAACGCCGGTACATATGAGGAAAATGGTTCAATCTGGACTGGTTCATTGTTATGGAAAGATTTGGAAGAATTTTGCTTGAATAATTAATTGAATTATGTTTTTAATTATATTTATTTATTTATATTTATGATTTATTGGTAAGTTGATTACTTTAAGGTTCATACTGATAAATGAATTTGATTGCATTATTTTAGCTTAGGAGTCGTATATTAATTATTGATAAAGCAGTTGCACTTAATTTGAAATGATAATCAGATAAGCTTTGAAAAGATACTCAAAGTAATGATAATTAAACATTTTGCCAACAACAACTTTTTAAAGTTGCCCTGTCCCAGTTTTTTCTTATGCGGGGCGTATTATGCTATGTCATTTGATCGATCGTTCTGAATAGGTGAGTTTCCAGAATGCCCTTTAAATTAATTAAAACAAGAGTAGTGATTTCTTGTGTTCTTTTGTAACTTTTTGAAAATAAAATTAAATAATTAAGTCTGTTAAAATACTTACATGGCCGCTTAAACTTTTGTAAGATTATCGATCTCTTATATATCTCTAATGATTCAACACTAGTTTTTTAAACCTTGATTCAGGTCGTACGGTACTCTCATCGCTCTAATCTCTCTCTTGCGAGTCAAAGATACTTTTCTAACTGATTTCTAATAAAAATAACCGGATGAAAATCACTATACTATATTGAATAATTTCAATGTATAAGGAAAGCTTTCCAGTGCTCATGCACAAATTTTGAAACATTGGACACCTCAAATGTGACAGTGACATACTTATGTATAAGGCAACGGAAGAGTTTTGAAAATAAAAATGCTAAGAGAAAAGTTATACTGACTTATTATTACATTAGTTCTAAAATATTTTGACAGACGTTACTAAGAATCTGATATTAAAATGAGTAAGGGGATTTCACCATCATAATAGCTCAGCTAATTGAGAAATGAGAAAACACCCATTTTATTTTTAATACCTAAAACATTTGTTTGTCAAAACCTAAACAACGATAAACGTCGTTTCTCTTCCAGTTGTTGAAAATAATTACAAATTTTTAAAATATTTATAATACATCTGTTTTACCACGAACTTTTAAATTTTAAACAACCCTTCTCCAAATTTCGTTTTTAAGTAGACATCACATCTAAATGTTTAAATTTTATAGTGTTACAAAAAAACTTTTAAAATGTTTTTAAAATCATTTAATATTTTTTACAGGAAAATT
Source organism: Tetragnatha montana (assembly GCA_963680715.1). Lineage (NCBI taxonomy): Eukaryota > Metazoa > Arthropoda > Arachnida > Araneae > Tetragnathidae > Tetragnatha > Tetragnatha montana. Next base: position 47,642,331 of record OY796679.1, on the reverse strand, counting down.
TTACTTCTACTGCTAAACATTTTTTGAATATTTCCCAACCATAAATGAATCCATTTATCATAGTTTTGGAACTTGTATTTTGCCTAAGAATTTGAAAATTATGCATTTAATCTTTAGTTTTTATTCTTTGAAGCTGAACATAAATTTTAAAAGAAACCATACCGAAAATACTGATCCTTCCCTAACAATATGCACCAGTCCAGAAAACAAGTACTTGGTGAACCTTTACACACTTAGTTTGGCTGCAGCATTATGCTGCTGACTATTACTGCTGCTATTCGTAGTATTATTATTATTTTGGTTATTCTCGGCATTTCTCTGGGTAGTCTTCTTGCTCTTCATCCTCCGGTTCTGGAACCAGATCTTGACTTGGCGTTCAGTGAGGTTCAAGTTCCTTGCCAGTTCCCACCTCTTCTGTTTAGAAACATAAGCATTAAAGAGGAACTCTTTCTCTAATTCGAGTGTTTGAAACTTGGAGTAAGGCTTCCGTTTCTTGCGGACTGTCACCGTCCCCGTCCACTCCAGAGGGTTGCTTGTGGTCATCGGTTCAGAAGCTGGAAAATGAAACAAGCGTCAATGAAATTCATCTCTGACAAACGTAACGAGTCATTCACAATTTACGTCACACATTCACAATAACCCATTTCCACATCCACAATTACACCTATTTACACATTCACAATTACACTTACCTATTAACTCATTTACAATTATACTTATTTACACATTCGCAATGACTTATCCATACATTCACAGTTACGTATTCAAATATTCACAATTACTTATTCACACTTTCAGAATTATTTATTTATACCCCTCTCTCCTCCGATATGTCACAAATTGTCACATTTCATTTCAGTGACCTCCCATTGTGATATCACAGTTTTAAAACTCAAATCAAACCCAAACTCAACATATTTCAAATATTACTTAATTTTCGCTGCAAGGAAATTAGTAAATTTTTTATTATAGCTAATTATCACTTATGTAACACCACACACTAATCCATTTTTTCACAACTTTTTTTAGAAGTGAAAAGGCAGTGAGAAAAAATAATTTAATGCATGGTGTTACAAATGTTTGATACCCTACCTTATTATTCTAGTTCACACTAATAGGACCCTCTCTTCCTTCTAAACAAGGGCCCCTCATTGAAAAGCCATCGAACAATCAACGTGATCCCGGTAGATTTTTAAAAATTTTCAAAAATATAGTTAGGAAAAACATTTATGCTGTTTCGTACCTGTACAAAAGCGGAGGAAATTTTTATACGACCCCCAATTAAAATAAAAATAAGTTCTAGCTTTTTTTTTCTGCAGAGGGGAATAGCCACACTAACATAAGTCTTGTGCAGTTCGGTTTTTAAGACAATTTTGGAGTTGGTTTCACATTTATATTTCCTTTTCCATTACTTTGTAAATCATTTTTAAAGATAAAACTTATAATATTACTATTTAATTTGAAAATTTTGGAAAACACCATAATTTAACAACTACTTAAAATGCAACAGTTTTTACATTTCTTATAGGGGGAGGGTTAAAAATATTATACTGTGAAATAATTGTCTTTTTTTCTGATGTCGTCGAAAACTTTATTGTTTCTATAATATTTTTTCAGCCAAAAAAGTAGCTAAATGTTAATTAATTACATGCAAGTACCTGCTTCGATGCAAACTTATTTTCAATGTGATGTAACTAGTTACAATCATGGATTTGATTGATGTTATGTTTCGTCTAAATAATTTATTCTAGTCTTTGATTTAAATATGTAGAAATACTGAATACTGTACTGAAGAAGTTTCAGCTGAGTAAATACAGTAAAAACTAATGTTTTAAATTAAACATCAAATTGGATTTTGCTTTGTTTTCCAGTGCGAATATTGAAAATAGGGTCTGAAAAATTAATTGAATAAAATTAATACATAATTAATAGACAAATTAAGACAATGAATTTACCTCTGAAGCATGAACTTTGTGAAAAATTCTTGTTTCATTTTCGTGTTAATAATATCTATTGATAAAATTAACTTACTAAACACATAAAAGTCCTTAAGGTATATTGTAATATTTTTAAGTTGCTTCCTTTCAATCTTGAAATCAATTTTAAAATTTTACTTCAAATGAAACTTAATCATTGAATTAGAAAATAGGTATTTTGTAACGTTTCCAAAAAAATAGATGGTGATTGAAAAACTCTTATTCTGCATAAAGTTGGAGTTTTTATTTTTATCCTGTTTTTATGTATTGAATTCATAGTGTAAAAATAACATTAGTGATAATGATAAATACTAAGGTATAATAAAGTAGTATCATATTAGATTAGTATATTTACTACCGTTTTGCACTGTTTATTCCAAATTAATATAACCGTGGACAAATTCAATTTTTGGCTGTTAGTTCGATTGAATTCCATGAGATGGCGCTAAAATATCTCCGCTTTTTTTTATAAACTGGAATCGGAAAAAAATATTGGAAAAACAATTTAGGCCCTCGCAGCTACAACGAGCTACCCGAACTCCAAAGAAAAGCTGTTGGGAGTTACCCCGTTGTTACTGCTAGCGTCTCCATAACGATAGACGCTAAGATACTCAATATTAATCAATTAAATATAAACAAATAAGTCAACTAAGTTGTTTGAAAAATAAACGTTAAATAAGTTTGGGGTATCTCAAATCTTTCTTATTTTCTTTATAATAATAGCCAAATTTTACCTTAAAGAAAGATTGGTTGATTAGGGTGTACTCATATCCGTTTGGTGTATTGTCATGGTTAAATGGTCATCCCAACGTTGGACCCCCTGATAACTTTTTATCCACCCAAGTGGAGTTTCGTTTAGTTTTTGTATAATGTAGTTAAACCTTAGGTTTCCAGATATATTTGACCCTCCCGTTTTAAAATAAAATATCTACTATGTCCTACTTTATGACGAGTTAGTAATACTACTGAAATAATGAGGAAAAGTTACATTTTTGTTTTAAAAAGGAAAACGAATAAAAACTCTTGCACGTATAAATTTTTATTTTATGCAAATACTCCCAAATTAAAAGTAAATTTGTTGGTAAAATCTCCCCACTCCAATACTTAATACATAACTATTTCAATTAAAAAGTGACAAATAAGTTACATTACAGTAATTTATAATAGATATGACATCAATGACAACTTAAAGACTACCTTTAATACTTTTTTTCTTTCTCTAACTTTTTTTGGATTCATAGAAATTTTTTCAAGGCCTCGTAGGAGATTTATGAAGTGCTATAGGTTGTAGTGGGTGATTTGTTTTATACATTTTGAATGAGATAGAATCATAATTTTTGTATTATATATACTCTATTATTTTTAATAAAATACATATAAAAGTAAAATAGAAAAAAATATTATTATAGAGCAGAAATTAATTAATAATTTAAACAATCGGAATTATAAAATAAAAAGCAGAGAAAAGAATAAAATTTGAAATTGCATGTAGTATTCTGATACAATTCAATGAATTTTGGATTAAAGAGTAGGGAATTTATTTAATTGCATATTTAGCATATTATACGAATAGCATATTACCTATGTATACGAAAATACCACCTTCTGATTATCATTTAACTATCTATATCAGAGAAAATTTAAAATTTGTATTTTAATTGACTGGCTTAACCAAGGGCGGATCCAGACCAGATTTTCGGGGGGGGGGGGCCATGTCAGAGTCGGAGGGTATTACATTCGAAATTTTCAGAGCCTCAGAATTTTTTTTGAAGAGTGCTTGCTTTTAAGCAGCTTTTTAGGGGTTTATAGTAACTTAGAGGATATCCAGGGCCCGTGCCATTGTTTTAGAAAGTGGGGGGGGTGAAACCTTTTTGTAGGGGCATAACAATACTTAAGTTTCGCGAGGTGTTTGGCTCCCAATTTTCCGAGTATAACATAAATAAAATGCGAAACTTTGTTAAAGTTAAAAAGATTTCATCAGGTAATACTAGCTCGAAAGCAAAAGGGGGGTCTGGGGGTCCTCCCCCAGAAAATTTTTGAAATTTGGCTACAAATAGTAAGTTTTTTTACTCAATTTTTGTACATTTGGTACCCATTGGATAACACCTAAAGAGGGCAACTTTCTTGTACTCCTAAAAGGAGAGGAGAGAAATAAGTTCAAGGAGAAAACAGTAAATAAGTAACCATGAGAAATTGATAGGGGGTCTGGGGGGTAACTCCCGAGAAAAATTTTGAAACTTTGCCTCCAAAAATAAAGTTTCAGCTCATTTTGAAAGCATGTAAACCACAGAATTTTCAAGGATGAAATTATAAATAGATGCCAAATTTTGAAAAGGGCTGGGGGTCCTCTCCCAGAAAATTTTTGCAAATGCGCCCTTTTAAACTATAGTATTCATCTATTTTAAAACTTCCCAAAAGAGAACAGCTTCTTTTAAGCGGAAGAATTTTCAAGGAAAAAACACTCTAGACAGATGTCACATGTCAAAATATTAAAGGGGGGATTGGGGGTTCTCCCCCAGAAAATTTTTGAATTTTAGCATTAAGAAAGTGTTTTTTAAGCTATTTGTTAGGGTTTCTCGGGGGGGGGGCCATGGCCCCCAGGGCCCCCCCTCTGGATCCGCCACTGGGCTTAACACAAGCCCCTTTCACTGTATGACAGGCAGAGTTTTAGTTCTTAAGGAGGATCCTACAAAATAAAAGGACTTTCAATTCGCATGTAAGGGGGAGATTCAAAAATTACGTCACTCATTGAGGAGGGGAGGAGGGAGATCTGTATGTATGTCAAAATTGGGGTAGGGGGTTCAAACATTTGTGACATCACACTCTAAAACTGTTTTTTCACTATTTATTTCTAAACTAAAAAAGATTGTTTTTAATTGTTTTTAATTCTGAACATAAGGAAAATTAAAAAGTCATGATGCTATATTTGGTATTTTTCTTTTAGTTTCAAAGCTGTGATATCCCAATGGGGGAATAGAGACCCCTGAAATGTTACATGGTAGTGGAAGTGGGTCTAAAAATTATAAACGATGTTTGAGGTAGTTTGTGAATGTGCCCTTGCATTAATATGAATGTGAAAATGTCCTATTGAGAGCCAAACTCTATCACCAGTTTAGGAAACCCTTGAAGCAAACCTTGTCGCAAACCTACGCATTCATTATACAGCCCCCGAGAAGAGCAGCTGTATCCCTTAATGAGCAATAGAAGGCTCCCTTCCTTCTCCTTCTAATCCGAAGGAAGGAGCTGTTTATGATTTAGGAGTGCGCCTCTTTCCGAATGCAGTCACTAATAGTCACAACTCCCATCGATAGGAAACATTCCCCGGAGGTTATCTAATTACCGATGCTATCAATAGACAGGAATAGGTCCTAAATACTTTTTCAATGATCTTTGATGAAAGAGATTTGAGTTAAAAGGTGAGAGGAGCTTAAGTAATCTTCGGGCGTGTGTTGGAACTCCGAGAGAAATATCCCCCAATGAGGTTCAAAATGTGAAGTGTAGGTTATTAATAATTGTTGTGAAAAACATTAAGTTTTTCTGCGTATGAGTGACTTTTCTATTCGTGGTATTGTTTGATAGGTTCACACTGTGACTACACTTAGTGCAAATATTTTTTAAGTTAACTTTTGTAGTTCTCTTATGAATATTAAGGGGTGATATTTAATTGTATTCAATTGAATTTAATTGGGCTTTTATTTGAAGGAATCTGGTAAGTAATCTAAGAGTTTTAGTATCATATTTGGCCCTAAATATCAGTTAAATTTAAATGAAGTTTTAAAAGTTAAAGTATAATGTTAATTCTGATAGTAAAAAGTAGTTTATTAAGAAAATAAAGGATTAAAAGGGAGAATTAACAGAATTGTATGAAGCGCAATCAAAAATAACGTAAACGGTATAAACTTGTGTAATCAAATCCATACCAGGGGAAAGCAGATCAAATGCTTTTTCTAATTCTAAAATTCGCTATGAAAAAAACTTTTGAACGTTGCTGTTAATGAATAGGATATCTAATTAGTATTTACTTTTGCTACTTTTTATTTTTCAACTGATTAAAATTTCTATATGAGCATAAAAATAAATAAAACAAGGCTTTAACAAAAACAATACTTTAAGAGAATGGACAACTAAGTAAACAAAACAATAATTAACTAAATACAAATTTAGATTAAAATTGCGAAGAATCACATGTTATTCCTCACTTGTTTTACAGACTGATAAAGTAATAGAAATCTTGACGTTAGTCATCTTTATCACAAATATTTTTCAATAAAATAAGTTTTTATGACTGAAATGTGTTACTTTTCATGGTATTCGCGTTATAAAGGTTAAAGCAAATACACGAAGTCATAAAACTGCTATAGTAGGTCAATTCACTGTTTTCGCTTACTTGAAGAAGATATTGCAGTCTACCCCAAGTCTTTACTTTTCTAAGTTAATTGATTATAGAGCGTTCCTGTTCGTCTACTTACGATTGACTTTCGATCTGTAGTTCGGGTCTTATGTCAACTAGAGATCACGACTTGTCAATGGTATTAATCTTTCTATAGCTATGGGTCGTCTGTAAGCAATGCTTATATACAAGAGTAAATATATTTGCTTAATGGGGGAAAGGGAGAACACTGTGCTGGGTGTGTTTGAAACACTCTTTCTTTTTATATCATGATGATAGTAACTCATGTGTCTTTTACTTATACAGTGTATCTTTTTGACTTATAAGTCAGGCTTTACAGTGGATATTTCAGCGGAACTCACAATCGGAATATTGTCTTATGGATACCATGTCTTATATATTGAAATACGTATTAAATATACGCAATACTTTTGAACCTTTAGGAAATGTGTTTTCCTGAAGGTTGAACTCTCTTTCTAATTATCGCCTTTAAAATAATTTTGGTGTCTTAAAAAATAAATCTGACATTCGTTATTAATCCTAAAATATAAAACTATAATTAAACCTGTGCAAAAACTTTCAAAGTGACTTTATCAAATAAAGATAAAAGTATATAATACACTAATTTTGAAGTTTTGTACTGTAACCTCAAGGATTATTTTTAAATTATTATACAAATAAATACACATCTTCAAAAGAAGTTAATATAAATGCGGAAGTAAATTAAAATAATTAAAATTTAAAATAAATTTATCACGTTTACTTCTCTTCTTAAAATTGTGATTAGCGTTGAAAAACTTCTTTGATTTACACTAAAATTAGAGTTATTCATTAAATGATTAGAACTAAAGGCAAAATACATTGTATTGTATCAAAATCGTATTTTTCAAAAGCCGATGAAATTAATTGTTTTACTATTGTACATAGAAGGGGGAGGGGGTTGCACACTCTTAAGGGGCAAGAGAGAATCTTGTAATGTGACACTAGAGGTGACAAAGGGGAGAGAGCTCAAAAATTTATGTCTTCACACTTAGAAACTGTTTTTATATAGTTAGATGGGGATTTCTTCCCATACCAGTTTTGATTGGATAGTATTAATAGTTATTGGTTCTTTTTACATAAGTATGACATTACGAGAGCGGAGGGGTCACTAAAAGGTTACAACTTGTGGCATGGGGGAGGAAAGGGTATAAACCACTGAAAATGGGTGGGTAATAATTGTGACGTAATTTGTGAATGGCCCCCTTGTCATTTTTCTCTTCATAAAGCAGGCATTGAGTATTAATCGAGATGTTAGCATATACTACCTGGAATAACACATTTTCGCCAGGTGCTAAATGTAAGGAAACCGATGTGAACATTCCGAAAAATTAAGAACGCGATCATTCGAGGGAAATGGGCTTTCAGTGATTCTCCACCCCCTATCTCATAACGAAAACCTCATGTGTTTGGGGTCACCGTAACGAATTAAAAATAACATTATTCCTATCATAAAATAATCGGTACTTTACCGGTCGTTATAAAGAGGTTCTACTGTAGTATATAGTTCATCTAAATAAATATTTCTCTAAATTAATGCAAGTGTTTTTTTAGCGAGCGATCTCCTGAAACCATTGGTCATTTAAAGGTCGGTAGAAGATCAAACTCAAACAAGAGATAAAATCTATGAGTGAAAGATATTGTATACCTGAAAACCCCCAGTTATGACAACCCGACCCATTCATCCGGACCGAAACTCAAACAAGCCTATGGGGAAAAAGCGGCTTCTCGTATCTTCGGGATATTTAACGGTAACAAAGAAAGAAAGCAATCCCGCTCTTTCAATCCAAAGAAAGCACAAGGCTCCAATTAATTCAGAGAAGTCTGGAAATGGTGAAAGTTTGAGGAGAAAAACACCTGGCACAATACTCCCCCCTCCCTGGCCGAGCAACTGACCCTCCCGTCCATGGGGTCAACAATGAGTCTGGGTTCGATTCTCTTCTCAATTGCGGCGACAATCGCGGAGGGAGCGAATTCTTTAGCTAGAGACATGACTTTTTCATAAAAAAAGAACTCGGGAGAAATGAGGAGTGAGAGAAGCGCCTAAGGCGTCGCTTCCAGGGGGATCTCTCTCCTTTTTTATTCAGCTCTTTCGTAGGAGAAGCGTTTTTTGAAACTGCAGATTCAGTTGATTCTTAAAGGAGGTTATCTTTTTAGAAGTTTGCTAAACTTAGGACGCTTTAAGGGAGCGTGTGGGTTTCATTTGCATTCATTTTCAAAAAATTGGTTGGGGAGGGTTGGGGAATGGGATTTGGGGTGGTCCATTTTCGTGGGCGAGATTTAATTTGGGTCTTCTGCCACTTGTTATTTGAATCGGTTAATATTTCGCGTTTATGTTATACTAAATGGTCTCTTTGATCAAAACAATTTAACCTGAAAATATAGGTTAGTAAGGAACTAACTCATTGAATAGAGTTTTAAATATTGTTTCAAGTATTAATGTAATCATAATGAAATATAAGATGTAGGTTGTTAAAATAAAAATTGGTAAAAATTTATTAATTCAATTCATTCTAAAATTTATTAAAAGGTGTTTCCTGTCTATCTCAAATTATCATAATTTTGAATTAACGGATCTAATATGTAAGTTATTTTTTAATAGAGCTATCATTAGATTTTACATTGCCATATTTCTCTAATAAAAATGTAATTATAACTAAACAATTTAGTATATTACAGCTTAGTGTGTCGGCTTTTGTTGTCAATTTATTTTTTTACAGAACTAAATAAAACAAAATGGACTGCATTAAACCATGCTATATTTATTTATTCATTAATTTAAGATGCATACACTCATTAAATCTCTTTCAATTTTTTTAAATAGAACTTATTTAAACTAAACTTATGAACATTTAACTAATTTAAATAAGACTTAGAATTAAATACTGTTTCTGATAACCGTTATAATTGTGTCAAAACTAATAAATACATTTGTTTTAAACATTACCAACATTTAGGGCATAATCATGCTTTTTTTTCGGTTGAAAAGAATTATGAATATTTTTTTTTCAATGCCTAACATTAAAAATATTAAATTCTCGGGGGTAAATAATATTATAAGGTAATTATAATAAGTTAATATTTTAATCCTTAAAATCCTCTTTTTAGTGGTTGCATTGTATTAGTTTTTTAACTGAAACTTATTACAATTTGAGTTTTATCACTTATATTGATCGAAAACAAAAAATAATTTAGTCAACCATTATTTGCAACCTTCTTGTCAACAATATTGATAGGACCAATATCCGGCTTCTGGAGTACATTCATACTACATTCGACATTTTAGGGGAATATTTTTATTTAAACTTGTGAGATGGTCGAGCCACGCCAATCCATATTCTGTAGCACGCGGGTAATTTCCTTAAAATCTAAATGTTTCTAAAGAAATAAAAATCTATGCTCCAAAACTTCATATCCCCCTAAAAAACTACTTATATTAAAATCCCTATAAACCTTTGTCTTAAAAGGGGTAAGACACGCGTCGCCGTGAGATATATAACAATAAATTCGTACAAAGTGATTAGCGAAAGATATTTTGGACTTCCATAAAACTCAGTTACCAGTTGAAAAGCATTTTCGAAAGACGATATCCCTACAAAGCGGTATTTCCTATTTAAATATCTTTGTTGTTTGAAGATTACCCATGACAGGTCAAGCCCAGAATCCCAATGACTTAGATCCGCCCTGAGATATATGGGATAGGAGTGGACGTGACTTGACTTGAACTGCCGTATTTAAATAGTACTTTGAAACATATTGCTTTGATACCCTCTCGTAACTCAAAAAAGAAGCCGGGCTAATCACAGAGGAGTGTTTTGAGAAAACTGGTATGGATTGGAAATAGTTTTGGAAGCTATCGGAAGGATGTGTGTGTATTTTTAACTATAAATAAGCGAGGGGGAGTTTTTTTCAATGCCAGACAGAATCAGAAATTTAAACAAAGCTGAATTGAATGTAGTTGCATTGAAATCTGTAACTAATTATATGGGTTAATTTACAATTTTCAAATTTAAAAACAATTATTTTGATAATTTTCAAAGGATAACCTGTTGATTTAAAGTTTCTGAATATTTATTTTAAAAATATTGTTTTGTCTTTCTTAAAACATTCTTTAATTGAATATAAAATATTTTGAATGTTTTAAATGATTTTTTAATACAAATGAGTTTTAAAAAAATTAAATGCTTCTATTTAATTACGTGTCTTGTAAGTAAAATTGAAACTTATTTTTTTGTAATGAAGTTGTAACAACAATTTAGCAACGAAGCTGTCACAATTTAGTCACAAACGCTGACAAATATCGTGAAACAAAATAAGACAGGTAAACATAAACACGGAAGTACCACTTGAGAGCTGATTCATAACAAAAGCAATCCTAATATGAAACAAATCTTAACATTTATACATGAATTAACCCGCACCTATATTGCAACATTGGTGGCATCAGATAAAATGCTTATTTAACATATCAAATCTCATTTTCACAAAAATATCACTTCAAGTTACGTGAAAAAGATAGCTGCTCGCATCTTTCACACGAAGCGAAATTTAAAGAAAGGAATCCTGATAAAATTAAACGCCGGCATCGAAAAAAAAAAGATTGACGTAAGCTTCAAAAAATAATCAAGTGAAACGAAAATGGAATAGATGCGCAAGCCTTTCCCCGAATAGGAAGGCCTCGCCCCGGAAAATTTCCTTGCTGGAGTCAGGGCAATCTTCGGGCCAGCCATACTTCTGCCACTTAGCCCGAGTTGTAAAACGCAAATGAGAGAAAAAGCTTGCGGGCCATAAAGCCTAGCGCCAGAGCACTAGATGCAGGGGCAGATAGCCTCGCCAAACAGAAGCCGTCGCTCTTTTGAAAGGCGGCCTGGCTACCCCTAGGCGGGCGGTGACCATCCCTAGACAGGAGCCCCCTCAGCCATATCAAATTTATTGCGATCCCCCCGCTTGTTGTCACGCCGGTCAGATTCGCGAGTTACGCCAAGGAGCTAAAGACCTCGATTTATAGATGAAATGCCGGAAAAGGCTTTCGCTTGAAAAGGTGCTGAAATTGCCTAATGGGTTTGTCTAATCTTCGTGTCTGCCCGACCTTGCCCCCGGATGATTTCTATCTGTCTTACTCGAGGATTGCTGCTATTATCGAAGATGTTTGCGTTCTGCAATTGATGCATGTTAGAGGGGGGAATTCGAGAGGATATTTTTTGGAGATGTGTGTGAGTTTCTCGTATTGAGACTCGCACATACTTCTTGATTTTATAAAATAATGGGTAACTCGAAGAATGTAACTGACTAAACTCGTGTATTTCTATCTTGTTTCCAAATAGTGACTCTAATTTTACTTTCTCCAAGACATCCGAAATAAAGTATATTAATACAAAAACACATTTTTAAACAATATTTAACTGATATTTATCATGTCAGAGTTTAACAAGTTTAACAGAGTTTACAAGTTTAACAGAGTTAAACCTTTTTTTTTTTTAAATTTATTCGATATTTTCATAAGCTACTTCGTTAAAATCATTGCAATCACTGAAGCTTTTATAACTAGTCAGTTTAGTATCGACTCTTTCAGGTTATCAATTTGTTATCAGTAATACAATAAGTTTCTATAATGCTTATTAGAAACATTTTGCTGCATAGGAACATTTTATTCAGTAAATATTTAACTATTTTCAATAAATAAACTTTCACAAATGATTTTTAACAAATGGATATTCTGAACATAAATATATACTCAAATTTAAGGGAAAAGTTTATGACAGCTATTTGTGTATTAAATTCTTGTAAGAAGCAATGCTTAAAATCATATATAAATAATTAAAATCAATTTTGAACAATAGTTATAAATTATTATCAATCAGCAAAATTGGGGTATTATTTTAGCTTGGATCTGTAATTTCACAAGTTATAATTTTTTCTCATGAAAATGTATTATATTGACAATTGGACTTCTTACAAGATCAAAAAGCTTTCATATAGCTAAGCCAAAAGTCAGAGAAACAGTTATTTCTTTGATATGTTGATTCTAAAGTTATTTTACAACTTTTATTAAAATTTTATAACACTACTTATTCAAGTTTATAAATTTCTCTTTTTTTTCTTTATTTGCACCAACATATTTTTATCACGAATTAGCATTATTATCAAAGTTTCTATGCTTCCTGGTTATAAAATGCATTTAAAAATGTGTTTCTAATTGGCCAACTAATGTTAAAAAATCAAGCCATTTTCAATAAATATTTTATTTGGCTCAAAAACATAAGTACATCACATACTTTTCTATCTTGATAAGTAAATACATTTTAAGTTTTACTGGAATATTAGACAAAATTAGACTTACTTGAGTTTTCTTCCGATAAGGCCCAAAAGTCTAATAGTGTCCAAAACTAAAATTAATCCTAAGCTTTTTAAAATTCAGATCTATGTTTACATTTAAATTAAAAAAAAAAACTAACTTAGCTTTAAGCGCATGCATTTGAAAGTGTCCTTTACCAAAATACTAGAAACAATCTAATCTTACCTATTAACTTGAAGAATTTTTAACAATAAAATATTTTTTTTACTAAATAAGTATTTAAAAGTTACTTTTAAAGTTATAAAAAATTCAGAATTATTTAACTCCATTTATATTACATTATTTCTTATTGTACTTAGTTCATTGATTTTAGTAGATTTATAATTTATAATTGATTTAACTTAGTAGATTAGACCAAGTTCAAAGCGCAAATGCATATCCTAACACTGAATTGCACTTAATAAACGCTAAACGTTCCTAAATTTACTTCACACATGCTGTTAGCTGTCACAGCACCATTCACGCCTTTTACGACAAAAACTCATTATTATTCCCATTTTATTGCTACAGCGTTTCATGCATTTATGGTTGGTTTTATTAAGCAATAGTTGGCCATTAAATTTGAAGCTATCCTTACTACCACGTGTTAAATGCTGGCATTAAAAGGTCCAAACAAAATCGGCGAGCTTTAAACAGCGCTACTGAACTTGAAAAACAGTAGCGGACTGGCAATTTTAAGTGTTTTTGTTTGTAGATTTATGTCCAGGATATAAACCATGTGTCCGCATGTGTGTTATTATGGTGTGGTTAGGTTATTTATTTAAAATAAAATATGAGTAGATTTTTAGTTTTATCTCAAATATTCAGAATTTGTATCAACGGGTATATTATTAAATAGTAATTTCATAGCTGTTTCTGTAACTTTTAACTTTCATCAGTTTTTCAACTGATATGTTAACACAGTAAGTACGATTTTCAAACAAAACATATAAAAATAACAATTACCTACCTATGTTAAGATCTGTTATTTGTATACAACCCCTACTCGGAAAACTGTAAAATATCACAACCGCTTTCGCACATCTCAAAACCTGGCGTAATTTAGATAACTTGTAATGTAATCACCGAAGTGGAGGTTTTAAAGAATAGAGCAAGATATCCCAACAAGATATTGTTTTGTTTTTGTGTTATTAAGGGTGGGGAACTATAAATGGCAGTTACATATTTTATTTCCCTATTTGATAGAGTTATGAGTTCTGGGAGCTTGTTAAGAAATATAATATTGATATACAACAGATTAAGTGATAAATTGGTTTCGTCTGAGAGGGGGAAAGATGAAAAATGCTGGTTATGAGCATCATATTTTTGAAGCGTTTAACAGGGATATGTGTCTGGAGTGAATTTTAATGAATTTGATTATTTAATATTTATCTCAAAGTATTTGTATTAGAGAGGAAAAAGTATGAGAAGGAGAATTAAAACAATAATTCCATTTTTTACTTTACAAAAAAATAGCTTCTTTTTAAGCTGACAGAAACCCTTTGAAATATTCAAAGTATATTTTCAAATGTTTGGTTTTATAAATTACACCATATATAGGTGAATTTACCCACCTGATGTAGAGATATTGCTGGTTTCTGTTTGTGCATGCTTAGTTTAGAATGAATTAAAACTGCGAAGATAGCTTCAGAAAAGCTGTTCTAACATTATTCCTAGCAAGAGGGATTTAGAGAGAAAAAATTTTCACCATATGGTGTGATCCTGCTCAAAGAAGTTATTTAGCTCAAAGAAGTTAAGAAGTTATTTATGTGTTTTTGGATACTTATAGTTAAGTTAGAAGTAAACTTGGGAATTTTGGGTTTGGAGAAACCATCCTAAAGTTCTTGGATATTTTGTACCAGAGGGGGGGGTGATGTGAGAGAGCTGAATATTGAGATCCCACTATGTGTTCAGGCAGAGACGTAGCCAGAAAAATCTCATATGGGGATATTGGAGTTTTGGGGGGTATGGGATACTTTTAGTTGTTTTCTATGGTCAAAAAGGAAGTTTTCCGATAGTTTTTTTTTTTTGGGAGGGAGATAGATCCCTGTATGACTATGCTCCTGGTTTCATGCCAATGGCGGATCCAGGGGATGGCACTCTGAACCGTGCCCCCCCTTGGACCCAAAAAGTGACTCATGAGTACAAAAAAAATCCCAAAAAGTACACAAAATGAGTTAAAACCTTACTTTTACAGGTCAAATTTCAAAAAAAAATTATGGGGGCGACCCCCATACCTCCCAGCGGTACCAAAAGGGGATCTTGAGTGATACTATTTAGAAAATCCCCAACATTTCGACATTTTTCTCAAAATGTAAAGGAGATGGTCTGGAAAAGTGCCCCCCCCTTGGAGCCGTGCTTGTATTTAGTGTAGTTTCGAGTAAAACTGAGAGCTTAGGTTTGGAGAAACGGTTGGAAGATTACATTCCGAGTAGAGGTTGGGTGGAGGGAGGGTAAGGTAGGAAAGCGGAACTCACCTGAACCCGACTGGACGAAGGTTGTGGGGCAGTGCACCTCGGTGGGAAAACTCCTGAGTCCATAGGCATCAGTCTGAGGGTAAGCGTCCACGCGCGCCCGCTCCTCGGCCGGGAAATAGGAGACGGGCTGGGGCGGCTCCATATGCCCCGGGTGCACCCTCGCCCCCGCATAGGGCGCGTAGTTGCACCAGGTCTGCGGCCCGAAGGACTGGCACCCATCGGCCGAGCTGGGGCCCGCGTCGTACGAGTTGGCCCAGAACTTGACTTGCGGGGGCTTGCGGTCCAGGGCGGCGGCATTGTAGTAGTAGTTGTGTCCGTACTGCGGGTGGTGAGCGTCCACGAAGGCCGAGTCCGGGGAGTAGGCGGCGGCCCAGCCGGCGGAGCCGCCGCCGCTGTGCCGGATGACTCCCGCAGCGGGGTCGCCGGCGCACTCCGGCGCGGGGTACGGCGCGGGCGTCAGGCGCTTGGCGGGGATGTGCAGGGGCTGCAGGGCGGCCTCGGCGCTCGCGCGGCTCGTGTTGGACTCCTCGTAGAGGCCGCCGCCGCCGTTTTGCTGCTGCATGTCGCCCCCGAGCAGCAGCGAAGGCCGGATCTCGCTCGTCGTCTGGAATTCGTCCTCCTCCGAGAACCTGAAAACACATAGAAACATCTCCATAAATCAATAAAGCAACACATTGCATTAATATGTTCTGTAGAACTAGTTGGCAATAAAACTGCACCGTCACATTTTCCAACTATAAACCGAGAGAAATTCTGTAGAGCAAGTTGCCACTCAAAGTGTACATCAGGCGCAGATCCAAGGGGGGGGCACTTATGGACAGTGCCCCCCTTGAACCCAAAAAAAGTACTCAAAATGAGTTAAAACCCAACTTTTACAAGTGAAATTTCAAAACATTTTCTGGGGGAATACCCCCATACCTCTCAGAGATACTAAAGGGGATCTAGAGTGATACTTTTTAGAAAATCCCCAACATTTTGACATTTTTCTCAAAAAGTAAAGGTGATTGTCTGAAAAAGTGCCCCCCCATGGAGCCGTACTGGATCCACGCCTGATTCTAATATGTTCTAAATAATAAGTTGGCAATCAAACTGCACCGTCAGATTTGCCAACTATAAACCGAGAGAAATTATGTAGAGCAAGTTGCCATTCAAAGTGTACGTACTGTATGAAAACTTCCCAACCATAACTGTAAAACAACCAACATATCGTTCCTACAAATCAGTTGAGGAGCATTACACATCTCAAAGTTAAACTATCCTATGTCCTAAAGAACAAGTTGGTATTCAAACTATTAGTAGAAAATCCTTGTTTTTTGTTAACTACAGACAGAAAGACACTCAGAGACTAACACATCCATCACTGTTAATCAGTAGAGACACGCATAGTATCAATAAGTTACACTATTCTGAAGAATAAGTCAGAAACTGCTCTACTAGAGATTTAATTTAACTGAAAATAGATTTCTCTATAAATCAATAGAGAGATCCATATGTTACATCAATAAATTATATTAGTCTATGTCCTAATGAACAACTTGGCATTCAAACTGCCTTGGGGAAGGGTTTTTTCCAGCTATAGACTGAACTCTACTTACATCTATCACTGTAAATATGTAGAGCAATTGCTCTCAAAAATACCTTAAGATAAAGTCACAAGGCACCCTAAACACACCAAGATAGTTTTATATTTTGTATTGAAATTCATGATTGGGATTCAGTAATAATAAAAGTGCTTGAAATGATATTGTGTTAAGTAACTAATATTATTAAGTTAATAAATTGGAGGAATATTTAAAATTTATTTAAATGAAAACAGCTCCAGAGAAGTTTATAAAGTATTGTATACATATTAACTGGAACAAAGTGTAACAAAATTATTTATAGAATATTGAAAATATGTTCTTTAAAAATATTCAATGCAACTATCTATTGAGGAAAGAATCCCTTAAGAAAAGAACACATATTCTTAAACACTAACAGAAGGGTTATGATGACTGAAAATGAGCAATATCAAAATAATTTTTTGAGTTTTCTCTCAATTGGTTTACTTTGGTTCTCATAAAACAGGTGGAAATCATACAAATTAAATATTTGCATGAATTCATGGAATAATTCATTAAAAATCATGTAAATTAAATACATATATAAACTCAATTCAAATTCAAATTCATGAAAATTCTCTTCTGAGTGGGATTGGAATTTCAAAGTTAGTTTGTACAATCTGATATATTAAAAATAGTCACATAAAAAAGTGTAAATTGCTAAATTGATTTAGAATCAAAATCATTGAAACAGTATAAGAACATGCATGCAAATAATTTTAAAATTACCATGTTAACCACTACTTTACACTCATGAAGTTAAGTTTAAAATGTTTTAGTGTTATAATAAATTATCATACTCATTTCTTGTTATCCAAAAATAATCCCAAAAATATGTTTATAATTGGCATTATAAATCATGTCCAGTTTTAAAGAGACTGGGTAGTTTAAGTTATTCAATGATACATTTCAGTTTTAACACATAAAAATGTGTTTTCAAATGTGATTCAATATCAAACTAGCCTTCTTTTTCAATGTTACTAAAATGTTTTATCATGTCATTCAAATTTCATTGTTATTTTTCTTTTAAAACTAGATATGTTTACCCTTTGAAATTTAACTACAGATATGAGACTTTTAGGAGAATCAATATTAGATATAAAAATCTCAGCTTCCTTTTTTTAAGAGAATTATTTTTATGGGACAGATTTAGAAAAAATTAATAAGTTTAGATGCTAATTTCACACATGAAAAGAATATTTTCATCTATAAAAAAGGAAGTTAAGTGCTAACAGGGATAAGAAGCAGTCATGTAAGGCAAGTCATAGTAAAAATCTTAATTTTCCTAAGGTATTATTAAATTAACCCCTAATTAAACCACCGAAACTTTGAAAGAAACCTTATTTCCATTTCTCTTAGGTTAATATCAACAAAAAGTAATGTTATTTGCAACACTTTCAATTTCCATCTCCATCTCCACTTTTAGGTGGAGATTTAAGAAACCTGGTTAAACATCTGGTCCCTCTAATCAAAATGCAATTTCAAGAAACAAATGGACTACAAAAGTTCACACTCTCTTCCACATGTAACTAAACCATATCAACATCACCCAAACAATACAAATCAAAAGCAACATAACTAAATCACACTAGCCACATAAACAAACGAATCACAATATGAAATTCGCTAAAACACTAAGCACCAACCATACGGTTCACAAACTAAAACATTACCCTCCCAAAAATAAGGATTACAACAAAAATACCCAGATCCCCTACATCTTAACCTAACCAAAACACCACACGGATCACACGCAACTTAACTAAAAATCCCGCCGATCACACGCACAATTCGACTAAAACAAACGGATGACACGCAACTTTTTCGGTACCTGCGGCTAATTAACGCCATCCCATGGAGGAGGAAG
Organism: Tetragnatha montana; assembly: GCA_963680715.1. NCBI lineage: Eukaryota > Metazoa > Arthropoda > Arachnida > Araneae > Tetragnathidae > Tetragnatha > Tetragnatha montana. The sequence continues at coordinate 47,623,647 of OY796679.1, read as the reverse complement.
AAGAGAGAAGAGGCTCACCAGTTGATTTTCATCTTCCGAGGGGTGGGGAGCGACTTGGTCAGCCGGGTCGCTCCATCGGTAACGGGACAGAGTGCGGCGTGGCCCGCGTGCTTGGAGGGCTCTTCCAGAGGGTCTTTCGCTCGCTCCACACTGGAGCGGCGGCGCCTCCTCATTGGCCCGTGCCCGTCACGTGACGCCGCCGGCGCTCGTGCTTGGGAAATCGGGAGGTCCGGCAAGTTTGAGAAGTTTTCTTTTCACACCCTTCTAATTGCTGGGGCGTTGCAAAGGGGGGCCCCAAGTCGCTGAATTTTATTCGAAGATCCTTAGGGGATAACGTCGGAGAAATTGATATTTTCTGAACTGTAGTTCCTATTTTATGTTTTCTATTGTTTTGATGAGCTTGAACCTGTTTGGTTGTTCTGAAACTAACTTCTTATTTTTCCCTTGCCAATGTAACTGCCTAGACTTTCAACAAACAGCTAAAAACAGCTTAACATGAAGGGCAACATACAACCAGGTTATTCAGAGGAACAGTATTGTTATGCATATATTTCACTTAGGAAACTTCCACAGGGATAACAAAATATTTGTATCCTGTCACACACAGGTTTCGGTGAATACTTAAATTCATGGGAACCCCTTAGAACTGCCTCCCCCAGATCTGCATCTGATAGGTATGACAAATAGTGATATTGATTATGGAGATAGAGGATTAAACGTTAAAAGTGTGATTTACAGTAGACTGCCTTCAAAAAAGACATTTCCGTGTAATAAAAGTACTACATTAATATGTGTGTAATAACAAGTTATTCTCATTAACTGAATATTTTAACCTCCCTTTAAGTAAAACAGATACAATGATACTTTGACACTGGAATAGAAAATCATAAGGAATAAACTATTTCTCCATAAGGGAAAATCTTCGTTGACAAATAAAACTTTAATAGGTTCATTTTAATACTCTGTGATTAAAATTTAACTCAATTACTATACTATGCATTATACAATTTGTTGAAATTATATAACCCGGCACTAGCGTTTTTGGATACATAAATGGTATTTCAGAATCTCCACTTCAAAATGCGTCTTTGGATAAATACTTTTTATAGGTGGCATCGAGAAACTAAAGTAGCGTGTGATTTTATTTATGTTTAAGAAGTTTTAAGCAAAAAAACCTACGTGTCTGGAAATTTTTCTGTACTTAGGCAACAAAATATCGTAAAATATTTTAAATTTTGGAACTTACATTGTTTAACCAGAAATATTTACAATCACTCCAAAATTTGAGACCCTATTAGGGTTTAAATAAAGGCGGTTTGAAAGTTCGAATCATGCTGGGTAAGTTCTAACATCTGGACTGAAGCTGTAAATATTCGGAAATAACAGCTAGGAGAGCTAGCTCACTCCCCAGAAAAGTTTCAGCGCAAACACGGGTGGAGAGAGAAAAAAACGTTGATGCTGCCATCTAGTAGACAAAAGATGAAACTATGAAATCAGGCAAACGATTTAACTCTTATTTGAATCACTTATTTCAGAAACATGTCAAACGCCAATTTTCTCAAAATGAGTCATTGGTGTCACATGATTCTGTAGGGGTAAACGCACCTTTTAGTGTAAAAATAATAAAAATAACGAGATTTTAATATAGTTTTCCAGCATGTTAAATTTCAGCTTTAGTGCAGAAACAAGTCAAACGACGTCGCTTGACTGGTTTTGTGGAGAATTTCGTTCATGCCGTCTCATCTACCGCTTGTTTGAGACTGCAGTTTGTTATTTAATCGCATACAAAAGCTTTATGCGATAGGAAAAGTCATTCTTAAGAGGTTAGGTCCATCAAGCCATATTAAAAACCATATTTTTAAAGTTTTCTTACGAATCTCAAGACTAAGGACATTTTGGTAGCTATATATTTAAAATTTCCATGCTTGTGGCCATTTATCACATCCATGTGATTGATATTTTGGATCTTTGAATCACTTTATTAAAAGTAGACATCAAATCTATACTACAGATCAAAATATTGAACTAATTAACTAATTTTGTAGGCTTTTAAAGCAAAATCGCTTTACTGTTCCAAAGATACATCTAAGCAACTAACTAATTTACTTCGAAGATGTCTATATTAACATTTTGAATTGTCTGACCACTATTTTTGAGTCTAGAGTTGAAATTTTATAAAAAGGGGTATTTGTGTACATCTAATAACCAAAAGAGAAAAAATAAGAACTCTATAATAATTTTATGGGTTAGTATTTAATAAGAAAAAGTTATTTTCAACTAATATTCCCACTTTTATTGCCAAATCCTTAAAATAATTAGAGTTAAACTATGAAAATTGGCCTGAATACTCTGTTTATTGCAGAAACCTGTCAAATGCAAAAATTTCAATAATTTTTTATGCAAAGAATAAAAATATTTAAAAAATTCTTTTTGTCTGTAAAATTCCCAAATGAGGTCTACTTTAAGAAAAAAATTACTAAACACCTTCATAAAAATGTAGTTAGCTTCTATACAGTTTTTCTCATTTATCTCAAAACAAGAAAAGTGGCGTTTGACATGTTTCTGAAATAAGGGATTCATTTATTGTAGTGTAGGTAGATTTGACATAACAAAAAAAAATATTCAAGCTTATCTTATTTTCTGAAATATTTCACTAATACTTTAAATAAAAAAGTGTGATTTAAAAGAATTTTAAAAAAAAATTCTTTTGAGTTATTAATTTGTAATGAGATAAATAATAATGATTTTTTATAAAAATATATAACTAAAATTATTAAAATATTATTAAGTAAGCCGTAATATGAATAAATATTGTAAATAAAATTAATAAAAATTAATACTTTATTACGTTTTTACTCATGAAATTGCTTCAAATTTAAAAGATCAAATTATTATAATAAAAATTAATCCTTCTCAATATTTTAGTAAAGAATTATGAATTATACTACTTTACAGCACGTATTTTAATAAAATAATATAAACAATCTTTACCTGTGGGGATAATTTCTCGCCGTTTTTTAATTTGAAATATTTTAGCATTGAAAGGTATTCCCTTAAAACCAATACAGTAAACTTACTTCCAGAAAAAAACTACAACAAAAAAATTAACCTCATGCGACTTTTTCTTTTTTTTTTTTAATTTAACTGTAGTACATTATCCAATAAAAAGTGACTTTAAAATCGTAAATTTAAACTGGAAATAAGTATTGAAATATTAAAAAAATAATATTAAAAGTATATTTGAAATACAGGGGCGTAGTCAGAGGGGGGGATTTGGGGATATATCCCCCCCCCCGAAATTCAGAAATTTACCTTTTTTGACCATAAAAGAATATAAATTTACCCCATATACCCTTCCGAAATTCCAATATCCCCCTCCGAATTTTTTTTTGGATACGCCACTGTTGATGTGTGAATAAATTTAATTATAATTGAATGTTCGTTATTTCGAATAGAAAATGCTTCCTTCTTTATGAAAATTATCCTTTTAATCACATTCTTTAAAATACCATCGGAAATATACCATAGTTCAGAATTCTCCCGTTCTTATGGGACACTGTTTTTCCCCCTCACAGTTCTTTGGGTTTCTTTCTTGACCTTTGGATATAGCTTGGAAAGCGTTTTGAGAATAGTGAAGTAGGAAATACTGTCTTTTCTTTTTCAAAGAAATGCACCCTCAGACGCTATAGGGAGTCTAAAGAAATGTATTGAATGGAATGTTACGTAACACTTTCGACTGTGGAATGATGATTCGGGTTTGAGGTACAGTGGTTTAGTTCCACCTTTTATACCTACTAGATTTCTAAGAAAATCTTTTGAAAATATAATTCTCCCCCTCCCTCTTTTTTTTCTTCCTCTTTTTCTCCACGTTTTGTAGTGATAAGCAACATTAGTCAATTTGTTTAGTTGGCGGTGGGTAAAAATAGTTCGCTGTAAAATAGAGTTTAATATAGTGAGTTTGATTGGTTGTAATATAAAAGTAGGTCGAATTTAAAAACTTTGAATGTTCAGTGTACTTTCGATACCTCGAACTTCAAGGTCTCAAATATCGCGTTTAATGTCAAAAGCTATTTTCAACGTAATATTAAATGCAATTATTCAAAGCTTTTCTGTCTCGAAATTGGTATAATGTCAGTTCAATTTAAGGTATTGAAAGTATAAGTGTACAAATTAATTAGATTTTAAGTCTGACTATCAACAGACTTCAACCTCCAAATAAGATTTTCTGTACTCGTTTAATAACTTAATAGCTTATTAAAATCACCAATCACAATTTATTGATTATCATAATGTTCCACTCAGAGATATTTTTAACTCCTCTGAGAGAGTATTTCACTCTTTGAAAATCGGAAATACTCTTTAAAAAACTAGCAAAGAGTATTTTCACTCTTTGAATTTTTCACAATGGTTTAGCTTAAAAATGCACCGTGTATAATGTATAATATTTTCTATTAATACTTAAGATATGCTATAATTGTTAAAACCCAAAAAAGAATCCTCCTTTTTTTCAATTTCATTTTGTCCATTAAAAAGTAAGCGTTTTAAAGAAAATGTCTCTCTGGTATATGCAGTTAATGATATTTCAGTATTTCACTCCTCAAAATTGAATTTCACTCCTCCTAAAAAGTCGAGGAGTATTTTTACTCCTCTAAAAAAAAATCCTAGGAATATCACTGGTTCCACTAGTTATTATTTAAGTTTTCTTTATCAAAGAATTAATATTTTAATGCTGTAAGTAAATAGCAATAATAGTTTTTATGAGACTTTATACTATAGGAGACATAAATATATATTGTGTATTAAAAACATCTAAATTTTTAAATCCAAACTTATTTTAAAGCAAATATACCTAATTCTTTTCTATACGAATAATTTCTATTGTTTTCAGTGAGGTGTATATCAGAGAATTAAATTATTCGCTAAAAATTATTAAGTAAGCCATGGCCAAACCAATTCTTAAAAAAAAACACTGTAGAACTTCCTAGAGAAAAAAATTACGTAACCCCAAGTCTAGAACATTACAATCAGTTAAAACATCTCAAAAGTTACAGTGAGTAGCGGGACTTAAATTTTAAACGTGAAATCACTTTCAGAACATTCATTTTGAAGAACACTGAAGCATTTCTTCTCCTATTTGCATTCTATGCCCCTCTTCTACCGATTATCATTCTCATAGTATTCGGAGTACATTTGACCTAGGGAAAAGAATCAGTGTCTCGATAAGGCCTATCTCGGGGTTTCTGTTCTTTCAGGTAAACTGGAATCGCTCACTTCTTATCTTTCCATTAGCTTAAGTGAAACCGAGACTGGCCCTACCTAAGGTTTTATCATCAACGAAAAGTTCATCTTATTTTGAATACTAAACACAAATTATAATTTTTAACTGGGGTAGTTCTTATCGTGTTCTTACCTGGTGATACTTTGATATTTTACTAAAGAGACCACATTATCTTTGCCGAGGTATGTTTTTTATATAAAATCATTTTATCTTTGAGCGTCAGATAAAAGGTTATGAAACTGTGTCTGGATGGTTTTTTAAATGAAATGTTTTGCTGTTGTGCAGAATGCTACAGTATTTCATTTAGAGAATATTGAAGGATATGGTATTATTCAGGGATGATTTGGAAAATGTTTATTAGGAAACTCCATGGACTTTTTCGAAGAAAAAACATATAAGACTATTTAGAATCCGTATTAAAAGTCTTAGTTAAAAGTCATCATGATGTTAAAATTGCATTGACTTTTCTTGGTACGGAATTAGTCCCCGATTTCAAAATGTATTTCTTTTATTTGTTTCATTTTCAAGGAGTTAAATTATATTTTTATATTTTATCATTACTTCCCACATACCTTGAACAAAGTATCGAAACAAGGTTTAAATTTAAATTATTTTTTTAAACAGCATAAAATTAATATACCATTAAGAGTTTCATTTGTGATTTTTATTATTTACTTCATAACAAATATAATGTTCCAGGTTTAACTCTTAACCCTTACAGTCCTAAGCTGCCCCAAATTTACCGTAGGATTCAATAGGAATCTCGAGCGGACGAGGACTGAAAGGGTTAATCACCTCTTTGTTTGAAAATATTACATTTTTAAAATTTTAAACCTGATTGGCAATTGGAAGACGTAAGGGATTTTTTTTATTTTTATACCTAGGGAGCTACCGCCCCCTTGCTCGCTATCGTTCACCAAACACCGTTAACTACTTATGCAGGACCTTTTGGATCGCTTCGTGATCCTCTCAAAACCCAGCTCACTGATAAAAATTACTACTATGATAAAATTTAAACTATAACCAATAACTCCAAACGAACTACCATTCAACCTATCTTATAGTATACAAATAAAAGAAAACATAAAAAACCGGATGATTTGTAAAACAATAGGACACTGGTAAAACAATTGAACATGATCTCTTTAATTTTTGATGGTAGTTTTAATGCGTGGCGTACTCCCAAAAATATTTTGAAATTTTATTTTAAATAATTGTTTGAAATCTTTTTTCCGTTTTTAGAAATTTTCTCTTTACACCTGAAAAACCCTCCCTTAATCTCATATCGTCATATCCTAATCCAGGTAAATGGGAAGCAAGGGTCCTCCCACTAGTCAAATTCCAAATTTTAACCTGCAAAAAAGTATTATTGAGTTAATTTAGGCGAGTAGGACCCTACCTGTAACCGCCATATTTCTTTCAGAATCCTGGTTGAGAAACACTACCTTACACCGCCAAATGGAAAATTATGCATTTTTTTTCTATTTAAAAATACGATTGAATGATCTTGTCACACTGAAAACTTGATTTATTTTATAAGGGAATTATTTTAATATTTGGTCAAATATAAAATCGTCTTATAATTAGGGTGCTTTACGTACATTTACACATACTGACAAAATATACATAAATGGAGAACAAAAATAAATTTAATTTGACCGTTTCGAAATATGGGGTATGAAGTTTGAAACAAGTTTTGGAGATACTCGTTCTAAATTCCATATAACAAACTCATTAAAATAACAGATATTTCCTTTTTTTTAATGGTAAAGAACAGACTTCATCAAAATAAAATATGTTTAGTGGTGTGCGTATATGTAAATGGGGAGTTCAACACTGTATTCTACTCGTCCGCTTTAGCGAATTCTAATTCCACACAGGTGGTGCCATCTGTTTTTATCTAAAGGTAATATGGTGGTTATATGGTGGATAATATGGAAAAGAAGTTGATGGTTGGTTGAGTACACATTCGATTTTCGATTATGATGTGTAATGCTGAAAAAGGGACATCGGTGGCACACAATGCACACAAAAAATTGAAAAATTCCCTCCAGTGTCGCAAATGCTTTCAAGTTCAACAAAAAATCTGATTTGAAGTAAAAAAAAAATAGTAAAGATAAAGACACCCAAACATAGTTCTTGATTTTTATGATAAACTTCTATCGGTCATAAATATCAAGTTCCGAGTTTCATTTTCCTTACTTCCCCTCTTTTTAGAGAAATTATTTTATTAGTGTTAGAGAAATTTTAAAAAGTTGTTTTTCTGCATTTTTAAGCAGCTGAAACTCCAGCAGGCCCGTGCTGGATACCTTCAGAGGGCGGTGGACAAAGGGCGAAAGGGCGCCACACACAATATTTCGAAATCGAAGGGACCCGAAAAATTTTGATACATGGAGTTTTTGTGATAACACGGAAGAAAAGAAGAAAATTTATTCAAGGGAAAAAGTATTTTTTTGTGATATAAATGTTTTCGAGGTATCAAAGTTCGAGATAACGAGGGATACTGTATTAGATTTTAAGGACACTATTTTGAAATGAAAAAACCATTCATATATTAAGAATAATATATTGAATCCCTATAATTAAATGTTTCAAATAATAACAAAAAAAACCCTCCATGCTATTATATACTTTCTGAAATTTTCTGTGTGGTTGTTCTGAGGGCTATCATTATTTTCGTTTCATTATATTCAGTTCTAAAACAAAAGTACTATTATTTGATGTTTTATTGTATTCTTTCCTTTTTAAATTTAGTCTTTGATTGTTTAGAAATTTTTTTATATTTCACCATAGTGAATTTGTTAGATGCTATAAATGTGTGTTAAAAAGGGAATTCCTGATGACCCCAAATATTTATTACCTTTTTAATTATTTTTCTGTCTCGGAGAATTACATTTGAGGAATGTTTGCGATTTTGGGTAAAAATAAATGTATTTTTATGGAATTTTTGACAATAAGAGGTGTTTTAACATGAATTAAATCGCTTGTATATTTGAATGCGTTATACTCTAAAAAAAACTTGTCCTGTAGTGTAGGATGTAACAAAGAAAGTATGCAAAATTAGGAAAACACAGAATTCCCGTAAATCCGCCTATGTAACCAGGGTGAGAAAGTATAGTCTTACCAAGCTTCTTTTTGCTTCACTAATTCGTTTTTATTTCTATTATATTATTGCCCAAACAGGAACTTCACCAAAATCAGGGAATTAAGAAAGGGGAAATTTATTCAAATATGTTTGAATTAATTTGATAAATTAGAAGATGTCACATCAAATATTTTAACAGTCTCCTGATACCCACCTAAATCTAACTAAATTACTGCTGTTATTCAGGGTTTCTTCCGACTCCTTTAACTTAAAACTCACCAGTTAAAATATAAAAAATATTGAAATATATAGTCATTTTTCATACGCTGATATAATTCCTTTTTGTAGAGTGTGTTCTGTTTATAAAAGTACATCCCCCAGTCGGGCTTGTATGCGGCTATGAAAATATAAATGTTGTTTGCGATATGAAGATCATTCACCAATAACATAGAGGCAGGTATAGGGTAATAAAGAAAAGCAACTTTTTTTGTAAGATTCAGCCAAGGTCACTCCTTATTTTTTACATTTTTAATCCTTAGTATCATTTTCTTACTCAAGGAATTGCTTGTTCAAATAAGAGCACCCTAAAAAATTAACGCCCCGCCCTTGCAATTTTCTGATGCGTGCATGACTCTCTTCTGAAGAGGGACGCCTGAAGAACTTTTAAAATTTCGCGATAGCTTGCATAAATAAGGGCGCTCTAAAAACACCACACTATCAAGGTATGTGTTTTACTTTTTTGCTAGTTCGTCCCAAGTGCAAAAAACACCACACAGCGATAAAACACTCTCAAAGGTATTTCTTTCTTTTTTTTTTTACTAAGGGCAAGAAACTACCTGTTATCAACGCCCCACCCTAGCAATTTCAACGTGTTTAGTTAAAGGCTCAAACAAAAATTACCTCTGCTGAGGCCTTACAATTTTGTGATTCGTGTTTAACAAAAAGTAACCTTAAAATCAGAGAAATTTTTCCTTTTTAGCATGCAAAAACAGGAGCACCTCGTCCACCCCTAGTCATAACTTGTTTTGGCATATTGAAAATTCACCCTTTTGTCGTGTATTTCATAGTTTATCTCTAACTAAGGCGCCCTGAAAATTCATGATGAAATTTCATATTAACGTAAAACTAGGGGGCACCTAAAAAAAATCCTAGGTGTGTTCACGCTTCAGACCTGATTGATGAACTAAGACTGAACTATAAAATCACTATTGGTTTCAGTTTAAAACACTGAGAAACGCTATAATGTATTAGCAAATGTAGAAAAGTGTCTCCTCAAAAAGGCACCCCTTTAAAAACGTGAAGTTATGCTCGTTCTATTCGTCCTTAAATTGATGTGCATCATAATCAAGTATCTTTTTAAAACTTTTCAGAATTTTAAAAGAGGAAAAAAATTTTGAAACAGAGATGTTTTTAAATGGTTTTCCCTTGGAAATAATAATATGTTAACAATAATATACTGAAGTTGGTAAAATATGGGGGAAATGACAAATCTAGTTTATAAATGGATAATGTAATTCTTCAAAAATTAAAAAAAAGGGAGAGAAGAAACATATTTATGGGTTATTTTTAGTGCTAAATATGAATACTTCAAGTTGCTAAAATTAGTTCAAAAATAAAATCAAAAACATCACTTCTAACCACAAAAATTTTGCCAAAAGAAGTAATTTCAACGGCTTTCTCTTAGAAATCACTTAAGTAATATTAAATAATGACATACCAAAAGTAGACGAAACTCGAATAGTAAAAAGTTTATTTTTTTAAAGATTATAAATTATTTTGGCCTAGAAGAACGACCTTTTTTAAAATTTGTTTTAAAAACGTTTGAGGCATTTTCCAAGGTTATTTTATTATGGATATTGCAGCTATTTTTTTTTTCATTACAAAAAAATATAATTGATGGTTAGATCATTAGTTAAGTAATTAATTTAAGAAACTGAAAATTAGTGATTCAGGGTAAAAACTTTAAAAAGTTAATATTTCAACAATATTTTAAATAATAGGTCATCTAAATAATAATTAAACTTTAAACGAACAAGTTTTTTTAAACTAATTAATTTTTTAAAAAACTTTTTAACATGTTAAATTTGTTGTTATAGGCTTGTAACACACGCCTATAGGCTATATTTTAGTGCGTAAGTTAAAATATTAAATTACTTAATTAATATTTTATAAGCCAATTTTGCAATAAAATTTGAAAACAAAATAGTGAAAATTTTTAGGAAATAAAAAAATAAATTAGGTAAACGTTTTAATTTTTTCACTCTTTCAATTTAATGCAAAATTGACCGGATATTATACATTAGCACTAAAGGTTAGCTTATTGACAGCTATCACAAGCCTATTCACCAAAATTAAAAGTGTTAAAAATATTAAAATTTAAAAAAAAAAATATTTCATAGAAGATTTGCTGTCTTTTAAAAATCAATTATTATTTAGAGTATTTACTACCAAACATTATTGAAATACTAACTTTTTTAAAACATTTTCCCTTATTTTCAATTTTCATTTTATTAAATTAATTAACCTTCATTTAGGATTTTCTCATTTATATTTCATAATTTTCATCATCAATTATGATAGACAAAAAAGTGGTACACCTGTCGTATATCTTGTATGATACTTTCTCAAATTGGCACAAATTTCAATGTTGATGCTTTAGTGTAGAAATGTGTACCATTTCCATTGTATCCATTGTAGAAAAAGAGGCAAAAATTCTGTTATTTTTGCTGTTTTCAATATGAAGCCAACCCCTTCCATGTGGCAGATAACTTGATATTAGGAATCAGCACCCTATAACCATATAAAACCGTCAAAAACCTTCTACATAAATGTTTTGAAAAAACTAAAAAATTGACTGGGGTAAAACCCAAGAACTGTATGAAGCGCTCCATCCGGAGGTAGAATCTCTTGCTCTTCTACATCATCCAGCAGAAGCTTCTTCCCTCCTATACAATCTGCATTAGGGTGGTTACAAAAACATCAACTTCCAAATTTCTTCGGTGGGAACCCCCTAAAATGTGACAATAGGCTAGAAAATAATATTGGCAAAGTTTAAGCTCAATCGGATAATATTAAGACCCGCCTCATTGAGGTCAAAGTTGAGAAAAAAAGCAAAAAATCGTAGTTTTTCGCCCATAAAATTGGAACTATTTGTCCTAAAAATATGGTTCATGTCTCATTTCATAGTAAATTTTATTGGCTTCAAGTTAGATCCCCTAAACTTTTTTTACTGAAATTTCTAGAGTGAAATATCAACATTTTTGTCAGTTAAGGTTGAAGAACTCCCTGTAAGTTAACTTTCCCGCAAACGCGTAATATCTTCTAATTATTCAATTAAAAAGGTTTTTTCGAATTTTTTTTTGGTATTTTTCATTTTTTGCATCAAAAAGGCTTCTTTAGTTAGAAGCATGGGCGGAATTAAGGGGGTCATGGGGGGCAATGCCCCCCCTCCCAAAAAAAAAACTTTTCAGGAAATTATGTTTTTATAAGCCAAATTTCGTTTTTTCCAAAGCCATCGGGACCATCTTGCCTCCCCCAAGGTTTCCAGTGGGCCCCCCCAGGGACCCCAATCTAAATCCGCCCATGGTTAGAAGTATTTTCAAAAGAATTATGCAACAAATAACACTATGCGACAAAAAAAATGGGTCAAAATGCCACAGAAACTTTGAAAGCAGATTCTTATGTAAAAATGACCCCCTGAATCCGAATCCAACCCCCGTTTTTCTCTATCAGCCTCAGATTTTCGGGGAATAGCCCCTCCCCCTTTTTGGGTTTTTTCGACGACTTTATAACTTTGAACTCGATTTTCAGGGTCAAAAAGCATTGCTTTAGTGTTCGAATGGCCCCCCAGGAGACAAGAAAGGTTCAAATTAATAAAATGTGAAAATTTGTAACAAATGGATAGGTTTAAGGGTAATTAACCCCCTAACGCAAAAAATCGCTAAAAATAGTAAGACTGGTTATACCCTATTTATTTTACTTATTTTTGAAGCAATTAATTTTTAAAGGGTCCTAACCGTTCCCCAAGGACCCAAATTTAATAATGATATGCAACAATGATTTTAGGAAAAGCGGTTGAGGAGTTATCGCCCCCGAAGCACCCGCGGAAGGATCTCTGAACCGCGCTAGCGCTCGCGCGCTCAGGAATTAATATTCATGCTTTAAAAAGTTAAAAAATGAGAATTTTTAGACTTATTATTTAGACTTAAAAAATTTTAAGACTTATCTTAGTGAAAATTCTTTAGTTCGTCAGTAACTGAACTTTTTATTGGTTTATTTAAGTCTTGGATTAATTTTGACTTGGAGGAGGGCATTTCTCCCCTGGACCCCCCTTAAATCCGCCCATGCTTCTATCTTAAGAGGCCTTTTTGATGCAAAAAGTGAAAAATACCAAAAAAAAAATTCGAAAAAACCTTTTTAATTGAATAATTAGAAGATATTACGCGTTTGCGGGAAAGTTAACTTACAGGGAGTTCTTCAACCTTAACTGACAAAAATGTTGATATTTCGCTCTAGAAATTTCAGTAAAAAAAGTTTAGGGGATCTAACTTGAAGCCAATAAAATTTACTATGAAATGAGACATGAACCATATTTTTAGGACATATTGTTCCAATTTTATGGGCGAAAAACTACGATTTTTCGCATTTTTTCTCAACTTTGACCTCAATGAGGCGGGTCTTAATATTATCCGATTGAGCTTAAACTTTGCCAATCTTATTTTCTAGCCTATTGTGACATTTTAGGGGGTTCCCACCGAAGAAATTCGGAAGTTGATGTTTTTGTAACCACCCTAATCTGCATACTCTCAGTGAATCACAGGGACCTTTTTTAGGGGGGTTTTCTTGCTCTTCTGCATTCTCTCTATAAACCATAGGAAGCTTAGTGCTGATGTTGAATATCAGGCCATATTTCAAATAAAATTTTAAAAAGGATGATAAATTAAAGTAAGAGATTAAAAATGATGATTAAAATTTTTCTTAATTCTTTTAATTTACATTTTTAATTTTTTTCTTCTCATTTCTCAAAATTAGTGTGATATTCAAAATCAGCACTAAAATTTAGCCTACACAGGCTTGTATCACACATAAGCCTATACCCAAAAGTTAAAAATTCAATTGGTTTTAAGATTTGCTGTCTTTTTTAAAAAAAAAATAAATATACTTATAATTTATTACCGAATATTGCTGAAATATTAACTGTTGAACTTGATTGAATGATTTTCCCTTCTCAAATTTTATTTTAATAAATTAAATAATTAAAAATGATTTAACCATCAATTATGATTTTTCTATTATAAAATTATGATATCCATGAAAAAAGACATTGGCAAATGCCTCAAATATTTTTAACAGGAATTTTAAAAGAAGGGCGATTTTTTAGGCCAAAAAAATGTAAAACCTGTAAAAACATTAATTTATACTGTTACTGTCTAATTTTTGTCTACTTTCCGGTTGTTATTATGTGTCAAACCTAGGTACAGTTGGGGAAAAAAACGACTCAGTTGAGATTTCTGACGAACCACTTGGGTTAGGAAGACAAACAAGGTGTCATTTTTCATGTCATAAAGTATTCTTTAAATGAGAAAAATTTCGAGTCCTTAGGGGGTCGTCTTCATATTAAACGACACACTAACTTTTTTTTTTCCTATAGGGACCCCCAATTATTATGGGATTTTCTGAAAGAGCATCCTCATAAACCCCCAAATACAAAGTTTCATTCAAATCGTGCGGTAAATAAAGATTTTACGTTTTGGGGGTCGTCTCCAGAGTGAGAAGGGTTAATTTTCTGTAAACACTATTTCTTAAAACCGGTGGGATAGTAAGAATTTTACTCACCACTTTTATGTTTATTGAAAAGTTTATAAGTAATTTATTGAAATTTTATATCAAATTTAAGTTTTAATTTAAGTTATGGTGATTAAAATAAGGCGACTGTTTCCAGAAAAAGCATTCGCCGGTATACATTTCGCAGCGGTATATGGTCCCTTAAAGAGTGGGAATTTAGTTTAATTCGGTTTTTTCCAAAACTATTAAATGAAATCGACTGAAATTTTGGTTTTCCACATAAAATTACTACCAAAATCGATTACCATAAAAATATTAAAAGATTTTAAAATTTAATTTTTGGGTCAAAATTAGATGTTAATTATCTATCTATTAACCATTAAATATCGCTATAAAAGCATAATTATTTTGTTTGGGAACACAAATTTGATCTAAATTCAAAGTTTCATGTTTTTACGCCGAAAACTTTTTGACAAATTTCACATTGAATGGTTGACATTTCAAAAATTTATTATGCTTCTATTTGGATACTTACATGGATGAAACTTGGTATTTGGGGGTTTATGGGGATGCTCTTTCAGAAAAACGCATAATAATTGGGGGTCCCCATAGGAAAAACAAAAGTTAGTGTATCGTTTAATATGAAGACGACCCCCTAAGGACTCGAAATTTTTTTCATTTAAAGAATACTTCATGACATGAAAAATGACACCTTGTTTGTCTTCCTAACCCAAGTGGTTCGTCAGAAATCTCAACTGAGTCGTTTTTTATTTCCCCAACTGTACTTCTTTTGCAGTCTTTGAGGTTTAGTGCAACGTTTTAATTTTTTCAAAGACAATTTCAATACTTTTTATAACTGATATTTTTTTGCTATTTAAATAGAATATTCGTCACTGAAAAATATATGATGTGTCATACAGTCTTGATCACTGTTATTTGATTTTTTGAAATTTTTCGTCGGTCATTTTTAAAAATTTAAAAAAAAATTAATTTCTTGCGGACAATTTTGTCCATGTTTTGGTGTGCTACTATTGAGGTCCTTTCCAATTGAACAACCTTCTGTTTCAATTTGTTTCAGGTTTGACCTTTTTTAGAGATTATAACTGTTTGAAATCAATCATCCCTCCTTTCTGGTTCAGTTTGTGCTGCCATCTACCTATATTCTGATTTATCAAAGGTACAAAATTCCATGAGAATGTCATATAAATAAATTAAATTAACCTTTATGGTTTTTAATTCCCGTACGTAACCAAATATAAGGACATTGCAATATTATGATTTTTCTTTGGGAATGCTACTGTTTGAATTAAGTATGCATTACTTTATTTTCTGTATAAAACAATAATAATGGGTCGGAAGCTGGATACATACGAATTCGATCGGTAATTCAAATACTCCCTTTCCAAGAAACTATAGTTCTGTCGGTCAACCGGTGAAAAGCTGTAGTATAATTAATTCCACTTCATTAATTATTCGATTTTTCTTCTTTCTTGATAAATCGTGAAAATAATATTCGATATTGTTTTCTTTACGGAATGATCAACTAAAATGTTTGCAAACACTCATTGATAAAAAAGTGGAAAATCATAAATTTTTAAATTTTAACATGTTTTACATAAATTTCAGCTTCTTTATGAATTTCTCTCAAATATAAGGCGGACAACTTTTTTAACTTAAAAAAGAGTATAAAAAGTTTTAGAATTAATTATCTGTAATCGACAGGGACTCGTCCTAAAGTTTTTTAATATGAATTTGGAATCAACCAATAAAAGGACTGCAAGGCCCGTTGGACGCGAGACTGTTGGGTGGCACCCCCGTATAGCCTAGCAACGTCTCTATTCCCTGCGATCATTACAAAGGATGCTAGAGAATGTAAAGGCCTTAAAAGAGGAGGATGCGGACGAAACTCTACAATAGGGTCTTTGGAGAGGATAAAGGGGAACCAAAGAAGCCCCCGAATGTGGTACTCCTTAATGTAGTCAGAGGGAGCTGAAGAGCATGAAAAGTTTCAAAATAAAATTCTTCTACAGTCTCTTTAAAGAAAATTCTGTAGAGCAAACTCATCGTGAAGACACACCCTGCCGTCTTTAGGAAGGATCTGGAAAAGCAAAGAGGCCGTGAAAAAAAACTACCTGAGGACCTTAGAAAAGATGCAGAAGAGCAAGAGAAGCCTCAGATGAAAGTCATCTTACGGCATTTAAAGAGGATGTTAAAGAGAAATTGATAACTCCAGATAAACTCTCTTTATCTCCGGAAGAGCAAGAGAGATCATGGAAGAAACATACCTTACGATCTTTAGAGAAGATGCAGAAGAACAAGAGAAGCCCCCGGGAAGGAGCGCTCTTTATAAATCTCAGAAAGGATGCGGAAGAGCAAGAAATCCCACGAATGAAACAATATGATCCTTAGAAGGAATGCAGAAGAGCAAGAAAATTCTCATGATAAAGTTCTTTCTACATAGTTGTAAATGAGGATGCAGAATAGTAAAAGATTTCCTGGAAATAAGTCATGACATTAGTCTTCGATCTCGGATGAAACTCTATGTAGCTCTTAAGAGAGGATGCTGATATATATGTAAGAAAAAGTAGAGCGCTCCATACAGATACAGTCCTGAGGATGAGGAGGCTGAAGAACAAAAGTAGTCCTTAAATGAAACTCTCACCAAGGTTCTTATAGAGGATACAGAAAAGATATAGAATGTAAATTTCTCTGTACTTTTTAAGTTGAAACCTAGCAATGCAACCATTACATAAACGTTACACAGGTCAGAGGTCATGGCAGTCAGACGATGTTTAGACACAAAATTAAAAGATCACCCATTTTCCTGAATTGTATTATACTTAGAATTTTAAAAAACTAAGATGTTTTAAATACATTTCAAAAACAAGAAACTGTTAAAATAATGTAACGAGACAAAATGTAAGAATCTTAAAAAATATTGTCATGATTGAAAAGGCCGGACTCATATAAATGATTTTAAATCAATGATCAAATAAATTATTTTAAATCAATGATTAAATAAATTATTTAAAATCACTTATCAAATTAATTATTTAAAATAAATGTAAATAAATATTTCATTTTGGTTTGTAAACGTAAATATCAGCAATTAATTCATCGTTAATGCGACCGTCCCCAAGACAAACCGTCCAGATATAAATAAACGGACAAACATAGATCCTGTTCTTATTAAAGTCTATAAATTGAGAAAAAGAACTCAAACCATAAACAATATAATGTTTTGAAGGAATAATAACTTCTCAAATAAAAATGACTGGTCACATAAACCAAACGCACTAGTTACCAAAGTAGGCGATATTGTCTCCCAAAGGGTTTTGGAGCTCTGTTGGAGGCGTTAAGGGGTTCAAAAAGTTAAGGGAGGGTGGGGCCAGTCTAAGGGTGCTGAATACTTTTTAAAACATCAAGTACTTTTTTAAAAACATTTCAATAACTCGGGGTAACTTAATATTGAAGGATAGGGAAAGTAAATGTAAGGAAGATAGTTGTCTCCTGTCCTAACGACATTATTTCAATGCTTTTTTTGAGTGCATTCAATATTTATAGAAATTCAAAAGAAATAAAAATTTTCAATAGCAATAATAGTTTATTTTGCATAATTAAGCAGTTACATATTGGAAGGGATAAAAATATTTTTTTTTCATCTGGGGTAGAATTACCTATTTAGATGACCAAAACGTTCACTGTGACTTAAATAAGTTTATATAATATTATTTAATTTTAATACACTGCATGAAAATTATCCTCAAAACTTTAAAGAAATACTTTGTGAAATAAAAGTACGGTTCACTTATGATTATTTCTCATATTATTATTACACTCATTTTAAAATGTAGTTTCAAGAATAGTTTTTAAGTTTAATTTTTAATATATATCGTCTATGTATAAGTGGTTCAGAAATTTAAAATTAGTTCAAGGTTGTCAAAAAATTTGAATTTAAATTAAATGCATTCAAACTCACTTTAATTACCTTTCTATAAAGCAGTTAGTAAGATGTGTCGTCATGATCATCAAATAGTATAGTAGTGAAAAAGCTCGCAAATAGGGGGATTAACAATTTCTTATGAAACGGGCAGCGGAAGGATTTTTTTTCAAATGTGATTTATAAACAAGGTAAGCTAGCTCAAAGAAAATATTATCAGTAGGGGAGACCGGGGCTAGTTTTCCAACCTAAATGAATTTTGCTTCCTTACATTTTATTTTTACTTATTTTTGGGTAAACAAAATTTCATCATATTTCTCATACTGTTCTCTACAAAATGTAGCATTCAATTTTCATCAACATTATTAGTTTTTTTACAAAAAAGGCTTAAAGGTGACCATGTCACGTTGGAAAATGTGCCCCGTATGTGGGGCATGTTTTCCAACAGTAAGGGGCAAGTTTTCCTACAGTACTACTATCTGCAGTTATACCGATTGCTGGCAAAAACTCTGATTGGTTAACCGGATGGATGCCATTCCTAACATTCCTTTCTCATTGGTTGGTGCCTCTTCTCTCTCTAAGCCCCTGAATACGATCTTGTGTGTTGGTTGTTTGATTGGTTGTCAGATATAACTAGATTTGTAGCTTTTCAGGTATTAGCTTGGAATAAATGTAGGAATCGAACGACAGTGCCGGTTAAATTAAAAGACTGGTCTTAAAGGGTTAAATCGTAAAACACTTATAGTAAAATTTATTAATTATAGTATAATATGTATTTTTCATATGAAATCATTGTGTTGTAGCTGTGAACTTTACTTGCGTTATAGTAATCTCCAAAAATTAGTTTAGTACCTTAATTGTTTTGTTTATTTGTACTGAGTCGTAGAGAAAAAAAAGATACAGTTCGCATTGTGAGTGAACTACTGGGGGTAGAATGATAATTTTTGTGTCATTTTTCATTATTTAACGTCTTTTTGAAAATAATCTATAGTTTATGGCCTTAGGGGGCCGTCTACATATTAAACGAAACACCAACTTTCGTTTTTCCTATGGGCGACATCAAAGATTATCCTCGATTATAATAGAACACCCCCTAAAACCAAGTTTTGTAATGTTTGGCACTCAAACAAAGCCAGGAGGGGGGTTTGAAAATTACGGGAACTTTACTTCTAACAGGAAAGATTGGCAACAATTGAGAGGAAATTTAAAACAGATTTGGCTGCTTATCTATACTATGGCACAATTCTCACAAAAGTTAAAACAGATTTGGCTATTTATCTATATTTTGGCGCAATTTTGTCTTTCAAATAGGATACCTAAAGTGGTAGCCTAGTTGGTAGAGTATCAAGCTCGTAATCACTAGGTTGCAAGTTCTGTCCCCGCAGTTGCCAAATCAGTTACTCGTTGTTTTAGGTTAACCGATAGGGATATAAGCAAACACAAATCAGAATAGATGTTGGATACTTCTTCAAATTTAAAGCATTTGAAAAAATTTATACAATTAAATTTAATTTAGTTAATTATTTAATTCCTGTAAATAGGTAATAAAAATACCACGTATCCAGTTAAATTAAGAAATTATTATATGGATTCGTATTACGTTAAGTTATTTTACTTCTCAAAAGTTCCTGTCAAAATACTTTAATACAGATATGTTTAGAGATGTTTTTTTATTATTAATATTTAGAGAATGGTTCTAATAGAACTTTCCCACTTAATAAAAAAAACCATATTTTTCTTTAAAAATTAAAACACTTTCAAAGTTTAAAATTTGCTTATGCATCATATACTATGAATAAAAGAAAACTCAGATAAAATTTCAAATATGATTATTATAATCTACGGTCGTGTTTTTAATGATTAATTGAGAGTTATGTATGTTTTATTATATTTCCAGAAACTGCCCATTTGAGGAAAAATGTTTTATTAGATTGGGTAGGGAGTTTTAATCATTTCTTTTAACGAAAAACTAAGGAAGTTTCTGAACGTTGTGCTTGGAATAAAATACCAATATAAATATTAATTATGTTAAGAAGTTAAGCATCAAACATCAAATTTACTAAAATTGATTACATAAAATTAATTAACTTAACTTAACGATTAGAAGCTTCTTGATATTTTAACTTATTAGGAGGTTAAGGAAAAATTTGAATCGTCGTGTGGTCATGATAAATTTTTAAAAAAATTTATTTCATTCTGTTTAAAATTTTTAATAATTTAGACACCCACCACACTGACAAAAATTATCCATAAAGAAAAGAGTAAGAATACGTCTTTATAATTATAAGTGAATATATAAATATTTTTTTTTATTTTTTTTTTTTGGGGGGGGGAATAATCGAGACCTTTTTTCACTGCCAAACATTTTATAATTCTTTATTGTGGAATACGCAAAGCATTGATCCATGGAAATAGTGGGATATCCAGAATAAAAATTGGAGATTGATATTGGAGTTTAATTTTAGGGGGAGGTTTTTTTTTGTTGTTTTTTGAGGTGAAAGAGAATACTTTCAAGGTGTTTCATAGGGTTGTGTTATAGGGTAAGGTGGGGTAAAATGATTATAGCGGGCTAAGATAGATATAGGGATTTTAGCAGTTTTCGTATTTGTGAAACTAAAAGTTAATTGGCATGCTATTTTATCATAAGCCTCAATTAAAATCAGCATCCCTATACCATCGAATTTTACAAACTGTTAAAATCGTTATAAAATTTATACTCCACCCTTGTCTTAAACATGATTAAAATCTTAGAGAACAGTTTTTAAACCCGATGCCGGCCCTATATCGTATTTAGAGAACATGCGGCTGGGTCTGCTGTACTCCCCAGAGAGAGTATACGTCGGTAACTGGGTACCAGCGGCGTAAGCTGCTCCTGCCCCGGGCTGTACTCCCCATTTAAAAGATTGATTATAAATAAAAAAGAAAATAAAATTAAAAGTGGTAGCTAAATTTTAATTATAGTGTTAATCTTTTCTTTTGTGTGGCCACCACTGTTTTATTTATAATAGTTTAATTATATATCAGTCCACTACCAGTACTAGCATCGAGTGTTTAGGGTGCGTTAGATAATTCTGACATCATTGACCCTGCCTGACGGTAGTAGGCTGTCGGTGCAACCCTGGGACGTCTTTATTACGCCTAAACAGAGTGTGTTTCGAGAGGGGG
The DNA here is from genome assembly GCA_963680715.1 of Tetragnatha montana. Taxonomy (NCBI): domain Eukaryota; kingdom Metazoa; phylum Arthropoda; class Arachnida; order Araneae; family Tetragnathidae; genus Tetragnatha; species Tetragnatha montana. The sequence goes on along the minus strand of OY796679.1, from coordinate 47,602,395 downwards.
GGATATTGATTTCAGCACTACAGTTTTTTTTTTTTTTTGCAAAGTTATTGCATTTAAGGTAACTTACATCTTGAGGAGCCATGTTTACCCATAAGCTCAAATGATGACTACACTTAAGCATATTGCTGAGGGAGCTGTGGATAAACATGGCGGCTGGAGGACTCTTATCGAAGCTGTGCCCATCTTTATTATATTTAATAGATAATAAATGTAAGAAGGGGGGACACCGTTCTTATTAAGTGACGACTTTTCTAAAAGTTTGATTCATATGTAAAACCAAATTCCTTTGTGAAACCTATGTAGAGAAATAATCTTTTTATAGTAAAAAAAATGAAAAAAAAAATGGTTTAATCTTTGTTTTTTTGTTTTAGATTTTTGTTCATGTAATTCAAAAATACTTCTAATTTAATGCAGGTGAAGTTTTTAGTCGAATATTGTAAAGTATTGTTTCGGAATTTTTTCTTCTGAAAAAAATTAGTAACAAGTAAAACATTTTACATACACATAAAAAGTAGGTTAAAATTTCCGTTTACTGAAATCAATAGTGTAAAAATAACTAATAACTACTTTATAAGTAGTTTAAATTTCAGGCATCTTCAAACTTTTAAAAATTAATCAATCATATGGCATGTATGCCGATTGGAACCTGGTTCTGAAACTTAGCGACCAAGCACACTAACCGTTAGGCCACGCCGGCTGCAGTCAGCAAGTTTTAATAATAAATCTGACCAACTATCTGAGTTAGTATATCGTGTTATTGCGGGTTACAGTAATTTTCATAACCTGGCGATTTTCCTTCTAATCTTTGGCGATAAGAGTTTGGCGAAAATTTTCTAAATGAAATTTCCTGCATTGTGCACGGGGTTAATGGCTGTAAGGATCAACATCTATGAAAAACGAGGTTTCAACGTAAATTCGACGTACTTCAAACCATAACATTCTAATTTTCAAATTGCAAATCCTTCTAAAGGGTCTGTTTATCTGATTAAACTGTTTATCTGATTAAATGAATATTTGTAAAGGCTTTCATGGTCGTTTTCTTTAAATGTAAGTACTATAAGAACTATATACACTTTAACAATAAGAACACCACCTTTTTTGAAAGAAATAGGAAAAAATTTAGAGGGATTCGAACAAACAACTCCTTTGGAATCGTTAGCTTGCGTTATGGATTGGTTGATTGGTTTGAGCTTGATCCACACAAATGTTGGAATAAGTGCCCCGTCTACTTTTGGAAAACCTGCCCCAACTCACTTTTTGAACTTTGGGAGCCCCTCAACGAGTGGGGGTGTAATATTATTGAAAAACAAAAGCATAGTTTTATAGAGGAAGAAATCCTCTATCAGAATATGCAATATCAGATTAGTCAGTTAAAATTAAAAGGGCTTAATCACATTTTTAATAAAAATCCAAAAGTTTACGCAAAGAGCAAAATATTGAAAAAACCGCTTTTCTGACGAAACTACAAGAGCTAAAATTCTGAAAGTACATCAGAATGTGTGTGAAGTCTTTCTTTTTCATCTAGTTCACTCGTTGGGTTGATCTAATTGCTCATTTAAAAATAAAGGGCGTTGGAAAATTTGCCCCAGTGGAAAACTAGCCCCGGTCTCCCCTACCTATTTACATTGTATGTATGAATGGTTTATTTGGTTATGAAATTAATTTTCCTTAGTTATGCTTAAATCATAATAATTACGAGTAGGTTATACTATCGGAAAGAAAGTTATCAAATCAAAATATCCTTAATTTTTTTATTGAAACGTATATATTTTCCATTGTAGATACCTACCCACTTTGCCTGAAAGTTCCTTTCTTACTAAGGGGGATTGAAACCACAAAAATATTTTTAAAAAACGCCGGTTCTTTCATTGTATTTTTAAGTTGGATTGTGTCAAAATAATATAATACTATCAACAATATGATAAATGTACTAGTTTTCGACTATTCAGAAGGAACATATCTTAAGTTTCTTTTAACAAAATCGCCATTTTTTATATTGCGCCCAGTCACTCCATATTACAAATCTGATGTTCTATCGGAGTTGATTGAAACTCGGTAGTGTTCGGTTAATCACGGCATACACATACTTTGACACACGGGTTCCATCCGGCAATATACGAGCCCCTACCAGCTTTGGGGGACATACCCGCTTTCGGTGCCTCTTCCCTACATCTTGAAATTTATATGCCGGGAAATCTGGACAGCTAAAACTTCGTGTTCACCCCACATATCTAAAACCTACGATATCACAAGAAAATTATCATTTTTCAGAAACTAATTTTATAAATACCTAAAATCTAATACAGAATATCGTTGTATGAACATGTGCCTAGTAAAAAACGCCATTCTTTGGTTTAAAATTTGTTAGTTTTATTTGTTGCCAATTTAAATTTTATTCATAAGCCAGTAGTGTTGGAAAGACTTTTTCTCCAAGCATTCATGATGTTGGCAGTTTGGAAAAACTGAAAACTATACTAATTAGAATTACTCATCAATACATTTATGGGAATTTATTTTCTATGGGGACGTCCATAAATTACCTGAGGTGTTTTTTCCAAATTTTGGACCCCTCCCTCCCCCTTGGTGAGATTTGGTGAGATTTTACTGGACCCCCCCTCCCCCCCCCCCCACGTGAGATTTTCTCAACTACTAGTTTTGTTTTATCGGCATAAAAATTACCATCCAGATTGCAAAATTTTGATACAAGAACACATTGAAATCAAAAACATGATTCTAACTTGTAATTATCACGACTGACTGGCTAATGATTTGCTGTTTTGACTAATCTGAGCATTTTTTCTAAACTTGTGCTAAAAAGTATTAAAGAAAAAACGTATATTTTCTTAGTTGACGTGAGATTTTAATTGACTCCCCCCCAGAGGCGTAACTAGGCGTCGGCGACGTCGGCCTCCGCCGACGGCCTCGCACTTTAAAGGCCTCGCAAGAATTTAAACTATTTGATTCCATGTTTAACTACAAAGATATAATGTCTGTTCAATTACGGTTTTTCATGTCTTTATTTATCTGGGACCCGTGCGCGAGGCCTTTTGTGGTGCCCAGGTAGGAGCTGAAGCGCGAGGCCTTTTTAGAGTCTAAGCTTGAGGCCTCTTTTAGTACATTATACAGGGGTACTTACAGCAGGGTATTCGAGCACCCCCATAATTTTTGTGTGGATGCGCAGCACGCTCCAGAAAATTTTCTCTCTAAACATTTTTTTTAAATGAGCTCTTAAACAAAATAAATCCTCGCTTTCTTCAAAACAATCAAAAATCTAACTTCTAAACTAGGGTCAAAAACCATTACTTTAGTCTTTAAATTATACCCGAGAGGAAGGTTAAAGTTTCTTAAATATGAAAATTTGTAGAAAATGGATAGGTTTTTAGGAGTAATGAGTAATTATCCCCCTAAAATGCAGTAGCTAAAAAATACACGGCCAATGGCTCAAAGAGATCAAATTTAGGGTCAAATTTCAAAAATTTTACTGGGGGAGAGCCCGCAGACCCCCTTCCAAAACTTCGGCGTCTGTTAACAGTGTTTTAATATTTATTGATAGTGACTATCATTTTTCAAAATGAAATTTTAATAATTCATAGTGAAGAAGAATAAGTAATAGTTTTTGAGGGTACCATGGCTTCCCAATTCAGGGCCATAATTTTGACATCAATTTTTATATTGTTTTCCCCTTGAAAATTCTGCAACTTATAAGGAGAAATCCTCTTCGGGTAAATTCTCCCAAAGAGTCTCAAAAGAAGTAAAAACAATACTTTATAGGGCCAAATTTCAAAAAATTTCCTGGGGGAGAACCCCCAGACCCCCCTCAAAAACTTTTACCTTGAAAATTTTGCCGCTTACAAGAAGCGGCTCCCTTCGGGTGTTTCCCAAAATGATTTAAAAACACTAGTTTAAGTGGGAAAATTTCAAAAAAAATTCTTGGGGAGGAGCCCCATCCCCCTTTGAAATAAAGACGTCTATTTAAAATGTTTTTTACCTTGAACATTATGGGGTTGACAAGGAGTTGTTCTCCAAAGTAATTTGAAAAAACAAAAGTAATTTTTTACCGGTTAAGTAACAGATTACCTGGACTAAGCTATTGATATTAATTTAGAAATGAATAAAAAGTAAAAAAGCAATAATCAGTTAAAATATTTATTTCTGTAATTAATAGTTTAATTTTACGAGATTTGTCAGTAAAATTGCCATTAGCTCTCTGTTTATCCTAAAGTACTAGATTTTATAATTAAATTAATTAAAATTTTAATTAATCTTAAGGAAAATGAATTAAGTTGTTAATTAATTAAGCTATTAATACTGTTTATTACAAAAAATGTCAATTACTTTACAATAATTCATTTTAAATCTGGTATTAGGGCCTCGCAAACCAGTTTCGCCGACACTGCTTGTGGTGCTAGGGACGCCACTGCTCCCCCCTCCCCCCTGGTGAGATTTGGTGAGATTTCCCTGGACCCCCCTCCCCCCTTTTGACCTCACGTAATTTATGGATGTCCCCTATGGCGGAATTGAAAGTTCCATTTCCCTGCGCTGCGCTGTTCCGATTCACTTCGTTATACGATACTGAACTTTCCCCCTTCGCTTGCCCGTACAAGCTCTGTAACGTTTTCTTTCCCGCTGAAACCTGTAAAACGAGGTTTTCCTTTAGTGTATGCATAATGCTAAAAAACAAACTTTACATTGATTGTTTAGCAAGCTTGGATTTTTTAGCCGATTTAAGAAATTCGTCCCATATTTAAATAAATTAGGCCGATTTGGAAACAAATTTAAGGGCCTATATTTTATTAAAAGTACATAATGGTTTGACTCCTTAAGGGGACTCGGTACCCAAAAAGTTAATTTTTTTTATTTTTGAGGGGTTTTTTTTTTAGTTTTTAGTGTTAAATTATCTGTTACTATTATGTAGTTGAATATTTAACACAAAAAGTTTTGAAAAATGTATTTTTTTTAATTAGCGGTTTTTAATATTCAATTAAGAAATTTGATTTTTGAATTGTTAATTTCATTTTTCTTTCTAATTTTGAATGAAACATTTTTAATGAGCATTTAAAAATTGCCTATATAAAACATGTGTTCAAGTTAGTGCCTTTCGATAGTATTAATATTTTTTAAATTTATTTAGCCAAATCAAGCAAGACAAAAACAAAGTAAGTTTTTTTAACGCGGGTAAAAGGCAGATAATTGTTTCGAGGATCCATTGATCCAGGGATCCAGGGGATCGAGTATCCCCTTCGTCAGTTTATAAAAATTATCTCATTAAAAGTAATAAAATTAGTTTATGAAAATTAGTTAATTAAAAGTATTTAAAACTTCGTCGTCTCAGTGCATAAAAACTATTAATAAAAAATAGGTTGATCCCCGAAACAGTTGTCTGCGTTTTACCCATTTTAATTGTACATAATTTACGTTGACTTCATCTTGCTTGATTTATCCTACGCACAAGCATCTTCTGCTGTTATTCTTCTTCTTCTTCAAAAGCTCAACAGCCTTTTACAGGCCAAGGCTGATTCTCCTCCATCTGGCCCTGTCTGGTGCGACGGCCCGTCATCGGTTAATTCCCAGTAGCTTGAGGTCCCCCTCAACATCATCTGCTGTTATTAACCGTTTTAAATACTTTAAGGATCACACTATATGTGAGTGCGACATCATTGCATTGTAATATTTTCCAGAGACTAGTTCAACACTTTTATCATGAAATTACCCACACATGCACATTATTGCACATATGCTCCTAAAAGACGAATCAAGATTTTCCGCAGCGCCTTTCCGTCAACAAACAGGCATAATCTATTTAAAATTAAATAACAATAAGTGGTGACTTAATCAACACTACTTTTTAGTAAAAATGCAGTTAATCTGCCACTTTTATAATTATTTATGTATCTTGTTTATTATTTCTATGAATCCTCTATAAGATTTGCAGTAGCTAGGTCCAAAAGCAGAATAATTATTGCCTACTTGAGAATTGCTATTAATTGCCGACAACCGTACAGTTCCCAAGCATGCGGGTTACTTTTCAAACCTGCTAAGAGAAATGATGTCTTTCTGCGACCCGAGTAGTTAGTATGAAAGCCGTACATTGCCTTTAAACCATTAGCGTATTTATGGGGGGTCATAGGGAGGCAATGCTCCCCCAAACCATTTGATAAAATTCCATTTTTTAAAGTTTAACTATGTTTCCAAAGCCGACAGGGACAGCTTGCCCCCCCAAGGTTTCCAGTTTGCCCCCCAAGGTTCAAATCTAAATGCGCCCATGCTTTAACCATATTCAAACGCATATTTAATTAATATGATAATTTAAAACACACGGGTTTGAGGATACCTGGGCCAGGCATATTTCAAACATTTTAAGAACACTTTGGCTCAAACGGTCGAAAAAAATATTATAAAAAGTAATTTGGAGTTCTGGAGTAATTAGTCAGCCCTTAATCGTTTGAAGCTACCTTGACTTCAAAGGGATAGTCTTACAACCTTTTGTCGATACAGTAGAACCTTGTTAGAGCGATTCCTCATGGGACCAACAATTTACAGTCGATTTAACAAAAGGACGTTATAACGAATAAAATTAGCACTATGAAAAAAACAATCCGTACTTTTCTTACTTGTCGTTGTAACGCAGGGGCCACTCACTACGCTATATCAAGGGGGTCGATGTATAGAGGTTCTACTTGCAGATCGTTAAGTGTTTAAACCTGAGTTGGTGCAAGACAGTTCGGTTACCCATTGCCAATTTCACAGAGTTCATTTTCATTGAGAAGTCAATTGCCAATTTCACAGTCAGACTACAATAATTCTCCCTTTTAAAAAAACTTCTCAGTATGTAAATTATGATTGAAAAAAAAATTTTCAGTTAAATAAAATTATGATTGAAAAAAAAAATTTCAGCTAAATAAAATTATGATAGAAAAAAATTTTTTTTTCAGTTAAATAAAATTAACAAGAATTGACTTTTACCTAAAGCTATTACTAAAGTTCATGCTTAATGTTAGACTTGACAGATGCATCACACATCATTGTTTTTTTTTTAATTTACCAAGCATCATTGCTTCAAATCGAGAAAATTGATCTTTAATGATAATTTAAATTTAAACTAAAACCCTGGTTTCAAGGTGACCAAACCCTTTATATATTAAACAAAATGTAATTATTAATGAATGAATAAGATCTTTTCTAATTATGTCTTACACACATCTCTTTATACTCTTGCAACATTTAAGTTTACGCTATCTGTTAAACTATTCTGAAATTCCAAAAACATTATTTTTCCTAAATGAATCAAAATTTGGTGTTTGGATAATTTGATTATTTAAAATAATTTAATTAAAAGTTTTAAGTTTTCCAAAATGCTCATCCTTTAAAAAAAATTAAAATACAGAAAAATCCTGCATCTTATAAAAATTCACAAAGATTTTTACCAATTCTATTTCACATAATTACTACTTTCTTCTTGACTTTTACTCAAATATGATCAGCTGGACAGAACCCACAATATTACGATAGCAAAATTTTTCATTACTCTACCCACAGAGCTTCCGTTTTAACGATAATATTAATAGGGAAAAGAAATCACGCCAAATCATTAACAAATCACAAATTTGATTTATTTACTTTAGATCGAGCCATAGACGAAACCAATATTTTGCTCCCAGGAGATAACCGATTTCAGTCTGTTTTGGTGATAAATGTTGGGACCGAGCGTTTTACTTTGTTTTTAGCCTTACCTTAGAGAAATGTCTTTTTCTTAACGTATTTGCAAGGGTTCACTGCTTTAATTATTTCGTGATTTTCACCCATTAAACCCCATTTGTCACCCCCTTTTCTGTATCAATTCTTGCTCGTCTTCAGGAGTCCTATCGTCCCTCAAAGTTTGTTGCACCATTTCAGGTACACCAAGTATAATAAATTAAGAAAAGCACACAAATATCAAATATCTTTATTAAATAGAGTTCTTTTATTTTTTGAAAGGAAGTTAGAAATAAAAAATTAAAACAGTGTTTTAAATGAGAAAATGTGAAGCCGGTATGAGAGAGACTAATTGGTAGAAATTATTTTTTTTTTCAATCTTCTTATATCCTGTTTCTAAGCCTCTACAACCGCACGTAGATTAAAAAACTACTTTCATTCACATGGCAGCGTCTGAGTCGGTATTGCCTAATTAAACAACAAAATGCCTATTAGTTAGAAGCCTCGAGTGCAATCGTAAGCAAACTTTTTTTATGTGATAAATGCGTTTAACAGTCTATTATCTAGTCACTATTGCTGAGTGTTTCACAAATCTATTGGCGAGATTTTTTGGCTGATGCTGTGAGCAGTGGTGTAGTTAAAACTTATATCGGGAGGGTACACAAATATTATCTACAGAAATCTAATGAACATGCCCGTAACAATTTTTTTTTTGCCGGGGGGATTACCCAAGTTACAAACTAGTATTTTTAAATAGTAATCCACGCATAAACAGGATGTTTCAGATCTAAATATAAAAATGGCAGGATGGTTTTGAGGGGCCTAGCATAGTCCGAATAGGAATGGGGGAGAGATGCACCGTTAAAGTGCTAGGACTTAATGTAAGTATACAAAGGCGTTACAAAAAGCCATTTTCCCAAGACTCGTTTAAAAAAACAAAGCATAATTGTGTGAAAGATTCATTGCATAAAGAACAGCTTTCACCATTAATTTAAAAAAAAAACTGAATTGAAATACTTGTTAAACCGTGGGATGAGTTATTAAAGAGTGCAATATCAAAAGTTCAGTCAAAGAATGGAGTCCCATTTGTCTGATGGTATTTTAATGATCAGACAGGAATTTCTTTAGGTGTGTAGGAACCGGTGAAGGTCACTGGGAGAAAGATCGAGACTAAAATCTGAATGATCAAACAAATCCCAGCGAATGGAGGTAACCTGCTGAAGATGTTTCCCCGGAACTTCATTCTTATCTAAACTCTTGATATTGCACTTTTATATCTCATCCCACGGTTTGACGAGTGTTCCAATTTCATTAAATTTATGGTTTAAGTAGTATTATGCATACTGCTGTACCTCATTCAATGAATCCCTTCACTCAATTACGTTTAGCTAAACGGGCCTTGGGAAAATCTCTCTTTGTAACGCCCTCGTACTACATTACGTCCTAGCTCTTTAACGGTCCACCTGCGACCCCCCCCCCCCCACTATTCGAAATATGCTAGTCTAGGTCATTGTTATATCATTGTTTACATTTAGTTATGAAGCACCCTGTATAGTAGTTTAAAGTTGTTTTTAAGAACGTAAAATATATGAACCTTGTTATACTTAGTTTTTAAATTGTACGGGGAAAGGGGAAACACTAGAGTGTATGGCTCTGGCTAAAAGCGGGGTTTGTGACTTCCCCTTGAAATTTTCTCAAATTTCGCTCTTAAAATGGTGATTCAACTGTTGGATACATGGGACTTTTCTGTGATATCCAGACAGTACCACCTCTTTGCCACCCCACAAAGTTTTCAAGAAAGAGTTAGTACACTGAGAGAAATGATGTTTTCAAATCTAAATACATCGATAGTTTCAATTTGATATTAAACTTATTGTTTCAAATATCAAGACACGATTCTTTTAATTTTGAAATACCAGAAATAGTACTCAGTTTCAAACAATTCAATAATCACCACTTAAATTATATGTGTTTTTGTTTCATTATAAACTTTGAAGTTTATGAAATGTGTCCAAATGTTTTCTGATGGGTTTAAAATCGTGATAGCCCGCCTCACCCATTTGCGGCGTCACACTCAAATTAAAAGTAGATTCCTCATTTTCTTATGTCGTTACACGTGATGGACTATACTAGACAGCAACTTAAGTTGACCCTATGACGTCACTAACAAAGTACAGTAGGGCCTCGTATAACGCGATTTTTGGTTCCGTGTAGTAGGAAAATCGCGTTGTACGAATTCGTGTTGTATGAAAAAATATCTCATACAACGCGAATGACAGACAAAAATAATACCCTCAAGTACGCTACCTAAAGCAACACAATTGTTCGATTCCGAGGTTTTTACATTTAAAAAGCTAAACGTTCTGTTGAATTCTTACGCAATCACAGTTTCTTAGGGTTAAGGGCTAGAGTAATTTTAACCATGTTAAATTTTATCGTCTACTAGCTGCTATACCCGGCGTTGCTCGGGGAATAAAAAGGATTTTCAAATTCAGATATTGGAAAAATATGTATTCAAATCAAAATATTTCTCATATGTCCACAAATAATAAGTGATTGTATTTTAAAGATTATTACTACACTAGAGAAGCGTTTATTTTTTCCTTAGATGCTTTAACCCAGATTCAGATTATTTTTATTTTTGAAACTATAAATTCTTTGGAGCATTCTTGAGGCCAGTTATTTTCCTACTCCTAATTGTAAAGTATGACTTTCATCAGAAGAAATGAGCTGTTTTAATTGGATATTTAACAGCTTTCTGCTTGATCGTATTATTATTTACTGGGTTAAGCTTTTTTATAACAATCCTCCCCAAATATTTTCTGTTTTTGTCATAAAGGAATCTTTTATCCGCGTAGTTTTTTTCAAACTTAGTTAAGATTTATTTACAAAAAGCCATTCTTATTTTAGTTTAGTTTTTTATTAGTTTTAAGTGTTTGGACTAATTTAGTAGATGTGTTTTCGAAATATCTTTTATTTTTCATCTACGTTTAATCCAAAAATTTTTTTTGTAATTTACTAATGAAAGAAATTCCAGAAACATTCATCATGCCTTTAGGATCAAGATATTTAAATTTTTTTATCATTAATAAGTAAATATCATAATGCATACACAAATACAGTCGCGGGAAAAATAACGATTCTGATGAACAGCTTATGATAGATACGCAACCACTCTTTTTTTTCGAAGTGTCTATTTGGACGGTCAAACCGGCAGTTGGCACTAGTTGGCGCATGCGTTGTAGGTCTCGCGGTCCCGGCGCTCCAATCAGAACCGTTGACGGGCAAGTGCCGCGTAAAGAGGACTAGAGTTATAGAGTATATCTGCCGGGCATATAGACAGTTCTTTTTTTTTGTTTTGAAAGCCTGGATTTTCGCATAAATTTAACTCATCGTTACTCCTATTAGTCCCTACGAACACTAGTTAACTCGTTAAGAGTGAAACACGGTTTTGTGTAAATTCCTTGCCCAGAGCTTTCAACTATCTGCCACTGAGTAATCAGGCTGCAGACTGCTGATATGATCCGGGTGAGGATTGAGAATGCATTCTAGCGGAGATAGACCAAACTGATTAAAATAATATTCAATAATTTAGTGGTGACCACAACATATAAATTATTATTAAATTATGTCACCAATCTTTTAATAAAACTTTCTTTTATAGGTAGGCAATAAACCTGGTCACCGTCAATAGCTACCGGGTTAGCTTGAGATAGCAGCAAAGCATGTCATGGTCAATGATATCCTATCGGGGCGTGACTTTGCTTCTAGGGAGCAGCTTACGCTTCTAGTACCCCATACACTTATGGACTACACCATCAATTAATGACGATATAGCTTGTAACCTTGTGGAGGCTATTGAGAATGACGTGTTATAGGAAGTCTTCTTACCGCTTTCGAATTATCTGTTAAGACTACATCATAAGAAAACCAGAGTATTGATTTCTGCGTATTGAGGAGGCCAAACATTTGAACTGAAAATCGGCGCCGCAGAAGAGGGGGAGGTATAGGAAGGTTTTTTTTAGGGACGGTCTTGTAGAAGGGAGAAATTGGAGTTATACTTTCTAGATCCGACTTACCCTCCTTATTCCTCCCTCATCTCCTTTCTATCTCTACCAAAAGCCGTGTATAAGATAAATACATAGCTCGATTATCCCCCCCCCCCGACACTGAACTAGGAAAATCCACTGTCGAATCTTTTTCAAGTCAAGTTGAAAGCTTCATTATTTTAAAATGAGTTTGCTTAGTACAATTACAAGAGTCTGCAAAAAAAAATATTGTATTTTAGTAATAACATTTTTACAACTAACTTTTAGTAGGTCCGTAGAGCTCACATTTATCAGTCTGTCCAAAATTCAATTACCCAACCATTTATTAAATTCAGAGGATTTTCCTTGTATACGGCGAAAATATAATTGCAGATTTGTAGGTTCTATTAGTTTGTTTCTATACCATTTGATAGTACGTTATAACTAGCACACCCTTTTTGGGAGGAGGGACCCTCACATTATTGTTTGGTAGGGCCGCAAACGAAGTTACAAAAAATATTAATAATAAAGCTTATACCAAATTACATACCGTCGCTGATAAAAAGTTAATGTATTTTAAGAAAAAATAATCACTCAAAACAAATAATAAATAAATGTTTCTTAAAAATCCAAGAAATGGAGGAATAACATTGTGAATAGTTTTTTTAAAAATAAACAATTTTTAAGAAGATAAAGCAATAGTGAAACCTTTAAAATACTTAAGAATGTTTGTTACAAGAACATTATATTTGAAAAAAAGATTATTAACGTTATAAATTTTAATAACATTAAACTAGTAGCAACAAATGTGACAGTTAGAAATTTTAATATCTGTAAAATAAAAACTCTAGCCTCAAATACACTCAATGTTAAAATAACTAACTTAAAACACTTTTGCAATGTTCAAACACGTAAAATAATTTTAAGAATAAGTGTCACAATATTTGTTATGAATTTAATAATATTGTTAAAATAATGAGCATTAAAAAGATTTATTAAACTTAATTATTTTTGTTTTTGAAGGAGCAATGTTATATAAAAATAATATTCATAGCTAATATTCATAGCATGCAACCTAAAATCTTTAAAAAAAAAATAAGATTTTGGATAAAATACAGGCACGGTACTATTGTTGTTTCTTAATCCCATGATAATAAATCAAGACCATCAACCCATACGATTTTAGATCCCGAAAAACAGTCCTAGGACGATTCTAAAAGGTCTAAAAATGCTCGGCAGTGGCGGTAAGAGTTCGATTTCCAGGATGGCTGGTTCGATTTCCAGGTTCGATTTCTTATGAATGGCTGGAGTGCGAGTGGATGGTGAGTTCTCGTATAACGCGAGATTTTTCGCGCTATAGGAAAAAGTGGTAGCAAAATTTCTCTCGCGTTATAGGAATTCGCGTTGTACGAAGGCGCGTTATACGAGGCCCTACTGTAGTTTCTATCGCGGTGTCTGAATTTTGAGTGAAATGAAGAACGTCAATTTAAAAATATGATTACTTTGTCAAACCCATGTATATACAGTGCTTTTCAATCGCGATTTGCGTACCTAAACTCCTCCTAGCAACCCAACAGGCTTTGTGTTTACCGATTTCTCCTTCCACATTTTGACGTACTGGGTTCAAGAAACGTTGCTGTCGCGAGTATAGTCACATTCTGATCAAATACTGTATCGTCGATGGGCATGGGGGTAATTTTGACAAATGCCGATATTGTCAGATGGATACTGGCCAATGCTTTATATTCCTGAAACGTGCACTTGCCCAAAAAAGAGGGAACGATGTATCATTTTTGAGTGCCTGCATATTTCCAGAAAGGAATTTATACATGCTTCAAACTAGAATAAATTTGATTCGGAGCCAGTTTGAGTTTGTGAAATACTCAGATTTGAGTATTTTTTACTCAATTTTGAAAACGACGTTTTAAGAGTGTAACTATCAAAATTTGAAATTTAACCCCCCTGAATATGCCTCTGTATAAATTTATAAACTTTAGAACTTTCAATTATTTCGTCTGATAAAATTTTTACATTATAGTACAAAGTTTTAAGTTTTTCTGGTTCATCTGCATGTTTGAAAAACAGTAAGTGTATATACTTAAGTGTAATTATTAACTGATAATATCTCTACGACTAATTATAGATGCACTAACTATTCAAAATTTTAAAAATACCTTCAATCATTTTATTCTTTAACAAAATGAAACTTAAGTGTTATGACATGTTAAAAGTATACTTGGAGTAACCGGTATTGAATCATTACGTTTTTGCTCTTTTTTTAAGTCTTTTCTGAATGATATTTTAATGAACTTGTAAAATAAAAGCAGACTTACGCAATTTGAAAATTAAGTAAATATCTTCCCAATACCACCACTTAATGACAAATAATAAACTTCTTTAAGTATTTCTTTAACATCAAACATTTTGTAAACGGATTTTACAAAAAAAAAATACCCTGCTTTTATTACAGCTTACATTTCTGAGTAAGAGCAGCAATTTTTCCACATAGGAAAAACATTATTAGGAATAGTTTTACAATTAAATTATCAAGGCCATTTATTAATGCTTGCTTTATTTCACTGTAGAATTACAAACTTGTATTTCTTTTTTCAAATAATGTAAAGGAATTAGACATGAAGGGAGAGACTAAAAGGTAATAATTTCTTTAGCGACCCAAAATGCGTATCTTCCCTTGCAGTTGAAATTATTTCAAACCCTATTCAACATTTGTAAAGCTTGAGTTCAAAAATATTTTTCTATGTTTAAACATGTGTATTTAAAAACAGGACGTGCTTTTCTTGCGAGAGAAAACACGATATTCTTTTATTTCATCATTAATTTCCTTCACTTTATATCTAAATCTATGCTTTGCTGTTTCTCAGCCATACCAAATGGGGGAAATAACCCCTTCCCACATCACACTAACACTAGGAGATTTTTCTAAACACTAAAAAAACTTACTTATCTCTGACATTTTTCTTCACACCATGGAAGCATTTCATGAAGGACGCATACATTCTGACCCAAGGGGAACAAGAGATACTTTATAGACACAACGACACGACGGGCACCAGCTTTATATGCCCCAAACCCTTCCCCTAAATTTATTCTGACCACTGGCTCTTTTGCCCCAGCCCCTCTGCGTTTATTATTAGATTATGCCCATACGGGCCGAGGTCCAACCCTCTCGCATCGCCAAGGTCGTAAAGCCCCTCCAATCAGAGCCGTTATGGCCGATGGAAGAGAGTCCCTGGCTTTTATGACCCGATGCGATTCATATTTCTGGCCAAACGGGATTCCTAAGGATTTATGGATTAACCAAAGCAGCTCATAAGACCGAGGGTTTAATTGATTGGTTTTTTGGGTGGGTTCGAGAGTGGATTATTTTCGAAGTGGGTTCGGTTCGGTAGAGGGGTGGTCGCGCTTGCGTTCGAGACTGACCAATCACGTTACTCCTGGGGGGTGCTGTGAGAAATTTCTGAATAAGTTGGGGAGCATGCGGAAATGTATGCTGCATTTGATTAAGTGCGAAGGCAGAATTGTTTGAAAAGTATGCTAGAAAAATCGCGGGAGATGTTAGTAATTCAGAATTCTAGGGGGGAAACGTTATTTTTGATCCGGAAATTTCATTAATTAATATGTGTGATGTTCCGACACTGTTGTAGTTAAGCATTATCTAGTTCAGCATATCTTTAGTAGATTCTCGCATGAGAGTTCGCATAAGTTATCATAGCAAATTATTTTATTCACTTGCAGAAGTGGATCACAAACAGTGGTCCACGGACCCCTGGGGCTCCGGGGAATAAGTTTTGGGGGTCTGTAGAATTTTTTACACTTTACAGTTTGACATTGATTTGAGTACATGTCCAATAGAGCCAGTCAGGAAAACAGGTATTTTTTGGAGAACTGGTAAACTTCATTACAATCCCAAAAACAAAAAACTCTGTTTTAACTTCTGCTTATTCACAGATAAATATTCATATTCATTTTTATTTGCTGCTTTGTGTGTGGGCCTGAAAATCTGAAAAAAATCGCAGCATATCTTTAAGACATACCCATAAAATTTGTATCGTTTTGGAATAATTATTTCAGTGAAAAATTTCCGTTTGAAGTTGATACAACCAGCAAAATTATCCACCTAAATGAAGTCATGCTTTTTCAACTATTTCAATTTATCTTGTTTTCGCAATTAATCTTGGAATTTTTTAGTGAACTTTTTTAGATGTTAAAAGGGCTGTATAATTTAATTTTTGTTCTTCAATTTAGGGTTGTAGCTCATTTTTAAAAATGTCCCGTTTCTTATTACCCCATTTAAACAAAACTTTGGGGTAATAAGAAACTCTAGCATTTTATCCCTGAAAATTTATTTGTCGTATTTTTCTGTTAATTGTTTCAATATTTTATTGCTTTTATTTTATTTATAAAGTTAAAAAGTTTAATTCAATTAAGTTTATCATTACTACATTTTCCTGAAAACGGTGGGATAGTAAGAAAACCTTTTACTAACCACTTTAACGTTTTTATAAAACTTCTAAGTAATACTATTAAAATTCTGAGTCAAATTTGCGTTTTAATTTAAGTTATATGGTATGATAGCTAAATATTAAGGTTTTTTTATATTCACATTGACGAGATATTAATAAATTAAAAACAATTCTGAAACACAGTGGGGCTGGGGATGTAGTTTCGAGGGTTTCTTCATAGCCCTCCTGAACTATTTGAACCTGAAGGAAAAGGGTATGCGCTGACTTTATAAAGAGGAAGGGGAACCGATCTTAAAAAAACTGAGTTTGCAGAAAAAAATGGAGTTTTGAGGGGGAATAACTTTTTAGTCCCACAAAATGAAATAATAGAAACACCATTTTATTTGTTTTGTCATGATTTTCAAGTGTAATACTACTTAAAAATGAAGGGTTGTTAAAAACTTCCAGCTTGTAACTTTTTAGCCTAATTTTTATTATTTAATTGAGCATATCTTGAAAGATTTTCAATGAAATTTTTTGAAAATTACTGGGGTTATAAAATACACTTTAGAGATTATATTAATACTACCATTTGATTTTCAATTGTTTTAATTAGTAGAATAACTGGCTAGTTTCTCATTACCCTTCGTGGAGTCGCTTGGGGTTATAAGATACAATTAATAATTCCCTTCCGCTTTTACTTAGCATCAGGTGCATTATTTTTCCGAAGAAAGCTGATAATGATAATTACTACCCCATTTGCATCTTTATTACCACACTCTCCCCTAATATTTTTTTCCGCAAAGTCTTTTTCTAAGTACAAAAATGAGGAAATCAAAAATAAAGTACAATTCAGACAACTGACACCACTGCTTCAGTTCTATAACTGATATTATTTGAGAATTAGATACAATTTGGAGAAATTCATCATGAGTTCTACGAAATTCGCCTTATTTTTTCACCCTTTCCAAGAAATTAGACTTTAGTTACATTTTTCTTTCATACAGTTTTCTTGGAGAAATACGAAAGTTTCAGAGTATTTTATAACAAACGCATGTGATGAACAAAACTTAATGTAAAGTATAAAATTGTGTTTGTTTTGCTCTTTCTTCAATTTAAACTTCGGTCCTAAGAAAAACTTTCCATTAACTTCTTAGGACTATGTGATATTTAGACACCAGTAAAATATTAAAATTAAAAACTATAATAGATAAATATGTCTTACAGCTTTAGGCGTCATTATTTTTTAGGCATTATTCATAGACCTTATTCACTTCCTCTAGCGAGGTGGTCATGCCAAAAGAAATAAAAATATCTGTGAACACGCAGAACTTCGTTTAAAAAAAGTACTTTTATTGATCCAATTAGGCATGTAATCACATTTTTTAAACAGCTTATCATTTTAAACAGCCGTATTGTCACTATGCTGTAGCATACACAATTACTTTTACTATGAATGAAATTGTATAATTTCAATTACATTAAAAAACTAGGTTTACATTTCAGAAATGTTCAATATTGAAGAGGATGCACATAATAGATTATTTCTCGTATCATGAATACTATCTACAAAACGTATACCACTATACTTCTCGTTTATCCTGTCCTATCCTCAATCCTAAATGGACAAGTTTAATTTCCTTCTAAATTACAAATAGGCTAAAAACTTAATGTTGATACATACCTAGTAATAAAAAAAGGTAAATTGTTTGTTTTTTAGATGTGTTATTGCTCTAATATTTTGCAAAGCAAAAATTAGTAAATTCTTTTATTTTCCGAAAAAAAAAGTAATAAAATCGACTAAATTTGCTACAATTAGGCCATTACAGGCTCGTGAAAGACAATCCGTAACATATCTCGGGAGGATTTGAACCCTAAACCCCCCTTGGATGCGCTCTTGGAAGGACAATCAAATATTTTATTGAAAATATTGTAGAAAATCTTAAAAACATAAATGTTTCGATGAAATTAAAGAATATGAAATAGGATAAAATATAGAAGAACAAATATTTTTTAACAGCGGATTTAAACTCAATTGTTTCCACCCAGCCTTTCAAAGGGGTAAGAATTTAGAGTTTAAAAGTTTGTAAAAGACGCCGCAGGTCGTAAGAGGAATCGTTTTCTAGCCTCAAATAAAAGTCAAACAAGCTGTGAATGGCATTTACCGAAACGTTTGCTGAGTACTCATTCCGGGTTGAGAGTGTTTTATACGACTGAGTAACTGACCATAAACGCCTGGATCAAATATCACGTGCAAGTGTTAAATCATTTTATAGTTCCCCACATGCATCGTACACGGTAGCCATTTCCAGCAATATTGGTTTCAGTGGCAAACATTAAAGTAACATTCATTGTAGCGGGGATGGGGGGGGCCATCATTACATAGTCGTAACAAGCTTTCTCAGCTTGTAAAATGCCTGTTACTTCGCTTATGAACTTGTTACGTGGAAGTAATTACTTGATAATGTGGTGATGACGAGAAAGAAACGGTTTGACGATCAGCAAAATGTTCTTGGATGCGATTTATAATGAAACTTTTTTATCATTTGGTGGTCAGAGATTTTATTTATTGAAACGGATATAGGAATAACATTGACTTAGGGGGATTACTGTTCGTTGAAAAATTTCCTTATCCTCGCCGTAATTAATTTCAAACTATTTTCTCGGATATAAAGGGTGAAACTGTAAAGGAATCCAGATTTTTCCTCCTACAATTACAAATTATAGGGAGGAAAAATGTAGATTTATCTATACAGAGTAAACAAAAGTCCTGTCTTAAAAAATCCCCCGACCAACCTATGTCGAAACTAAAGAACGTTTTTCGATTCGGATATTTTTTAGGTTTTATGAATTTTTAAAATGTTTTCGGGCTTTTCGTTCACTCTATTATAAATTAATTTTTTTACCTGAACAATAATATTTTTCAAATTGGTATACATTTTGTATGAAAACCCTTCATTGAGGAAATTAAAATTTTTATTTAAACCATATTTATAGTTTCTTTTACCAAAATTTAGTACTTTTTAATTTAATGTTTTTGTATGATGAATTTAGATATGAAATAAAAAAAGCAAAGAATTTTCCTTGATCTGATTTCTATACATTCTAATGATATTAAAATGTGGTTCCGCAAGCCAGTATTTTATAAACTAACAATTTTTAACTGCTTTATAACCCAATGTATCGGAGGCGTAGCCGGGGAGGGGATTTGGGAGCATATCCTCAGAAATGTCCTCGTCACCATGAAAAGAACTAAATTTTTTTCCATATCCTCCCGAAAAATCAATCCACTTCCATATCTTACTAATTTTTCGACTCTAGCTACACCATTGCAATGCATTTGGTATTAAATATATATCATAGATAATAAGGACCGAAAACTGTGAAATTCCCAACAAGAAAGATGTACAGTTATAAAAAAAATAGAAATAGATAAAAATCTTCAGTTCCGACAATGGTAAATTGTATGTTAAATTGATATTATAATTTTAAATTGTTAGTAGCATTCATATAATTCATACAACACTTTTGTGCATGCGCTTTAACTGTGAATTTCACAAATTAAAAAGTTTTAAGTATATGGTAGCCAACTTCTGGCTATTGGGCATATTAGATCTACTTTTACAATTAGCTTAAGTGTTGACAACTTGTATAGTATACACAATCGCTATAGAGAACTATCAAACGAGCCACAAGAGAGGAGCTGTGTCTCCTATCTTACTCAAAGCCAGATGAGCAATTTTATGACTACACTCGTACTCCATTTTCGGGGCGGAAACCCTATAAATTTCTCCCTCGCAGCATTCGCTTTTTATGACATAGGGTTGTTTACCATATTGCAATGGAAATTGGAATCTGATTAATTGCTCAAGATCCTATGTATTTGAGATATGGGTATTTTTTTTCGTATTTGTAAATAGATGGCTGGGCTCCTCTTGTTGAATGTTATGCATTGATAATTCTGAATGTCTGATGTTTCCTGAATATATAAATTACTACACATTACTTTCTGCTTAAATTAAATTTTTACTTTAAGTTTACAAGGGCATCAAATATAAAAATCCAACGAAAACCTATGTAGATATCTAGGTGGGGAGTTAGTCGATATTAGCATAAATTTGTCATTCGAAGAGTAATTTTGACGGATGTCACAAAAGAAAAAAAATCTTCGACTGAAGCTTAGAAATACCTTTGAGTTCATAGCTAAGCGTTTTTTCCTTATCATCTAATTTTAAATAAAATATAAATATAATTAATTTTTTACTGAGGGGATATGAGAACACAAAAATGTCAGGGAAAAATATTACTCTTCGTGAAAACTTATATTTAAAAAAAAATTGCATTTTGTAGTATTTCAACTAAATAAAATGGTTTTCAGAGTTTGATGATAGCATATGAAGACGACAGGTTTTAGAAAACAACTGTAGGCAAGTCTTTATGTAAGAATCAGTGTAAATTTTGGATATGTCTAATTTTTCGAACTTTGAGTTGCGATTGCTTGAAATACCTGCCATTGAGGGTAGTGAGGTTTTTACCATGTGGGCACCACCTCCAATAATATAAGACCATAAAACCCAAATCAGAATTGACCTTGACGAATAGCTCGTAGGTCATAAAATTTCAGAAATCACTTACCTTTGCCTCCCAGAGTTTACTAAAATGGAATTCGCTCGGACCTCCAGAGCTTTGAATGTTCATTAACCTTAGGGTTATTTAAATTGATTTATCAGAGTTCTTTAGCCAGTGAAGCTAAGATCTCTACAGTAACCCTATTCAAATATAGGGAGTAGATTAATTGTAGATCATTCTGAATTTAATACTACCTATAAATATAAATGATGAAATTGTCCGTGAATTATTAGGATTGGGTGTTTGAGGACTTAAAACAAGAGAATCTGGGTGATAATTTAATTTTCCATTAATAAGTCTAAGTATATTGGAAAATCCTCGACTGAAAAAAAAACTTTCTGTCGGAAGAAAAATGTTATAACTATGTAGGTTTGAGTACTCTGTAGTACCACCTAAGTATCAGAGGAATTATCTTTAAGTGTTAATGTTTATTGATTTTATTGTATTTATCACACAAGTTAAAAAGTTAAATTCAATCGTCTATCATTATTACATTTTCCTGAAAACGGTGGGATAGTAAGAAATACTTTTTTAATTTACTACTTAAATCTCTAACTTTAATGTTTTTAAAAATCTATAATTAATACTATAGTATTAAAATTCTGTATAAAATTTCATTCATATCAAATTCATTTGTATCAAATGTGAGTAAAGTAAAATATTAAGTTGGTCTTTTATATTCACGTTGCCGAGAAATTAATTAAAAACACTATTGAAACACAGTGGGGCGGGGGGAACAGTTTCGAGAGCTTCTTCAAGCCTACTCCTGAACCATTCGAACCTGAAGGAAAGGTAACTTTGTTTTGGGTTTTGTACTTTAAAAATTTAGAATTTATTTCTACCTATCCAAAATTGAGAAAAAGACAACATAACTATAATTAACTTCGAAAGTTCGTTAAAGCTCTTTGAATAACCTGGGGAAAGTACCTTACCCCATAAGCTATAATAAAGGAGGAAAGAAGAAATAAAGAAGAAATGAATCGGGAAACAAGAGAAAAAAGTGAGAGAGGCAAAAAAAAAGAAATAAAAACGAAAGCGCATTTTTTCTTGAATGACCGAAAACATTTCATACCTTGGGGAGAGTGCTCATCTGGACTTAAAAAGGGGAAAAAGAAGAAAAAACAGGGTGTAAAAAGAGAAATAAAGGGGAAAAAAAAGAAAATACAATTTGAACTACCGAAGAAGTTCGAATAACATGGGGAAAGTTCCCCTGGGATTAAAGAAAGGATAAAAAAGTAAAAAGGAGAGAAAAAAGTATAAAAAGAACGAAAAATAAGTATATTTTGAATGATTGGAAATTTTTTGGGTCATTCTTAAACTAAAATGTCTTTTAGTTCCCTACTTACCCCCTTTTCTCGCTCCTCTTTACTTTTTTATCCTTTCTTTTATCCCAGGGGAACTTTCCCCATGTTATTCGAACTTCTTCGGTAGTTCAAATTGTATTTTCTTATTTAGGAGAGTACCCCCCTTGGATCCGCACCTGGTTTACATACGGCTGTTAGTTAAAAAATTCCCGACCATTTTGTCTTATCGGGCTCACCTTGAGTTTTGAGGCTAATTACCTTAAGAACAAAAAAAAATCTTGAAACGATCCGGATTTTAGAGCATTACAGAATTTGGGATTCCGGATAAAAGGTTCGTTACTCTATTAGTTTTCTGGGATTTTTAATTGAAGTCAGTAGTACCCCTATGCTGCAGTCAATGATGATAAGTTAATTTCCTTCATGACAATCGTGAGATTATTTCCTACTTGAAAATTTTCAAAAGATGTTTTCTGAGTAAATTCAAAATCACCACTAAAAATATTAGGAAAAAGTTTATAAGTGAGTCATCCTTCCCTCCCACCTAGCACTTCGCCCAGGTTAGCCTGGATTAGCAGCGTGTCGTAGCCGATGAGGTCCTACCGAGGCCTAACCACTCTACTTGGAAAGAAATTGTTCTAAAAACGTTGACTTCAATTGATGGATAATTACTAGATAACCTGATACGTTCTCTTTCAGCGAGTGACGGAGATAAATAATTTCGAAACTCTACCTTAGTGAGAAAAGGGAGTATTTTTCACCATAACCACTGGTTCGGGAAAGGTTTGGAAACTCCAACTCTCAAGCGTCACCTCCAGCCATGGACCTGTCCAGCCATGTATAGTCGGCTTGACTAGAAGCCTTCCTCCACTCTCTTGCGTTACCTTCCTATGCCGTGCTGATGAGTCCTAACAAGGACGAAACCGGTCCATGGCTGGAGGTGACGCTTGAGAGTTGGAGTTTCTGTACCTTAGTATTGTCTCTATTGTATTAACTATACCTTATTTACAGGATGTCAAGCTAATCGTTATTCTTGGTAACATGGTAACTAATAAAGGGTTCACCCAAGTGATCTTTCCGCTGAGTGATCTCCTCTCAATGCCTTCTTATTAGCAATCTGAAATTCAAAATTTTGCGGGAGAGAACCCCCGAACCTCCACCATTTTCCCTTTTCTCATGTTATGGAGCAGTTTCTATGGTGAAAATAGAGAAGTTTAAGTTTCGGGGGAGGTATACCCTAAAATTCCCCTGGGCATAGCAAGGGGTTATGAGGCTTAGGTCAACCTTTTATACCTTTTGAAAATATACTAATACCTTCACGCTTACTGTACTACTACTATTGCTTAGGTGGGCTTCAAGTCCTTGGCACCTCCATAAAAGCGAGGTAGAGTTTGTAGAGTCAAACCCCCTCTTCCTTATATTTAGTGCTATGTAATGTTACTAACTTTATTTTGTTTCAGACTAAACTAAGCCGTCAGCTCCACTGAAGATTGAAGACCCTTCGGCCCTGGGTGCTCCAACACATATTTTCGCATTATTACGGTGTGTTTTGTAAAGTCAAGAAGGAGATTATTGCACAACATAGAATTTTCTCTCAAGTGATATTATTGTGACGAATTTCACAGTCAAGGAATCGTGAAAGTGTTTAAGTTAAGGATCTGTTTCATATTTTTCATCCTGTGATATCTGTGCTTTAATCCCCACTCAAAAGATTAGAAAAAAAAATTGAACGGGTAGGATTAGGGAGCCGGAGAACAAGGAACAAGTATATGTAGTCATACCGCAAAGAAGAAAAGATTTAGACGTCTTACAACTTACAATATTGTTGCGATTGTTATGATAACGGATTTTTTCACTAAATTTCAGGGGTGACGGTAATTCATAAACGACGAACAAGCGTTTTGTGCAAAATCTGCGTGGTTATCATTTAGCTTTGTACTTTTTTTTAAGAGTTTTGGGTTTTTTTTCAATGTTTTGCTCTAGGCGTTATGACTATATGATCTTTTCTATCAATATAACAATTCAAAAGGTGAGTTTCTAGATCAATATTTCAACTAATCGTTCCAAGAGGTTCAGCACTAGGTTGTTTCAGAAATGAGGATTCACCCACATTTTTAAAGAATTTCATGGTCACCGCTTAAAGAATCAGGTAAAATATTATAAATCAAGCACCTTTCCAATTGATCCAACGGAACCTGTGCTTTGAGTCACCACTTAAAAAATTTCCGAAAAATTGCCAAGTTAAATGCGACGGCCAGGGTAGGTGGTTGGGGTTTGTGGATGGAAGACTATATTAATATTAATTATCATTAATTAGTATTCCAAGACTCTTTAAATTTACGTAGTTTCTGTCGATGCAAAAGGACAAAGTCTTGAATAATGGCGAATAAACATAAAAAACTTAGAAAAACAGTCATATTTTTCAATAATTTGACCGTTACGGTTACAGTTAATTTCAAAAATAAGAAAAATTATGTCCCCCCGTGAATTACGCAGGAAAATTTACAAGTACCAATCAGTACTTATTTCCGAGTGCTATACCCGCTGAGAAGGCTCAGACTCGAACCAGAGTTCGATCTGAGGGCCTTTCGGAAGGCAGTCTGGTGTGCTAACCACCATGCCATCCGTTCCTGCAGCTGTGATAATCTTTTAATTAATTTGAAGTTGATGCTCCACAGTGTTGTTAGAAATTTTATTTTGCTGTTTATAATATAGATGGCGCCAGCATAGTATGACGCATAGTAGTTAAGCTGCTGCGCCGCGTCTACTGCACATGTTACTTTAATTTAAAGTTAATATATTTAAAATTTAAAAATATTTCCACAGGACCGAACCGTTGACCAGCAGCACGGCAGTCCAATACACTAACCACTGTGCCATCCAGTCCTGCACCCACAGGAGTAACTCATTAATTTAAATTTAATATATAAATTCAGATTTTACAAAAATACAATATCTAAATAACCGCGGAAGGCAGGGTTTCATCCTTGGACCTTCCACTTCGAAGCATTACGCTCCACCCCACCAGGCCATTGGGTCACATGATGTTTGGAGTTTACAGATGTACTGAATACTATGAATTTTGACTTTGTAATCGATAATAAAAGACAATTGATTCACATACAACCCAGGTAGCGTATCATTTTAAAAGGAAACGTAACCTTTAGGACTAGATGACAGTGCGTTAACCAACCATGCCATATATCCATACAGCCTCTGGTTTAAGTCTTTAATTCAGTTAATATATAATCTAATAATAAAGTTTTATAGAGGGCAATCCCACAGAGAAATATCCTAACAGAGGGTCCACGAGGCTATTTTCAAATGCGTTACTGATGTGAGGGCGCCACACTAGAGTCTGGAACGTATGCCGGCCGCTTAAATCTCTTGACTAATTAGAACTCAGCGCATGCGCAAAAAGTTGTTTTCGATCTCCCATAGGCAGCCGGTGAACGATTCAGACTGGATCCAGACGCTAGTGAGTTTTGTGCGATCCCAGTGCCAAAATTCTCCCAACCTGTAACAAATGTCATGCTTTTTCGATTTCCATTATGGCCTATGGCCGTGGACTCTCTGTTCTAGTACTCTGTGGGCAATCCTAAGCCTCTGCTTGTAAACAGACTTTTGTTTGTTTTCAATTTGGGGTGTGGTAGAAATTGAGGATTCCCTCCACTTTGGTATAAAAAGAGTTTGTTCTGTGGGTGTCCCTTTTTGGAAACACCCTTATTTTGTTACGGTACCTACCATCACCTGTTTCCTAACATGCCTATGTATACCATGTGCTTAGCTGAAATAAAACTATACATATATATTATTTTTCAAATAATATGGCCTTTATTCAAAATCTAAAATATAAATTTCAGTGACGTGTAAGTTGCCACAGGTTCTAAGTAATATGCCTGCCTGAAAGTAAACAAGAAAGTAAAAATTATTCAATAAACAAGAAAGCAACAAGAAAGCAATCTTTATTCAATAGACAACATTTTTCACTAGCAGTCAATGATTAATCTTCTCATTCTGAAAAAAAAAATATTTTAAATTTGTTATACAGGGTGATTCAGATAAGTGTTTCATAACTTCTAGGGGAGGTAGGGCACATCAAGACGAACAAGAATCAATATAGGTTAGGGGGTCGCAAGTGGGGTCTAAGGGGTAAAAATCACGGGTGAAAATTAGCAAAAAACCTCGCACATCAGGGCCGAAAGAGATACAATTTTTCGATTCCGGCACTTTTTATATTCAACCAATTCAAATTTTTCATGTAAAAACGAGATGCAAGTGTTTATTCTAATCAAAAACACACCAATAATTGAATGAGGCATGCGATGTAGGTAGATTAAAGTTTCAATTGTCCCTTGGTCAGACTTTAGTTCTTTTTGCGCCATATAACTCCAACCAACCAACAAAACTCTAGTTTTAAGATGTTTATGTCGTGACACTTTCTACTGCAGTCTATCAACTTACAACGCATGCCTGTTTCATTAATTGGTCTGTTTTTGATTAGAATAAACACTTGCATCTCGTTTTTACATGAAAAATTTTAATTGGTTGAATGTAAAAAATGCCGGAATCGAACAATTGTATCCCTTTCTGCCCAGATATGCGAGTTTTTTTGCTAATTTTCACCTGTGATTTTCACCCCTTAGACCCCACTTGCGACCCCCTAACCTACATCGATTCTTGTTCGTCTTGATGTACCCTACCTCCCCTAGAAGTTATGAAACACTTATCTGAATCACCATGTATATTGAAATAAGGGTTACAGGATATTCCAGAGATACACTAAAAAATCGGGAATCTAACTTTTAATAATCTGGGGAAAATTAAAGTTTTTGTAGTTTTACTTTTTAAAAAAAATCTTGTTTACAAGCATGCAAGGAATCTTGTAGATCTTTATTGTTTATGCGGATTACCTAATCTGCGGGTAGGAATATAATCACCACTCAGGCAAATTCTATCCTAGGTCCCAGTTGCCATTAAGTTCTAACACCAATTGTTAGAAACTTTAAATTCTTTAAATTAACCTGTAAAAGTCGGGGAAATTTATTTTCAAAATTGAGTGGGAACTCTGAGGGAGATAATTGTCTTCATATTAAATTCAACAAGGTTTGCTCTTGCACACGACAAACACGTTTTTAAATTTTAATATGAAAATGAAATTATTTTAGATCCCTTTTATAAGTTATATGAAAATTAATCCTCAAACTTTATCATTTGTGTCCCACAACAGCATCCCTTATGTAGATTTGTTTGTCCACGTTCTAACGCTTCAGGAATGCATTTGCGACTCCACTTTTCTACATCTAAATCCCTAAGCCTATGGGGGTCACCTACCCTTTCTTTTTATTAATAGGATGTGGAAGTTTGGAACCACCCTGTTCACAACCTCATCTTATCAAGTCAGCTATAGGAATAATTATCAAATTCATTAACACTGTTTTTCCATTACCCACTTGCAAAAGTGGTGAGTAAAGGTGTTTCTTACTATAGTAAGGTGAGAGTGGGGTAATAAGAATAGGGGTAATAGGAATCTTATTTTACTGCTTTGTGTGTAGGCCTAAAAATCTGAAGAAAAAAATCACACAATATCTTTTAATGCACTTTTTGTTTTTCAATTTAGGATTAAGGATCATTTTTAAACATGTGCCCGTTTCTTATTACCCAGTGGCGTATATAAGGGGGGGGCCGAGGGGGCCCTGCCCCCCCCCCGAAATTCGGACTAGGTGTACCAAAACAAGTTAAAACCCTGTATTTTAGGGTCAAATTTCAAAAATTTTCTGGGGGAGGACCCCCAAACCGCCCTTTTGTACTTAGAATTGTATTATTAACAACTTTATTTTATAAGTTCATCAAGATCCAAATCCTACCAAAAAATATACGTCCATAATTCGGACTAAGTGTACCAAAAACAAGATAAACCCCTGTTTTAAAGGGTAAAGTTCCGAAAATTTTCTGAGGAAGGACCCCCAGATCCCCTTTTGTACTTGGAACTCTATTTTAATAATTTTTTTAAAAATTAAGTACATAAAAAATGTGCATCCAAAATTTGGACTTTGGACCAAAACTAGTTAAAAACCTGGTTTTTTTTAGTTAAACTTACAAAAATTTTCTGGGGGAGGATTCCCAGACCCCCCTTTGGTACTTGTATTTTTATTACTAACAACTTTTACTATATTAAATTTTTAGAACCCAAATTATCACCTAAAACATTGGACCTATTAAATATGTGGGGAAGGGTTGGGGAGTAATTTTGGGCCCCTCCCGAAATAAATTCCTATATACGCCACTGTTATTACCTCATTCAAACAAAACTTAGGGGTAATAAGAAACACTAGCATTTTATCCCTGAAAATTTATTAATCGTATTTTTACATAAACCATTTAATTGGTTTAATAATGACGGAATTGAACCATTGTATCTCTTTCTGCCCAGATAAGCGAGGGTTTTTTTTGCTAATTTCCCCCGTGATTTTCACCCCTTGAACCCCACTTGCGACCTCCTAACCTATACCTATTCTTGTTCGTCTTGATATACTACCCTACCTCCTCTAGAAATTCTTAACCATTTATCTGAAACACCCTTTCCAAGTGCACTAGATTCATTTATTTAATACGCTAAATACTAGCTTACGATCAAAGAATGATTTTAAATATTTTGTGTGTTTCATAACTGTGATCATCGCAAACAAAAAATATCCCCTTAACATACAGCATAATAAAAGCCCACGTCACTCACTGACTCACTGACTGATTCTGGAACGCTCGCACACTATGATGCCATCTCGCAATAATAATCATAATCATCAGAAAAATATAAAAGCCCACGTCACTCACTGACTCGATGCCATCTCGCAATAATCAGAAAAATAAATAAATAAAAGTAATTAAAATTTTAAAATAATATAATAGCTTTTAAATAAATATCTTTCAAGAAAGTTGGTTTACTTAATAAAGGTTAAAAAGTTACTTTTAGGGAAGTTGGTTTCTAATTCAACAATAATAAATTATTAAAGTTAAACTTCTTATTTAATGTATAATTAATAGGAACTTGAAGTAGTAACGAGCGAAGCTCGCATAAAAGGCTAGCCTAGCTGTAAGACCCGGCTTTGCCGGGTCGTAACAGCTAGTACAGCATAATTATACAATACTCAACTCGACAATACAGAACTGTTTTTCAGCCTGTTTAGGAATGCTAAATTAGCATATCTCACAGTCAAAGGATCACAACTCAAAATAGTAAAAATGCATTGTTTAGAGATCAGGAATAATACGAAAACCTACTATCTAAAAAAATTTCCACTTAAACTTAAAGCTTTAGTAAGTCAAAACACAGAAATGTTTTACAATATTTAAATCAGTTGAAGACTAACCTTAATCCTATTATGAAAATAACGTTAAATCCAAGGTTAAAGAGAAATATCTGATCACCGATTGGACAGAATATTTATATTTTTTTCTAAACCAAGGTTCAATATGAAACTTCCAGGAGTGAAATAGGAAAACACACCTTACACTCTTTTACACTTTAACAAATGTTTAAATACAAAACTTACCTTGAAATACAGGGGAACTTGGAGAACCACCAAGAGAGTAACTTCTCCCTTGAAATCCGTCCTTACTTACATTCTTCCACACATCGAACTCAATAGGTTGCCACCCAAAATCTTAAGATCAGAAAGTAAGGTGTTGGTTGCTGTGATTTCAGAGTTTTGAAATGATGCTTGTTTGATTGGAAATGTTCCTCTCGCGGATAAATATAATAAATTGTCTGAGCTGAGTTGTCAAAGTTGGATTCCTGCCCACTTCGGTTTCGATTATTTTCCCTGTCGTAATAAAACCCGTATTTCTCTTACGTTTGAGACAAATAATATTTTATACTTTTTAGTCCTCCGATTAGTTATGATAGAAGTCCCCTTTTTCTGAGTATAATTACAGAAGTCCCATCGTAAATTGGGGTAACATCTTCCGTTAATAATCTGCTAAAAACTGTAATGTAATGTACAATATGTAATTTACCCTCTTTTTTCTTACCCAGTTCAGTTATATGGGATTAATGAAAAAAAAGTTTCAAGTTATTATAAAAGGTCTGAATCTGCTTTCGTGTACGGATTTCATCAAAACGAGATTAAAATCCGGTCATTTATTATTTATATAACTTTCAAGTTTTTTTCTAACCCAGGGTTCAATATAAAACTTCCCGAAGTGAAATAGGAAAACACACCTTACTGTCTTTTACACTTTAACAAATGTTTAAATACAAAACTTACCTTGAAATACAAGGGAACTTGGAGAACCACCAAGAGAAACTTCTTTGAATCTCCTTAACTTCTCCTTTAGACAAAAAGCTGAAACTCTTTCCGAATTTCTCAAGAAATTGTTAATGAAACTTATTGTTTCTTAAATCAGTGAACTGATTCTTAAATCATTGAAAAAAGGAAAATTTCTGGTTATCGGAAAATATATCCCCAATTTTCCCCTCTGTGGCTACGCCACTGATTACAGAGCTTTACAGTAACACTGCTTTTTGGAATGTATGTTAAAAATGACAGCAAAATTTGCAGAGACAGACACTTTACCCAAAGTAAATAAAGCCTTTAATATTAAAACCATGTGGCTCTGATTAAAGTAATCATCTTCAATTATACATCAGTAAGGAAAATGAGAGGTGCAGGGATATAGATGGATGGTTTATTCTTCTTAAGACACCAAAAATTAACACCTTAAGTGCACAAAATTTCATATTAAGGTATTTAAACTAAAATTTCGTATTTTAAAATGGATTCGGTATTCAGTAAAGGAGCCCTTACGTCCAGAGCCTGATTTTCAAGAAAATTTTGATACTGAATTCTTAGCATGGTGTTTTAAAATTTAAATTGATGGATTTCAATGAAATTAGACTCAACATATTTAAGAAATCTAAAGGGCAGTAATTAAAGGACCATAAAAATTTACTTAGTCGCCTCTTAAAAAGCTTTGGAAATGGATGTCTTGGATACAGTATGTAGTTACATTTATAAAGGGAAAAACTTGAAAAATCAACAGTGAATTCTGAAATTTAATTAAACAAAAGTTTCGATCTTAATGAGGAAAAACTTAGAAATAAAAACTTACCAAGAAACGTGAAATTAAATACTTAAAATCACACAAAACAGACAGTAGTACGGAAAATATTTATTCAAATGATTCATAAAAAATCAATGACTAGAAAATGATCCAGGATTGAGAAGTTTTTACACTGACGAGTTGTATGCAAAATAAAACTACATCTATTGCCAAAAGTTAAATACCTCCTTCAGATGAAATTAAACTCTAAAGTATAAAAGTAAGCCACATTCTCACCATCTGCGTCAGTGTTAAATCCTTGGTCAAATAAGTATTCCACCAATCAGAGTCAGCGAAAAGCTCATTTTTCTTTCTTTAGCTCTAGGGTTGAAAACTGGCAGAACGTGGTCTGCATCTGGACTGGGAGAGGTTATTTCAAGGTATCTTGAAAATCAATAATATGTATTTTTTGAACACAAAAATTAGCTTAACCTTTTTTTCAGTGTCAAATTTCTAAAAATTTCCAAGGGGAAACTCCAGACACCCTTTTCAATATAAAGATATTAAAAACATTAATTTAAAAGCACTTAAGACAAAATTTGATTTAGTGGTTTCGAATCTTATAATTGAGGAAGAATTCTGAAATGTAAAAAGTTTATTTCTTTGTAGTTAATAAATCAAGGCTTTGGGTATCCTTCCAAGGAATAATCCCAAATTCCCAGGCCATCCCCTCAACATTCTCTTGCTGACGAAATCCATTCGTTTAAGTGATAGCATCATCAATGCTTATTTAAGTAAATTATAAGTAAATGTGATTTTTTAAATACTGTTGCCGTTAACAACAATTAACAAGAGTTTTGTTAAATTTAACAATTAAATTAAGAAGATAATGTACACTATTCAAATTAAATCTATGAGAAAATATGTGTCTGAAATAATAATTTAAAACTAATTAAGTACCTTTTTTTCTCTGGACCTCGATAAAAATTTTCAAAATTATTTGGACTCTGAGTAAAATTACTTGCCGACCTCTGCTTTAGGTGCTGGTCAACACTGATGCTGATGGCTGCAAATATGGCTATTAATCTATTAAACAAAATAATACTTCCGGTTTAACCTGTAATTGAATAAATTAATATAACAAGTGAAACAATGAATGGCACAACAAACATTATACTGTTTGCAAAAAATGGCAAATAAAATTGACTAGATGTAGAGACAGTCAAAGTAGAAAATAAAGTAATTTGAAATTTGCACAGAGCAATTACAAATTTATGATACAAACTAGGAGTAATTTCGGTAGAAAACCCAAAGAGGCAATTTGAAATCATGCGGAAAATAGGGGTTAAAAATGCACTTCTTTTGGCATTAGTATGGACAAGAGTTGTCATGAGTCATGAAAGAGGTGCTCGTTTAGGCAATGACTGGGGTTAAACTAAACATTGAAAGTCAATTTATTCATTAAACATATAGCTCATAAAGCATTTTTCTTTAAGGATCAATGTGAATATTATATATTAATAATCATCAATATAACAATAACTCAATATTTAATTAAACATTTTTTGGGAAAAAAAAAGAATTTCATCTTTAAGACAAGGAAATTTAGACTATTTGAAATTTGTGTGTTTAATATGCTTACAATATTTAAAATTTTTACCTAAAAAATCACTAAATGATTTTTATGGCACCAAAAATAGAAAAGTAGTACCTCCTTCAATTTACAAGCTTTCTCAGTGTAATCTAGAAAAATAATTAAATCACACTGAAATAGCTTTTCAGTTTACATTTAAGGCACAATATATACCCTTTGTAATATTAAAATGAGGAGTATGAACATATTAGACATGATAAATTAGAAATTTTCAAATGATACAATAGTGATGTAGAGAAAATTGAAAATAGTTATGACTGATTCAAAAGCTTACAAAAATAACTTTTGTTTTTACCTCTTTTCGTAAAAAAGAAACATGTTTAACTTACGTCTAGTATTATTACTCCCTTGAATCGTTCCTTTAACAACTCAAAGTAGTTATGTAGACCAAATCTAAACTGGCTTCCTTTATGAATTTTTGTAATTGTTTAAGTTTAAAATAAAAAAGAAATTTAAAATTAGGCTCCACTCCAAGTCATTGAATTTAGAGACTCTTCAACAAAATAAATTACACCTGAATTTTTAACCCTTTTAAACCTAGACTGTCAGAGATTTCCATTAAATCCTATAGAAAATTTAGGGGGGACAGGGCAGAAAGAGTTAAAATATTTCTTACAGTGATTCAAAACATTTATATATTGAACTTAAGCATTTATGTACAGATTAAATGCTTCTTTTAACTATGGAAAAAGTATGCTTAAATCAATTGAAATTTTTTCATTCATTCTGAGCATCTAACCAGAATTTTGTTTAACTGGCTTATTCCTGATCTTATTTGAGCCAGTTGAAAGAGAGTCCACTGTGACATAAAAAAAAATATTGGAAAAATTAACAAGCTAGGCAATGAGACACGAACATCATACCAAAAGTTAAATATGTAGTAAATAATAAAAAAGTTATCATAGATACCAAATTTATCAAAATATGTGAACAGACTTTTGAGTGCTTATAAAATTTAAAACACAATCAAATAACTTGAGAATACAAAGGGAAAATAAAACACAAAAAATAACGAATAATTTAGAACAAAACACAAAGACAACCCTTTTAGGTTTACAACTATTATGAAAATGTGCAAAACACGAAAAATATACTCATAGAAAAACTTTCAAACAGTTCAGTTATAATTGCTACAGGTGGCAATTGCATGGATTTAACATTTTGGGTACTGAGTAAATACATCTTTTATCCATATAACCACCTGTATCTCAACTTATATAAAATTACAAATAAATTAAAATCTTGACAGCCTTATAAACAATGATTTCCCAAGTATAAGATAAAAATAAGTGATAACAATAAAAACATTTTTTACTCCAATGTTTTTATAAAGTAACATGGATTGATACAGGGTGTTAAAAAAAGCCCCTAACTTTAAAAAATCATAGAAAAAAACTAAAAGAGATAAAAATATGCCGTTCGCTGCATCTTACTTCTGGGACCCACAAATTTTTAAAAAATCGTAGTTGTCAAACCCAATTGTAGATGGAAGCACTGTTTTTAGGGAAAGCTATCCTTCGAATCCCTTTTTCGTTCGTCGTAGGATATAATCAATCTATCCTATTGTGTACATAGAATTTGTCTTAAAACTTTTGCATAACCCAATAGGGTTTTTATTTTAAACTTATAGAAAATATATCAGAATGAAATTTAAAGGCTAGTCATAGTATTTATTCGTCAATAATGTAAAACACAATAGCAAGACAAAGATGATACAAAAAAGATTAAGTAATTAATAATTTGAAAAGGATGGCATAAGAATTAAGAAACAAGGGACAATTGAAAGCTAATTTTTACATTAAAAGGTATTCAAAATGTGCTCCTTTCTGGAAACACACGTCTCAAACGAAGTTTAAAATTTTCTGCAACCTTTTTAAAAGTGTCTTTTGAAATAGGCAAACAAGCTTGTTGAATGGCTCTTTCCAACTCGTCGATTGAAGTTGGATTACCACTGTAAACTTGGTCTTTCAGGGTCCCCCAAAGGAAAAAGTCACACTGTGTTAGGTCGGGAGAGTAAGGTGGCCAGTCAATTCCTTTCCCTTTGTATTTTGAGTAGTCCAATGCGATTATTCTATCATCAAAATATTCATCAAACACCTGTTGTGTTCAGTGGGGCCGAGCCCCATCCTGCATAAACCATGCTGTGTCCGGACATTCGTCTATCACTTGCTGTATAGCGATAAACTGGTGTTAATAGTTCAATGTATTTACTTGTTGTTACAGTTTCTCGAAAGAAAAGGGGCCCGATTATCCCTTTAAAGCAAATTGCAGCCCAAGCTGTAAGTTTTGGGGAATGAAGTGGTTGTGCTTGGCTTAAATGTGGGTTTTCAGTTCCCCAAAACCGCCAATTCTGTCTGTTTACTACACCATTCAGATCGAAATGGGCCTCGTAGAAAAAATATATCCTTCCCACATCAAAATTTGAGCCATCGACCATCTTTTTAACGAAAATTACGCGCTGTATTTCAGCTCGAACTGATATCACTTGCCGACATTGCATCTTGTAAGGAAACATATTCAATTCCTTCCTCAGAATTCTGTACATGATCGATGGTTTCACATTACATTCGGCTGAAAGTCTACGGACAGATTTGATGGGGTTACATTCCATAGCTGCAGCAAACGCCATAGCAGCAGCAGGAGTTACAACAGAAGGAGGTCGACCCGCATTCCCAACATATGCATAGTTGACGCTCCCTGTTTTTTCGAATTTGTTGAACAGCTCACGAATGGTTTTTCCATCTGGGCCATTTGCAACTTTAAATCTCGTCTGGAAACTTCTTGTTGCAGAAGGACTGTATTCTAATCTGTAGAGCTCTAAGACGATGAAGATTCTTTCCTCCCGTGAATACATCAGATTATACAAATCTTTTAACAATAAAAAATATAATTTATTAATCGAAATGTTTGACAACTATCTCAGTAATTGAGATCTCTGAAGCAATTCGTGATGCTAAACAATTTTAAAACAAGCTCTTTTCATTGTTTTCTCAATTCAAAGAGCGTAGCTGATTTGCTCAGATACATCATTTGCCGCCTGCTTTTTAGAGCATAGTTTGTTTTCAGTAATTTATTCATTTTATCATATTATACTTATTGAAGTAATTATTACTTTTTTTTAAAATGCCTCAACTTTTACTTTGATCTCATACGATGCCAGGTCTATCCGTATGTTATCAGAAGGATAGCTTTCCCTAAAAACAGTGCTTCCATCTACAATTGGGTTAGAGAACTACGAGTTTTCAAAAATTTGTGTACCAAAATTTGTGGGTCCCAGGAGTAAGATGCAGCAAACGGCATATTTTATCTCTTTTAGTTTCTTTTCTATGATTTTTTAAAGTTAGGGGCTTTTTTAGGAACACCCCGTATATTCCTTCCTGAAAGAATGCCTAATATTTTCTGAATAGTTGAAAGTAACAAAACACTTTTTATTATGATTCAAGAAAATGTCTTACGTATCAAACCATAAAGTGGCAATATTTTGATAGTCAACAAACTGTATTTACCAATACCAATAACAAACTTTCAACTTTTAATTTCAGTATTTTTTTATTTTAGCAGCCACTAACTTTTTCTAAAATAATCAATCCAAATACATTTTAGTTGTTTAAATCATAAACAGCAGCTCCACCACTTGGTTTAGTTGAAAACAAAGCCACATTGACATCTACTTTCATTTCTATTTTGGAGTAGAAGGTCTTTGAAAGAATCTGGAGAAACTCCTCAACTTGGGTCTTTTCAACTAATGACACACAGCATCCTCCCCACCTAAGAAGGTATTATTTTACTATCCATGCTTGAAACCGACAAAAGATACAATTTTTAAAGCACATATATTTTACCTCTTATTTGCAGGCACCAAAAAATTTCACACTTACTTATAATTGTTTCATGTTATTTCACTAGTTGTGTGTTTTAGCAATATTTTATTGGAAAATATAAAATCCAAAAATTAATTTTTAAATCTGTCCGAAGATATCAAGATTTTATTTTAGCGCAGTATTTTAACTAAAATAAGCAATTTTATGTCTTTAAATGAGATAGCGGTGCAGACAGTCGTTTCTTTGCTATGAGGACACCATACTGATCTGATTTCAAAGTGGTATCGCCCAAATTAATGTTCTTCATTATTCACTTTACTAGAACAATAGTCACATCTCTTTTGTTTGGAAACTAATTTAATAATAAATTTCTTATTGGGATTGGTTAAATAATGCTACATAATGCCATAACAAGAGTGTGACATGTAGTTTCATTCAGCTGCAACCAATAAGCATCATTTTTGTAACATTTTTATTTTTTGTAACAGAGGAAGGACCCCTTTTAGCATTTAGCAGTGAAAGAACAGTTTTTGGGATGGGATGTCATAGATTTTCAACTCTCTGCCCTATTGTCGCATAAATAACCCCACCTCTAAATACATGACATAATTTGTGAATGGCCTCATTGAAGAAGGCTATACTGCATGCAGGTAACTATTCTATAATGTTCGGCACTAGTTAACTAGAACTAGTTGCAACTAGTAGTTAACTACTGATCAACTAGTAGTTAACTAGTAGTTTAACTACTTTTGGTTTAAACTAGTTCAACTATTAGTTGAACTAGTTTTTCTAATAACTACTAGTTGAAACTACTTTCAAAATTTCAACTACTACTTTCAAAAAAATTCTTATTAAAATTTTTATCAAAATATAGAAAAAATTGTACTGCATACCTGCCAACTTTTGAAAACTTGCATCAGTAAAACTTTTTGCATAACGTTACAAAACTACCTTATCTGATAACCAACTGACTTATCCCCCTTCACAAAATTCGTACTACAAACCAATTTGGTTACATGAATATCTTGTACCCTTTTTCCCAAACCATTTGATTTAAATTTCTGTTTGGAATCAATTTCAAATCAAATGTTATGATTATAGCTTTTATAAAATTTTTTCTAAATTTCCATCAACATTTTCAGCAGCATGTGATAAAGATTAAATGAAATAAGCTTGAGTTGCTACGATTAGAAAGCGAGGAGAAACTTTTCCGCGTTAAAAAGCCTCAATGCTAATTGAGGGAGACGCGATGATGAACCACAGGTCCGATCTCGGTAAAGTTGTTTTTTCCGCATTGCGATCGGAACACCGCGGAAGCAAACTTACCGGGTGAGCGCGCGCCAAGACTCGCGGACGAATCCGAAAAAGATTTGCAAAAAAATTTAAATTTCACTCAATAAAAGAATAAAAATTGATAAAATCGTAAGAACAGGGATTAGGAGATGGTTTTGAAGTAAAAAGATATTAGAGAAAATCGTTTAGGTTGCGAATGTTTTGCATTTTCATGGATAGTTTTGTGGAAAGAAATGCAAAATCCGGAAAATTTTCTGATCCATCCGTACAACCGTAAAACTAGACAGAAATCCGTAAATTTTACGGACAATCCGTAAAAGTTGGCAGGTATGGTACTGTAACAAATTTAATTAAGATGGTAGAGTACTCAAAATACCATAACCAGAATTAAAAGCCCTTTTTGCGCGTTTTTTGTGATATGGATAAGAAAGATTTATTAGAATTTGGGCAAAAAATAGGTTATGAAATTAAATAGACTAGTTAACTAGTTCGAGAAACAGTTAACTACTAGTTGTAACTAGTCCCAGGAAAAAATAGTTAACTACTAGTTGCAACTAGATTTTCCCAGACTAGTTAGTAGTTGGTAGTTAACTATTTTTTGACCACTGGTTGCCGAACACTACTATTCTAGGACATTTTCAGGTGAAATTGATGAAAAATGTTCACATCCCTTAAAACATATTCAGACAGAAAAATTTGTCTTAAAATTATTACTTTTTTTAACAAATACAAAGAAATTTTTCCATGCATCAAAGAAAACAAATGATTCTTTAGGGTCAACTTTCATGCTGATTTCTGATTAGTATGGAAAACAGCTATAGCCGTTTTATATTGACTGAATTGTAAATTTTGTAAATTCTGTAGCTATCCAGATATGTCCTTGACCTCTTTTCAATATCTCCAACTGTTCCAGGTCCCCTAATATAGTTATGACATTTAATTAAAAGAACTTACCCAGCTCCAGTTAATCTACATCCAATAGCTCCAGCGTCTAGTGCAGCTTTAACTAATTGATCTAGCTGAGGGTGACTGCACTCATAAAGGTCTCTACAACTAATGTGGCTTTCATTCATAAGTTGACCAAGATCCTGAAGAGCATTTTCATTTTTCTCACAAACCAGCTTGAACTTCTGAACACGAAAGGCTTCTTCAAATACATGGATGGCTCTTTTAAACAACTAAACAAATTAATATTACATAAGAAACACTGCTGAAATTCTAGAGAAGTAATAAAATAAATTTCAAAAGATATTTTTTAAAACATGTGATGATATAAACACAGTGTTTTTACAGACTAAGAAACATTAATAGTTAATACTGAAGGAAGAAACCAATTGATCAATAAAATATTTCATTTAAATAAATTTAAAAGATGATAATTAAGTGTATAAAAGAAGGTATGGTTGGAGCTTAATAATCAAAATTTATGTAATTGAAACAATGGTATAGAAAGTGCACATTAGTAATAACAAGCTAAATTTAAAAATATAAAACAAATAAAATTATAATATTTCACCTCTTTAATTTGAAGTTAAAAAACACTGCTTTTAAAATTAAAATAGGTTTCTAAAAATATTTTCCAATAGTGCAAGAAAAGTAAACCAATTCATTCACAAGCTTTTGCCAAAATTTGTTCTTATTGCTACATAACTGAGCAGTATCCTAAATGGAAAAGTACCCACATGGTTTATCTACTTTGCTTTTATCACAAACCTTACTGTACTACTATGTCTTCATTATATAAATTTCTGTGTTTTCACGCCCCACCTTATTATATAACAGAAGTAAATTTTTTTACCTGAAAATTTTCCAACATTTTAGTGTTCTCACTTAGCATATCTGAAAATTCCTTGTCTGAAATTTCAAACAGTGAACACAACTCTGACCTTGTGTAAAAGTCCGATTTTAAAGTCTTCGAAATAACAAAACTCATTTCAGATAAGTCTTGATTCAACATTACTGGTATCTCAGCAAGCTTTTCAACATTGCGCCAATTAAATCCATGCTTTTTTGCTAAAACCTACAGTTACAAAAAATATCAATTACAAAAAGTATACAATGATGTCTTAAATAGATTTTGCAATAACAAAGATAAATTACTTTGGCTGCCAATCTGCATTCAACAACACGGATATTAAACTGAGATGATGCCGCCTTATTCATCGCTACGCAGCTGTTACTAATAACAAATACAGCATCTTCTGGCAATGGCACACTTGTAGCCTTTAATGGATTGAAGTCGATGAGTTTAGCTGTACCTGTATATAGAAAGCATGTAACAGAAGTATGAGAAACCAGAACACAATATAAAATTGAAAAACACATAAATATCACTGATTTCACATAGTAACATCAAAACTCAAAATTCTTACCATCTATAGTTTAAAGATACCTCAAGTAGTTTAGAGCTATGGTTTTGATTGAGGTAACTTGATTTGATGAAGTTAAGAGTTCCTTTTAAGAAATGAAAGAGGATACAAAGAAAAAAGGAGAAAGAAAGAGGAAGAGACAAAATTGTCTTGTTCTTTTCTCTCTATTTTTTCTTTCATCTATTTTTTATCTTTATTCCTGCTCTCGTCTCCTTTTTCAAGCTTTCTCTTTTATCCTCTTTCTTTTTATAACAACCCTAAATTCAACAAATAAAGTTACCTCAATACCTCTATAGCAAGGGTTCACAACTTTTGATCATTGCGACCCACTTTTTATAAGCAGAAACGAAAGTGACCCACATGACACAAAGTGAGTGCATCTTTAGATGACACTAAAAATTTAAATCAGTGTTTCACAACCTTCTTCACACCTTACCACCTAGACCCTGTAATTTTTCATGCCTTAAATGTCAAATCTATCCTACTGTTGTTCAGATCAGAAAAGGCATATCGTCATAACAATGCTCTAATCACCACCAACAACGTGAATTAAAATTCATAGAGTGGTATTAGAACAATACACCCCTTGTTAGGAACTATAAACTAAAAGTTAGTTTGTTTTCCTAAAAAAAACTTTAAAACTCATGATTTTTTGACATTCTTTAAAATTCTTAATTCTTCAAAAATAATATAGAATATCATTTTATAAGCCTATGCCTGTTAAAGAAAAACACCACTCTTTGATTTAAAATATGAAAAGGAACACAGAATTTTGTAAATGCTGAATTGGGCGTTTTTAGGGACCCTGCTTTCATAACTGTTCTTCATTAGCTGATTGTGTTGCTACCATATTAACCCTTTAGAAAAATTTAAGATTCAACAAATTACCCTCTTGTACATTTAAGGGAATCTTTTATATGGATAAGAAGATAGTTTTGTTCACTTGATCTCATAATAGTACACTTAAATTAATTGTACTCAACACTAACTCATCACAGCTACAACATACCAGGTTCAGCTAAAAATCCAATGGCTTGATCCATGCCACCACCTTGGGTTCCAATTAAACATTCCGATACAGCACATAATGAAGCCATTTCAGTTTTGTTTAATGAAATTCTAGGAAAAAGTAAAGGACATAGTATCAAGTAATTGTGACATGAATATTTTTGTATATAGTTGTTTGGGGCATTTACTAACTGTCTTTAGGTCACTATATGTTTTTATAAGAAAAACAAAATGCATTCCAAGTAGATTTGGTTCCGAGACCCCCAAGGGTTTTGAAACATCCTTTTTACAATTACTTGAGAAAAATAAAAAATCCTGAAGTAGAATGCCCCTTTAAATTTAACCATAAAAATTTTTTAAAAATAAATTTCACATTAAACTAAGCAACTTCATGCAATAATTTAATACAGGGTGCGAAATTTCCACTTATCATTAGCGAGCAAGTATTTAAGACTCACAAGTAGTCTTTTGAATTTTGAGGTTCAAGTCAAAGTATGTACCCTTATTGCCTCAATACAGCGATGAGTCAAGATTTTGATCTGGCTAGTAAGTACTACCCTTAGAATTTAAATTTTACCTTGATTTAAAAAAAAGTAGGCTTTTTTATTGCTTAAATCAAGTCGGTAGTGTATGAATGCAATTGAAAAATATAAGGATCTGCAAATTAAAAACTTATTTATATACATAGTTAAGTCATTATTGAAAGTCTCAATAATGACTTAACTATGCTAACTTTTAATTTGCAGATTGAAACTAATACATATATCTTACTTATTAGCAAAGCATGTAGCCAATGCACTAGCACATACAAGGGCACTGGAGCTTGAAAGTCCAGATGAAGGTGGCACAGTTCCTTTTACTATAACATCCAAACCGTTGGTTTTTAAACTAAAACTTTCTGATATACCTTTGTATCCACAAATAAAGTAATGATACCACTGAGGTGATGATTTGTCTATGAATAAATTTTTGACCGATGCAGAAAAATTCTGATATGTTGAGTTTTCATAGTTTCTTAAATTCAGTATACCCTTTTCATTGGTTCGAACAGCTATAATAATATCTTGTTCAATAGCCATGGGTAAAACAGAAAAACCACAGTAATCAATATGTTCTCCAATTAGATTAACTCGCCCAGGAACACGGACAAAAAAACTAGGATACGTTCCATAGCAAGATTCAAAATACTTCCCAATATCAAAGTATGTTTGTTTTAGCTCTCCAATACCTAGTACAGGTGTAACTGGTACAGATTCCATCCTGCAAAACTTAAAATAAAAAAAAATAGTATTAATTTATTTTAAAAATTAATTTATGGAAGAAACAGCAAATTTAGTATTCAAGGAAAAATTAGAAGCAACATGGCAGTGACTAAACCTGAAGTTAAACCCAAATTATTTTAACCAGGTTTAATAAATAACAATATGTATTTTTCCAAGAGCTACTGTAATTTTAATAAAACCAAGACATCAGATTAGGCAAGAACTTAAAAGTACAAGTAATAAAGTATAACTGAAATTATTTTATAAATTTATGAAGAAAACATTAATTGTTATTTAATTATGCAGAAGGTTCTGGGAAATCTCAACTTTTTTATACTTCTAAGTAAATCTAGGTTGAAGAAAATAATTTTCACAAATATTGGAATTTTAAAAACCAATTCGTGAGAAAAAGTGTTATCTGAATTATGAATTTGTTAAAAATGCCGTATGCTACGTAAAGCTACCTTTACTTTCCTTGACAATTTAGGGAATATTTTCCAAAACAATTCACAAGTCAGCTATGTAAATGTAAGTGAATTGGATCGTCATCGCATCTGATAAGAATATAAAATTACAAAGGTAATCACATTTTGACTTAGGATTAGCGGCAGATAGCGGTAGCGCCGTCCCGATTTGTTTGGCAACATCGATGACAATGTCAACATCAAGTTTAGTTATTTGTGGTACTTCGTAGAA
This sequence comes from Tetragnatha montana, assembly GCA_963680715.1. Lineage (NCBI taxonomy): Eukaryota > Metazoa > Arthropoda > Arachnida > Araneae > Tetragnathidae > Tetragnatha > Tetragnatha montana. The sequence continues at coordinate 47,559,137 of OY796679.1, read as the reverse complement.
TCATATAAAACAGATAGAATACTTTCACTCCAGGGGGAATCGACTAAAGCGCTACGTTGGTTAGGTTGGGGACTGCTTTTTATAAATTTGATTATTCGCTAAGAACTTTAAAATACATTAAAAATGTAATTGATTATTGGGAGGTTGGACTTCTACCTGTTGGTCCACGGGAGGTATTTCATTTCCCTCCTACCACCTAACAAAGGTAAAACCAATGGAGGTATGCCCCGATCCGCCACCCAGGGGCGACGCGCTCTCTAGAGGTTACAGGCTCCCCCGAGAGCCCGAAACAATTGTTTCTTTTAATATATATTTTTGAAGTTTTTATGGGCAAATAAACGTTGTTCTTCCATTTTATCTTGTTAACAACTTTGCACAGGGGATTTTTAATAATTTTTTGTTAAGACCAAAGAGGAAAAGCCGAACAGAAAGTCCAAACGCTATTCAAATCCCATTTTATGGTAGAGAGTAGCACTGCAAATGCCAATCATAGCTGTGATGCGATTGATAGATGGGTATCCCAGCGGAACCAGAGCCCTTATCATAAGCCATACCCCATATTTTTTATTTCCATTATTGCCAATGGGTTTGGACAGTTGAAATTTTTTTCGCCTATACGTTGAAATTGAGAGGTTTTCGGTTGGAAAAAGCCTCAAGGTATTAAATAATTCCAAGAAAGGGGTTTTCAATGAAAAGAAAAATTCCTAACAGTTTTTAATTTTCATCATCAGCCCTAAACCAACCAACCAATGAGGCATTTTAGATAGTGCCCCTTTCTTGGGATGAAAAAGGGGGAAAGAAAAAAAGGAGAGAAAGGGCATTAAAAAGAGAGAAAAAGAAAGCACATTTTTAAACTGGAAAAATTTATCTTGATCATTCCAAATGTTATAATCTTATTTTTTTCACCCCTTTTTCTCAGGGAGAGCCCTTTCCTCAGGTTGTTCAAACTTTTTGGACCATTCAAAAAATGTACTTTAATTCTTTTCCCATTTTCTTTCTCTTTTTACCCCATCTCTCTCTTTTTATCTCTTCTTAACTCCATTTTTTTTTTTAGTTTGAAGAGGCACTTTACCCGAAGGTTATTCAAACATTTTCACCCAATTTCCTAAAAATTTTGGTTAATCTTCCTTTAAAACTTCAAATATGTATATGCAAGTACAATAGAATCACAAAATCAGGGAGAACCCCCAGACTCCCTAACACTGTGTCATTCATATAAAAATCTCAAGAAAATTACTTATAAGTTTTGATTGCAATCATAGTTACAGAAACATTGTTTCACCAGATCAGTGAGTGGTACTTTCCCATGGGTCACATTCACAAAACAGCCATTTAAGTGGGCTGAAACTAATGGTAGAAGTCCAAAACTACTTAAAATCCATGATTAAATTATTATTCTTTTGCATTTGATCATGAACAAATTTAAATGATTGACCCATTGCATAGATACCAATTCTTCCCATTTAGCCAGAAGATTTTCATTTTTTAATGAATTTTCCAATTAGTGACTGAGTTAAAAAGTCTGAAATGGTCAGTGTTAGGCCCACAAATATAAATAACATTTACTATTGGAAAATAAAAATAAAAAAAAACCTCTTCTATTCCCATTTAAAATTCATAGATATTTTTTGCCAGATTATATTATTTTTTAACATTTAACTTCATAAAACTTACTTTATACTATTGAAATTTTAATAACAGATATTATGAATTGTTTACTATTGATTTTTTCCTCTGTTACTAATCCAGGGGTGCTACTGACTTCAACTCAAATTCTTGGAAATCTATTAGAGTAACAGACCTTTATTCCAAAATCTGAAACAAATAGATTTTAAACAAAATTTTCTTGTTTTAAAGGTAATTTTCCCCACAAAACTTGAACCCCATGAACAGATAAGACAGAACAGTCGGGAATATTTTAAGTACATCCATAAGTGTAAGTATGGTGGTGGCGTCTAAAAATTTCTTTCAGAATGACGAAGTTACTTTGTAATCATGCTTAGAACCAATGGTGGAACAGTATTCTTCATTAAAAGGTATTGTCAATGCTGCAGCCATTTTTAATTGGACCTACTTTTGCACTTTCTTTTTGAGCTTGAGATGTTCAAAAATTTTGATAAAACCCGGGATTTAGGCTGTAAAAAAACAATTTCTGGGACTACCCCGGAAAGGTAGCACCCCCTAGTAATCCCATTACATACAAGTTTATACTGGGAAATCCCAAATGTTTAAATGTCTTTTTAATAGTATTTAACAATTGCATAAAAATTATAATGGAATTATGAAAAGAAAAAACAACTGCTCACACAACCCACATTCAATTTCATTCACAGGTTAACTTTTTTTAACTATAAATACTTTTATGGGATAAAGCATAGAGATAAGACATTTTCAAAGAAAAAAATCCATACCTTATTTAAAATTGCAAATCCAATGCTTGGAGAGACAGGAACTAAAGTTTCAAATAAAATGTTCTGTTACAAAATTCAAACTCACAAATAATTAAAAACAAATAGTAATTCTTTTTTAAAAGTTTATTTATTTTTGGTTTGCATGCATTTAAAAATACAAATAGTAAACACTATGTAAGTAGTTTCACTTCCCCAGTGTGAGACAATAACAATTCATTTGTTACTTATCTCTTACATAAAATAATATGGCATTTAGTTGATATCAGGTATAAATTGCCAATTATCTTTATTTTTGAAATCTGGTATTATCAAACTCACATTTGTATTTGAGATTCTTTATCAATGTGGAAGTAATAAGTTTATTAATATTTACTTTAGACTAAAAAAGCATGCAATAATAGAATAACAATTTCAATACTGTGAAAGAAAGGCACAAGATAAGAAAACTAAAATAAGGGGAAAAAATTTCATTCACTATCGATGAAAATCAATTTCTAAACATATTTAATTCTATTTACATAATATGTTTAGTTAATTCGCAGAACAAGGGGAAATAAATGAAAAATTTGTACACATAAATGTTTTTACAGATAGAGAAACAAAGATGAGTTACTTGTATAATTAACATTATCACAGCAAAATGATACACTGATCAATAACTATATACACAAATAACACTAATTTTCAAAAATAAAATATTAGAAAATTTATAGTAAAATCAAAAGTTAATTAAGATTACTAAAGAAGAACTTGACATTTAATTTAACAAAATCATGTAGTTTGGATAAGCCACCTTTAAATATTTATAAGAACTCAATCTTTTGCACTAGTTGATATTTCTTTTAATTTTTTAGTCAATATAACTGAAAAGGTTTGACATAAAATGGTTTAGAAAAATGTACCAGGTAAAGTCCATTCAAATTAAAGCACATTAACAAGAAGATTGAATTTTTATCAATTCAAATTTATTTACTGAAAATATACAATACTCAGGTCAAATAAATCAAAAGAGGGGAAAAAAATAAAAAAAAAAAAATTAAAATTTAAGGAAATAGGGCTAGGGTGTTTTCAAATAATTTATTTGATAAGTTTTTGTTTTTCTCTTTTTACAAGTTATCAAATAGAATCAAAACTAATTTTACTTCCTCTCCTCCTTAACTTATGGATAAAAGTTCATTACTTTTCCTGTAAAATGCAATGTATCTGTAAAAAGGTACTTGAAAATTGTAACAATTTTAATACAGATGCATAATAAATACAAAAAAATTGTATGAGAAAATATAGAGTGATGTTCCAACCTTCAAACTACAAGAGAATTAAACTGGATTTCACGTAAAATGTAGCGAAAATATCAGATAAAAAGCAGATTATTTAGTAATCAAAACACAATATGCAAATCAATCAACATTCAGCAAGAACCTTAAAGACTAGCATGGAACTGGAGACTTTGCAGCTCTCATCTGTGGAATGTTGACATTAGTTTTGTCAAATTAGCTTTTTTAACCTCACAAGACCACAAATAACCACCTGGTTCTTGTTTCCACAGATATTGAAGATTACAAAATATATGGTATATCAACAGTTTAACAATAACAGTGTTGACACCAAGTATCATCCATAATACATTTAAACATGTTCATTTAAGAATATATATATTTTTTTAACCAAATTGATGTTACAAAATATATATGGAAATGGAGGGCTCAAAAGTCAATTAAGGTATGTTTTGAGTACACATTTAATGCCAAAAATATTTTTTAGGCTGTTCTTATTAAATGATATGATGTGTATGTAAAAGTGCAATTTATATGAACCAAATTACCAAAGCAAGACAGACTTAATAGGTTATTTCTCCTAATTATCTCGTGTTGTCGGATATATCTATCTTCCTTCCCACAATGCTTTTTACGCCGACAAGCAAAGAAACTGCTCTTGCTTGTCATGCGTTATTTATATGTGTCGTATGAGTGCCTACAAACAGGTTCTTAATCAGCTACTAAGGCAGTTTTCAAAAATCCCCATCAACCTCAAACAACCCAAGTAGATTGGTTTGGTCATATGAACAACACTATTGATACATTTAAACACAGTATGTGTACCACAAAAATGCATTGATGGATACACAATTGAATTTTTTAACCAGAATGATAGAACTATTATTTTAGGCAGTTTAGAATGATAAACCCAAGATGTGATACTAGATTTTTCAATGGTTCAGCAAAAAATTTATTTCTCACACTACTCAGTTAAGGCACAATGGAAATGTGTACTAAACTAGTAGCTTTATGGGAACATCATGACAAGTAGTAAAAGACAACTCATCATCGCAAAAACTAGCTATGACAATTGTGTGGTTCTTTGATTCACACAACAACAAATGCTGTGCTTTTGACCATTCATCATTGTATTATTATAATACATGATGTTTAGCTATACACAAGCACAAATCAAATTAAAAATGAACAGATTTTACCTTAACAATTTATTGAATGTATTGCATATCATTAAACTCAATCGGGTAATAAGATATAAATACTTAATTCAGATGACAAAGAATGATAAAAAACCTAATGAAAGTGTATTTTAATTTCTTTAAAGTATTGTTTATTCCAAAAAAAAAAATCCCAACACTTTTCAAATACTTGATTGCAAATTTAAGATAGAGATGTAGTTAACCTATAAGAATAATATTTTCGAGTAATTCTGAGCCCTCCAAATAATGAGCAATTAATTAACAATAACAGACCTTAAAACAAAAAATAAACAGGCATGAAAATTTTAAAATAAATAAGTTATGTTACATAAATAGCACCAATTCGACTCTTGAAAATAATTTAATTTTTTCATTCTTCATAGCATTATAACCAAATGAAAACTAATAAATTATAAAAAAATATTGTAAAAATCATTTTCAGTATGAATAATAAATATTTTCACAAGAATATGGTTCTTAACTGTAAACCCAATATTGGGCAAAAAATTACTGTTAATGTCATGGAATTTAGAAATTTATGATGAATAAAAACATACTTTTATTTTTTTTCTTGCTGAGTGGGTTTGATGGATTCTATCACAGTTTTACAGAAAAAGCATTCTTTATGACTTAGCATATGCAGAGCTATGCAGTTCCTAAAAGAAAAAAAAGCAGTCAAATAAATAGCTTAAAACTAAGAATTATGCTAGGGCACAAAATTTTCACTCTCCATTCATGAACTATTTAAGGCTGGCAAATAAATTTTGTTTTTTAAAGTCATGTTTCAAATAAATTTATATGCACAGATTACTGCCACAATCTATTGGGAAGTAAACATTTTACTCTGGGTAGTACCTTTAGAACTGATATTTTATGCCCTGATAATGAAGTTAAATTATTAAAATACTAATTACCTGCATGACTGATGTTGGCATGGGAAAAAGCAGGCTGACTTAGGATTAGCGTAACAAATTGTACACACAAGATCGTCATCTATTTCTTCTAATCCTCGATTTTGCTGGGCAATATCATATTTTGAATGCAAAAGTTGTATGAGATTCTCAACCTTTTCAATTTCTTCTTTACTAACTTCTTTATCTAAAAATGAAAAAGTAAAACGATTATCAAAATATAGGGTATCCAGGTTATAAGTATCCAATACTCATGGCTTTAACTATCCATTGGTTTGAAAAATTTAATGAAAACCCTATATTTCACCAAGTTTAAATATCAATAGATTTCAAAGGGTGCAGTAAGCATCACCTGTGGTACGGAAAATGGGATACGATAATTCAGTTCCCTCCAAGGATTTTGTAGCTTATTAGATAATTTTCTTGAATGATATCAATTGAGTAAAATTTTTCAGATGCTCAACTTATTCATAGCTTTGATTTTTGTTAATATACAATTGATTATGTGAATTTCCAAGTAAGAATGTCTAATAGAGACACACAACCAAACCCAAGGGGGGAAATTCCTGTATTTAAAGTAAAAATTTTTCAAAATTTTTTGGGAATCGCCAAATAATTATTATCTAAAACTTAGAATGGAAGAAGTAAAATTGATTTGATAGGAAACTCAAGGGTCTTCACAACTTCAAACCAGAGATATTCACATAATCCTTGTTTGACTGCATTTTTATTGCTTCTTAATGCCCTTTAAGTTGTACAACTGCATTTTACTCTTACATCTGCAATGTATGAGGTATTATTCACAGAGTACCATAAAACAGGGTGAATTCAATCATTAACAGTTTTTGTCCAAAAATTCTAATTTTGACCTCTTTGAGGTTAAAAAGGATCATAGATAGAGGGTTTAAACAGTTTAAAATTGAAATGGAAAGAAAATTAATTAACAATGAATGTTTGAAGTATAAGTATAAACTATACTCACAGTCCCGTAATGAAAAGGGCTTAAAATTTGGTGCTTCTTGGGAAGATCCAAGTAGAAAATCCAAAGATGAAGGTTGGAAACTTGGCTCAGCAAGAAGAGCATTAATTGCCTTTTTCTGACTATAAGTAATAAAAACAAATTTTATTTAAAAAAAAACTATCAATATAGTTTCACCCTACAATGAAACAGTAGGACCAAACAAAAATAATTCAACAAACATTATATTAGTAAGAACTGGGGTGACCCCTATATTTTCTTATATGCCAAGGACTGTTTCAATTGTAAAACTTTACTCAACAGGGTATAGCAACAAGTTTGCCCAAACTCTACACAGAAAGACTACTCCGGCATATTTTATCTACACAGGAGTAGATAAAATTTGCCAAGACTAAATTCAGGACTAAATTTTAATTAAATTAGGACTAAATTTTCTTAAAATATGTCATATCCAATAAAAACATAATTATTTCATTTCATGGGGCACATATGCATACACAGTTGGTATTTTTAATATCTTAGTGTGCAAACATATCCAAATAAACATTTTCAATAAACCATCTTAGGGTAAATTGCATGTGACAACATAGCTCTTCAGACACAATTTTCTCAAAAACTATTTATAGAGGTTTAGTTCTTCAGACAACTTTTATGTACTCCATGCAAGGAATCTGGCAGGGCAGTTTGTCGGACTTGTTGAAGCACCCTGTATATTATTGCAGAAAGGATCTTAAATTAATTGTTTCCTTTGGTATCATTTTTCTCATACAAAATTATGTTGTTAAAAGAATTATAGAGGAGTTTTAAATAATTCGTTTGAACAGGTAGGGGTTTTATCACTTTAAATACATGATACTTTCTGAATGAAGTTGAGTATCACAAAACTTTTGTAACAAATACACATTGAAATTCATTAATATGAACTACTTGAGAAGAATCACTAAAATAGAGAAAGAAATTACCTTTTTGGAACCCCATCAATAATCAAAGAAATAAGAATTCCAGTAACTGCTGTTAAAATTGGAAAGTGATCAATAGTTTCAAGGCCAGGAATTTCCATGCTTGCAACAAGGCAAAAACAGCCTGACTTTGATGTAACTCTGTTCAAAACTTGACAAACCAACTAAAAAAGATAAAAAAATTTCTTTGAGAATACATAATTTTTAAAAGCTAATAGTTCTTAAAAAGAAAAGGATTGTTTTCTAGTAAATTATAGCGTTATAATGTTTGTTCAAATATATCTACTAAAATGTATTGAACATTTTTTTTTGTCTAAAATTTGAATTGTACATGAGAAACTAAACTTTGAAAATAATTAAGTAACATAAATATTAATACAAGAAAATTTTACCTACCTGACATAGTCGAGTTAAAAATATATCAGAAGAAGGTCTGGATGAATCTGTGAATAACTGCGGAACTAAATGAACAGTCATTTCCAATACACGTAGCAATCCTAAAGCTAAATCAAAACAAGTAGCACAAATCTTCAACTGTCTGGAATCAATGAAAACTCTTTCTGGTCTATTGGAAGCATTTTGTATCTAAAAGACAACAAAATATGCTCATGAACTGTTAAAAATTATGTTACTTATCTATAAGTTTAAAATCATGACAAATGTATAATTTTCATTCATATCATTCTTACTATTTGTTTGACACGTCAATAAATAAAAAATTAAAATAAACTCATTTCACATCACTTTTACATGACATAAACACCAATCTGCTTTTCCTAGTTTCGATAAAAGCACATTCAAATGTTCTATTTGGTGAGAACAGGTGCTTTCACAATGGTAAGACACAGTGGATTGATTTGTTTTCAAAAAATCTATTGGTACACAAGTATAAATATCATTGTTGGCACTGACATGGTGTGCAGCATCACCTAGGCTTTCTGAAAATTTACTTGCATGAAAATGACCAACAAAGCCAATTGACATTTTTGGCATGGTGGTAACAACACAAATTGACATTTTGACAGTACAGATTTAGGTTTTACAAACTCTTACCAATAAAATAAAAAACTGTACTTGATTCAAACAAAAAATGCAAAAGAAATATATATACACAAATAGTAGTGAATGACTTAAGTATAGTATTTATACCTCTTGCAACATTCCAATAAATTCTGAAAATGCCCAATTCAATTGATTCAAAACACTGCTCATAAATGATGCAGCTGCTTCAGGGTTTTCTAGCAGCCACTGGCTTGCATGTTCCAAAAACACCGGGGAAGGACAAGGCGCTTCAGATAAAAAATAGCTGTTACTTTAACAAATATTTAGACTTCAACATTTCAATACAAGAGATACTTAAGCTTTTAAGAATCTTTAAAGAGCTAGAGAATTAATAAAAAAGGAAAATTAAATTTAAAGGAAATATAAAATATATAATGTTGATCAAACAAATAAATATTAAACACAATTACTTTGTGAAGTTGTTGGAAATGCTTCAGGCAGTGGAATTGACTTGCAACTCATTTTCTTAGCCAAATGAGGGGATATTGAATATCGAAATGCAAAACCACAACCCTAAAGAAAATGTTTTTAGTCATTTAGGTATAATAACAGAAAAAGAACAAAGCAATCAATTGACAATATTATTTCTAGGGGGACAATGATAAGTAGTTAAAAACTCCTAAAAAGTAGCTTAAAAACACTTATTAACCCGACCCCCCTTTCCCCTATAGCTTGGAATATTAATATTTTTTTAGCTGAAAACAGATAATTTTTAGTTTCAATTGGGAATATGAAATTTCCTTTCAGCATAGCAAAGAGGGAGAGGGTGAGATATGGTGGTGTCGCTCAAAGGGGGCAAATATCCATACTGTTGAACACTATTATATCCACACAAAATATCCAAAAGTTAAAACTATTTTTCCAAGTCAAATTTTAAAAATATGTGGGATGGACCCCCAGAAATTTATTCATTACAATAAGATTCTACTGCATTAATTAAAATATAAAGAAACCAAGGAAAAAATTTGTGAATGGGGGAAAAAGAAAATTTCTTCACGTAAAGGGGGCGGTGGTACCAAAAAGCTTGGGAAACTATGTGTCAAGTTAGACTAATGCTTACTACACTTTCACTAAGTAATAAATTAAATAACTTAAAAAACAATTTCAATGTTTTTAAGTAACTTTGCTTTACTCTTAGGTATTACTTTTCTCTTCATTAACTGTAATTTAAATTTTGAACAATATTTATTGTCTGTAAGTATTATCAAGAGTTTTCATACATTTTAAAATGCAAATTTTGCTTTAAAATAACATTTATATATGATAATTAGTAAGGTTTGGATGCATCCTTTGGAGTAGCAGATAAGTTTACGCTTCCTGAAACTGGTGCTGCAAATTGATGTAGAAAATTCTATTACTGGACACATAACATAACCAAAACATTACTATAAAAATTCAAATTAGTAGACAAACTAGTAAAAAAAAAACTTTTAAGAAAAGAATTATGAGTCCTTTTACTTTGTTATGAGCAAGAGAAAGAGTAAAATGTAATCAACAAAGCACTTACCTTCCATAATCGTATCAAAATCCAGTTGGATTGTGCCCATGCTCTGTTTTCGTATGGCTGCAGAAGAGCTTTTGTCATTATTAGACGACTGAAAATAAGTACACAAAATGTCATTTATTTCATTTAATGATCACAGTGAATAGAAAAAAAAGTAGTAAAGTTTTAACATTTACTTCATATATATTCAAATTATTACCATACCTATCAGGATCCATGCTCTCCAAAGCTTGAAGAGTGGCAGGGTAGCATACGTATGAAGCTAGAGCTTGTACTAAACTATCTTTCAATTCTAGAAAAAAAAGAGGCATCTAATAGTACTTGATTTAAACTAAAAATATTTTCAAAAATCTTTTAATAAATTACCTGCATTAACAACTCTTTCATCAGCAAAATGGTGAGCCAAAAATGATCCATATTTTATCAAAAGCTCATGATGACCAGCAAAAGCTGAAAAATTATAATTGTATCATTAAAATTACAACACTAAATATTCTCTCTCAACCATCAAGTAACTAAACAAAAAAAATAAACATATTTGAATAATAAAAAAAAGTATTCTTAATATTCTGTAAGTTAAAAAAAAATAGATGATTAAATAAATCACCTGGCAAACTATCTGCTGGTGCAGCGGGTGGAAAAAAGTTTCTCAAAGCATGACAACATTTTATACATGCTTCAACATAAAAATCAGGTACAAATGAAAACAGCAATCCTATTTCTGATGATTGAGATAAAGTTCTTAGTAATATTTGTAATAACCAGTACACATCTGCTTGTCTATCCTGAAATATAAATACACAATGAAATCATGCACAGACAATGTCAGAGAGATTTTCACAAAAAGTGGATGTACTATCCTGTTTCAATCGAAAAACTAGAGACGTTATAAAAATAAAACTACTAAAGTGTAACCTACTGCAGAATATACTACTGATGATATCCAAGCTTGATGGCGTCCTTGTTCAATCAATTCTTCAAGAAACACTTGCTTGGCCTGATTCAGTTCATCTTCTACATCACCTTTTTGAACTCTAAGCCTCTTTTCAATTTCTTTCAGAGCATGCCTATATTCATGCATAGTGTCCCGAAAAGCACACATCTAGAAAAACATAGTTAATTTAATAAATGCATAAATAACCAATAAATTGTTTAATAAGACTATACATAGAAAGCTTTCAAAAACAAACAAATTTATTGGTTTAACACACCTTTTCCAATTGTCGATGAGCAGCAATGTGATAGAGTCGTATTATACCATCAAGAAGTTCAATCAAAGTTCCAAAATTATCTTTATCCCCAGCATGCCGTAGATGTTGAGCCTTTGATTTTTCAGATTTGATGAATTTTCCTAAAAGTTTATTAAAAAATTGATGACGATTAGTGGATAGATTAACCATAAAAGAAAATATAAGCCGTCCTCAATGTCCCAAGTATCTACCATAAAAAAGATTTCTAAGTCTAACCTATATTGACATTTTCAGAGGATGCATTTTCTTTGCTGATTTCTTGTAAAACAATGTCTTGATAAATTCGAAGCAAGTGAGAATGCAGACCACCGATTCGTTGAACTTCAGTGTAAGAAATTGAATTATCGTAAAATGAGCTGCATGGTACACTTAGGCCTGTAATAAGATATTGTGTCAGGAATTGATCAATGGTAACATTTAAAATTCATATTAAATACATTTAGGAATGGAAGGGAAAACAACAGTTAGGGATAGAAATCAAATTAGAGTCCATATTTGTGCTAATGTATCTAAAAGCTATGTAAAGCTTTTGTTCACAACTAACACCTTATCCTCCAGACTGGACCTTTAAAGTCAAGTTCTTTGAATACTTTTTTAGATAAATTTAATTATGAAAAATTAACCACCAAATTTTCTTTCAAGCACCAGTAACATGCTTGCAAGAGTATCTTTCATTGCACCTTGCAACTTTTGTGTATATTAAGTGTCATACGAGGTCATTTGCAAGTTCTTTCGTGTGGGATTCAGAATTAGAATTGTCTTCTTCAAGCCGTCTACACTCCCAGAAATCTTTACTAACTCTCGGGTAAAAGATATATTTAAAAATTTCAATAATTTAACAATAGACAAACAACTTTTAAGCATAAAAAACATCTTGCTTACCATTTAAGTCAATGCCAGAAGCAGACACACAAATACGGAGAAGAGAAATCAGACGATGGAAAAAAGCCAATGCCACAGGTAAAGGACATAAATGTACAACTGGGACCTAGATCGGAAATATGAAACCAAGTTTACTAATAATGACAAGTTGAAAAAATTGTCAAGAATATTTTTAAAATTAATTAAAGATATTCTTCAAAGAAATTCAACATAACATAATTACACGAGCCCCTCCAGAATTTTCTTTAAGAAATTCTCGAAGTTTGTGCAAAAATATGCACCTGCTGCACTGGCCCTGAAATGAATTTAAAAAATGAAATATTAGAACACTAATGAACAATATTTAAGAGCAATTAGAAGTTTAAAAATCTTAGTTGTCATTATAAAACAAGATAAAATACACAATAAGTATGAGTATTATTTTTCTACCCGAGTAAAGAATATATTTGTTCAGTGTATTTTAATAAATGGATTTTAAGCTGTTAACCATTTAAATTAGCTGTATATGTAAAGGAGTTGTGTTTGAACTAATAAAATGTCACATAATTCTTAAATAACTAAAATTTTTTAATACTAAAATTAAACATACCCATACCTACTTGTGAGTGTACATTCAATTAGATAAAATCTATAGTAAAGGAAAATTTACTTTCTTAGAAAGTAGTACATCAAAAACACCCAAACATAGTAAAGCTAAATAAAGCAATTCTGTCAACTAATATGGATAATGCCTCACTAGGATACATAAGTCCTTATGTATTTATCAGTAACTTATCCTCACTAGGATAAGTTGCTTTGAGCTATAGTAAAGTTTTCTATGTAGCTAAAGAAATCAAATTTTTCTTTTAAGTATGCTCTAATAACTATAAAAAGGTTTTAGCCATTCAACTTAAGTCAGAAACGTTATGGTCCTTAATAGTTTAACGACTGATCCTCCCGGAAGAATATCACTTTTTAACCATTTTTACTGTAATACGACAGCATAAAATAACTATAAAAACTTTTGCTTAAATAAAGGCTACAAAAAAGGTTCAAAATACTTCAGAAATTTGGCAAGTCTACAATAAATTGAAATACAAAAATCAATTATAATTACCTGATACACAACTGAAGCATCAAAAAGCTCTAACAAAATTTCTAGTTGAACAAGTTCCACCTCTAGAAAGTGATTTAAAATTAATTAGAAATGTACAACAATGTTTAATTTTTCATATAAGAATTTCTTTAGAATCATGTTCGTAGATTTCTTAGTTTTCTCATTGCCTCTTTCATATAAATCCAAATAAAAGCATTGTTATGAAAGTTTTAAAAGAAAAGAGACTTAATTTTCTTTTCTATTCCGAATAATAGAAATGCATGTTTTCCCCATCAAGATCCTAATATTTTCTTCAATGATCTTTTAAACTAATAACTTGTAATGCATGATAATTAATGAATTTCAATAGACTACCTAAACTGGCCTTCATTTAATCTAATCTTTCCCTTTTCTGCTGTATTCATCAATCATTTTTGCAAGTCATAAAATTTCACGCCGCCAGCGAGAAAAAATGACTGAAATTTGAAACATTTTCTTAATTGGTATACAAACATTTTTAAATAAGTATGCCTTTCCACTATGGCAGTTGCACTTCCTACATCATTTTGCATACATTTATCATCATCATTCTTCACTTTAATTTGAATTTGCCTTGATTAGATAAGGCCTGGTCCCATTTGATGGGGATAAAGAGGGAGCACACTGAACTTTTTCATAAATAAATAAGCAATAAAAAAAGCAAAAACATTTAAGGAAAGATTAGGAAGAAAAACCCTCACCTTTTACAACCAATTTTAGATGAGTACAAGACTTTTGATAGCATGCTTTTCGAAACAACTCATCATCATTCATCTAAGATAAAAGGAAACAGTTGTAATAATGCAGCTAGCTATTCATGTCATACAGACACACAAAATTTCATTATACTAACTTCTTGTTTGAAATCCAGCCAAACTTCAGGAACCACTTCAGCTAACCCTGTTTTATCTAATGGTTTGACTTCAAGAAGAACAGGAAACTTAATTTTGTCAAATTTGAGGTTTTGTTAAGAAGCACAACAATCATACAGCAATAAATGTATAGCAGTATTTGTGTCTAAAAAATTTTTCTGACTCAAAATAGAAGTAAATATTTGAACCCTGTCCTTAAATTATATTTATTTTTATTTTCAGTAAAATTTAACTACATGATTGAAAAGTTTAATTAAAGTTAATCAATTATTAAATAACCTTCAATTAATTGCACAAACTGAATTTTATACTAATTTTAGTGCAGGTAAATTGAATTTAGAGGAAACACAGAAACACATATGTGTATTAGAATGCTGCCTATTATAATGATTGTATGTTTTTCAAAAGTGAAACAAAAAGGATATAAAACATTTTGTAATAAGTAATGCTTGGTAGGTGTATGCTGTAGAAGAGCTAAAGTCAAAGCAAGGTACTTCTTTTGTTCATAAAATTCAGGAGTTGCAGGAGCAAATCGGTAGCCAGTCAAAAGAGCAACAACGATGAATTCTAAACACTGATGCAGTTCATAAGGCTGTAAAATGAATTAGGTATTCAAACAATAAAAATTAATTTTCATTTTTCCAACTCACAATTAAAATGCCCTACACCTAAAACTAGAAATGTGGTTGCTAATAAATATTTATATAACATATATTGATAATAGTATGAAATTAGAATGATCCAGGCTGGTTTATTTAATAGTTTTTACAAACTTGTGAGGGATACTAAAATAGTTTGCAAAAATGGTATAAAAATG
The DNA here is from genome assembly GCA_963680715.1 of Tetragnatha montana. NCBI lineage: Eukaryota > Metazoa > Arthropoda > Arachnida > Araneae > Tetragnathidae > Tetragnatha > Tetragnatha montana. Next base: position 47,543,903 of record OY796679.1, on the reverse strand, counting down.
TAAACTTTGAAATAATATTTTGATGATTGTAAGACCTATTACAAATAAAATTACTAATTTTTTAAGTATTCAACTTATACCAAGGTTGGTAAATAGCATGATATTTATATAAATATAAAAATTATCAAATAATGACAAGTAAGACAGATGAAGTGATATAATAAATAACATAAAATAAGTAAACATCATAAAATTATACCTCCATTAAAGACCACATAATTTCAAGAACAGAAGTGATTCTAGATTTGGAATCCATTGACCCTTGATCTTTAATTTGCATATCAAATAGAAACTGAAGAAAACATTCCTCAGTGAGAAATGCATTAGCCTGAAAAAATAAAAAGCAACAGAAAACAAAGATTACAATTGGTATGAGAGTGATATTGATTAGATATTGATTACAGAACATGGCTATGCTTTTTTAAAAAATACAAAAAATAAGGTTAAGCATAGAATTTCATAGACCAAAACCATGCACTTTAACATGGAATATACTATAAGTATAATGAGTTTAAAAACAGTTGCAAAACATTTGCTCTGGATCAGGAATAATTGTAAAGATCATTGTAAAAAGGTTCTACTGTATTTCTTAATTTATAAGCAATAGTCAAAAAAAAGTTTTAGCTTCTTTTTAAGTGAAAAAATAGAGTTTTTGAAAGAATTTTTGTAATGTTTTGAATGGGGTCAATGGCAAAAGAGAAACTCTTACAAGTCCAGGCTTTGAAATTTTGGTTCATGATTTTCAATTATCAGGGGTGCAACAAGTAAAAATCTATTATTCTTCATAGAATAAGTTATGAAATTTGTGATAAAGATACACATCAAAAGATTTAACAGTATTCTTGCAGTATGCAATCTACCAGTTTAGTTAGCTGGATTTAGGGTAGATGGTGACACTGCAACTGACGTTTTTTGAATCCTAAGCTAACTAAACTGTTAGATTGCATACTGCAAGATTACTGATATAACATTAACTTTAAGTTAAGCAAGTTTAACTTTGAGTTAAGCATAATGGGTAGGGAATATTTTGGTCACAATGTGAAATTTTAAAGCTATTCAAGTGAAAATTGGTTTTTATTTCTTTAAATTGTGCTTTATGGAGGGTTAAATGATAACTTACTAAAAGGGGACTTAAACGATGCATTAGTGGAGCAGCGATTAGTAACAGTTGGGACTTCAGCCCTTGTTTGTACTGTGGTGGCCAGTTCCTCACAACAAGAACTGGATTAGGTTCCTATAAAACAGAATAAAAATATATCAGTTCACATAACTTTCTACTTATGATCATAAAGAAAGGCATATAGGGTCATTCCACCTCATCAACCAAAATTTTCAATTCTCAACCTGATCCTTTAGGATTTAAGAAAAAAAACTTTCAAGAATTATTCTTTCCTATAATATAAAAGAGAAAATGTTTTTATTATTCAATTTTCTTTGCAATTTTTTTTAATATAATTATCTGAAAATTCGAAGAAAACCAATTTTTTGCTCTTTAATCTTACATAACTCCACAGTTAGGTAAGATTAAAGAGCTCACTAATTTGAAATTGTAGTTAATTTAAAGATTTTTCTTGAACTCTTCCTTAAAATGATATTAAAAATCATTATGACCTAAGTTCCAATTCCTACAATCCAGAATGGTTTGAAAACCATTATACAAAATCATTGATGGAATACCCCTGTTAGACACCAAACTTTCTTTAAAGACATTGTTGCAAACAACCCAAAAAAAGTGCAGACCCACAATAGAGAAACCATTGCGCAATGAGTTAAAAAACAGATTTTATGGTGCATCCATTGAAATTCAGAAATAAAAATAGTTGATATCATAACATACCTGAGTAATAGAATTGTAAAGATTAAGTAGTTTTTCAAGCCAGGTAAGTAATCTGTTTGTTTGAGCTATTTCTTTTATGGGATACCACTGAAGAGGTGAATATCCTGGAATAGGATATCTCAAAGGTGTTGATCCAAAATTTGCAACAAGATTTTCATTATATGCTAAACTAACTGCAGGAAAATATGCTAAGCCAGGTCCAATTTGAACTTTATCAAATGCATCACCCAAGTAAGTGCCGTTTCTAAGAAATATAAGTAATCAAATTATCCTGAGTAATTCAATCATGTAAGTATTCTTTAATAGGAATCCAATAGACAAATTTAAAATTTTACCTGTAAAAACCTATTATTCCTTTATCTAAGTCAATTGTACAGCCAATGACATCCCCTGTCAGCCAAGACTGAAAGATAAAATTAAAATAAAATTTAAAAAGGCTCAAAATCAAATTTCAAAAAAGTTGAAAATTGTTCAGAGAAAAACACAATTTTAAAGACTTTTAATAGATTGTTTAATAAATTATTCATAAACCAATTAAATTCTTTTATACTTAATCACAGTTTCTTTTTTTTTTTAAAAAAAAGACCATATGAAACATTTTATAAGCACATGAGAATATAATAATTTAGTTATTGAATGTTATGATACTAAAGAATTAAATATTGGTGATAAAAAACAAAATTATGAAAGAATTACCTCCCCATATTTATAAGTAGATACATTCCATTTCCTAACTCGATGTCCATCATATGCATATGAATGAGGTGTATCACCAACACCTTTCTAAAATTGATAAAAAGAAACAAACAATAATTGAGCTAAATTAAATAAACTAATGTTGTTACTACATTCTATTATTTGTAAAAATTATAATAGCAGCATGCAATAGTATAGCGATGTTTATAATCATTGGCAACATAGGTAGTTCAGAGATTTTTAGCAGGACAATTAATGGAATTGAACCCTTAATTTCTGTAAATAACATTATCTGTGGAGTAAAAAAAAAAGAAAAGGCTTTCTCCACTTTCTACCATGTTAAAGTAAAATGAATTCATTACCAGTACAAAAGTTAAAAATTTTTAACTTAATATAATGGAAGCAAAGTATTTAAAAAATATTCAGAATCTGAAAACTATTTGTTCAGTTTATGTTAAAAAACATATTTTTTTCTTAATAGCAGACATTTTTAAAATTTCAGAGCAATCAGTTGTTACAGTAGTAAAAAATTACTTTACAGACTAATTTTGCAGTACATAAGCTCCTTTTTAAAATGTTTTTACATGTATTGGACAAATTTAAAATTTTTTATTGTAGTAGATCAATATTGGCTACTTAAAGTTTTAAACAAGTATTACTTTGGTATAAAATTTTTATAATATTAAACACAACTAATCCATACCTCTTGAGAAAATTTACAATTTATTGTTGCCCATCCTATTTGCATCACACCTTTTGATCCAAGCATCAATTCGTAGTGCCATTTTCCTATTTAAAAAAAATAAAGATGATTACAACACAAAATTAATAGAGGAAATGAAGGTGAAATATTTAATTTCATAGTATTACAAAGAGTAATTTTCAAGAAATCAAAATTATTTCTCTTTAAGCATCACAAATTCCAATTGTTGTAGATGGAGTGCTTTACAACTGTATTTACCTCTTTGTTAACACTAACACTTGTACATGGTAACAAATTTAAAATAATCTAAGATTTATTCCAATTTTCAATCGATAGTTTGTTTTGTTAAGATATTTAGAAAACTATAACTTTCAACGATTTTCAGAGAGAGAACCTTAAACTTTACCCTGTAACCGTCAAACTAGTTTCTTGACATGTGACAAGTTTTGAACACATCCCCAAATAATATTTCCAACATTCCACCCTTTTCTCAACAAAATTGCAAACTTAATGTAGGGCTGTTATTCCATGACTATCCTGTATATTGGTTCAGTGTTTTATGAGAAAAATTCAAGAGAGCTTGTTTTTAGCAGTTAACATGCAATGTTTTTATAACAAACTTTAAAGATTAGGGAAAGGATTAAAATATTTTCCCACAAAATTGACATTTTCAGAGCATTCATTTTCTTAAAAAAATTAGTTACATTCTAGCCAAAACTATGGTATGGGACCTGCTTTTAATAATTGCTTTATAATCAGTAAATATCTGTATTAAAAGCCTAAAAGAATGCATTCACCTGAGATTAACAAATAATAAATGAACAAGTGTATTCAAGAAAATTTAGTTTGCATGGAACTGTTCAGTGAAAACTTTAAATAAGAAAACAAAACTACAGTAGTATTACCTTTGAAAACACAACAATTTGCTCTAATAGAACTGAAGTTACTCTGGCTTGAGAGCTAGAAAAAAATTAATTCAAATATAAATTATTCAATAGAAAAATATGAAAAAGAAATATATAGGGAAAAGTTTAAAGCAACTCTAACTAGTGTTTTTAAGCAGTACACTTAAGTAAAAGTCACATTACAATATTGAGAAAGAAATTAAATTAAGAATCATGACTGATAGAATAATTTCCTATTTAACTAATTTTACAAGTGCAATCAGATCTCATAAATAATCTGCAAAAACAGTTTTAGCAAAACCTCTCACTCTCAAGAGTGATCACCTTACCTTAAAAGAAAAACTAGAGAGGGATTGCTTCACAACTTAATCAAAACATATTTCAAACTATTATAGGTAAAAAGCTATAAAGCAATTTATTCATATACCATTATCATTTCACAAAACACAGATTTAAAAGTAACATCTATCAAAAATGTTTTAAAATATCTCACTTAAATATACACCCAAAATTTTAACAATGTTGACTTGAGAGGATATTAGCGTAAAAAGATATAGAGGAACAAATTTTGAGAGATGACTGGGATAGACAGTTATCATGTATATGGGAACTTTAATATAAATCAGTAAAAAATTATTTTAAATTTATTGTGCAATATTCCATGAAATGGTCTGTGTTTCCTTAAATTCTGGAACATATCCCATAAAATTTTAACTATGTAGATGTGAGTGAGTGTTAGGGCGAAAAGATATGAAGGCCAAAAGTTCGAATGATAACCGTGGTGGGCAGCAATTGAATTGTTAGCTTGGAAAAGGGAATGGCAAATTGACTTTGGGGTGAAAAAATCTCCAAGCTTCGCTTTGCTTTACACATGCGTGGGAAAAGAGAAAATATAAATATCTTCTATAGACAGATATAGCCTCTTGAATTTGTCAAAATCAATATCATTCATAGTATTGTTTTGGCAGAGATGTGCAAGTTTGGCATGTTCCATCACTGCACTTTCTTTTTTTGCCACATGCTGCTCTAAATTTAGAAACACCCTCATACAAAAGAGATCATAAAACAGCACCAATCTTATAAACCTTTCAAAGCCATCCAATGCTGGATAGAATGTTTTGAAAGTGTATTTGAATGTATGGAACAAATTATTGAAAGTCTATTGAACAGGGTACTATTTCTTTCCTTTCTTAGCCTTAAAACAGCAAGTTGAGACTTTTCTTGAGTGACATGAGAAAACTGGTCGGTACACTGGGTTTTACTGGTTGCTAATTGGAGTACTATTTTAACATTAGAAGAATAGGGAGAAAATGGGTGCCTTTAAAAAGTGATTGTATAGGGGTGGTCACTCAATGAGGTTTTGGTGTACAATTGCAGATAGTCATTTATCTTTATTTTGGCTTTGAAACTAAAGAAAAACATCTTACAGCTAATAATGAATCTAGAAAAAAAAAGGGTAACTTACACCAAGCCTATCTCGATCGATAACCAAGCTACCCACATTACTTGAAACATCAAATATAACTTTTTCAGGTCCAATAATACCTTTATTTTCTAAGAAAAAATGCAAAAGATTACTTTAACAGGACTGTATACATGTTTACATTTTCAAAGTATTAAAAATAAACATACTTTAGATAAAAGTAGCAAAACTTTAATAAAAATATTCTATTATAAGGACTGATTTTCAGAGATATTTATGTTTTTTTTTTATAGAGAAACTGTGTTTAAAAATGGAATCAACACCACCTTGATAACTTGCCCGACAGTGGGCCATTACATGAAAAAGTAGAGATGAGGGCGGAAATTTCAAATTGGTTAGAATGAATATAATACTTATTTTACATATACCAAGCACACTTTATGAAATTCAGGTATTGCTAAGTCTAGACTGGATAAATTGGCAAAGTAAGGAAAGTAACACCAAAATTTGATATGGAAGTTTTTAAATGAATGCATAAGGGAAATATAAGCATTGCAGAAGTCAGCTAGGAAAATACTAGAAAAACTCATACCAAAACAAACAGATGGGAAGGGCATCAACCCAACAAAAAAATAATCAACCCAAAAATTGATAACACTGTAAAAAGTTGATAGTTTTAAAAATTGTATTTGTATATTAGCTATTATCAAATCAACAGCCTGTATTGAAGTTTGATTGTGCTTCAAGTTTCTACGCCATAAGTCTTGGGTTTAATTCCCAAGCTGAGAAAAGTTAACTCAGCCTTTCAGTGGGTTGTTAAATGGAGAACAAAGTATGAATACAGAAAAATTTAACCACTTACCATTAGAGGGCATAGAAATTTCAGCAACAAGGGCAGCTTTTCTCAATTCTTTATCCAAGAAATCATCAATATTATCCAGATTGATGCTATCCCTAAAATGATACCATACACACATTTAAAATTTAAAATAGTAAATAAAAACATTTTCTCTGAAATTTAACTTTAGCATTTCAAAATCAAAATTTGATTTGATTTTTGTAGCAGTTAAAGGAAGGCAGTATCAAAGCAAGGAAAAATAGAAAATTTTAGGAGTAGAAAAAATTACTATAAAAGCTCATTTAAATTAAATCTCAGTAATACATTTCGGTCTTAACACTATAGATTAGCTTGTTGATTGTTCAGTGACTGTCAAATTCAGTAGCATAGTTAACAGACTTCGGTTAAGTTTCAAGATTCAGTAGCACGGTCAAGCGCGGATCCAAGGAGAGGCAACTGATCATTTGCCCACTGTGAGCTAAGCCGCCTGTTTAAAAATACAGTATAAAGAATGGAAAGGAAAAGAGAGAGAATGACGGAAGAAGAGAAAATGAATAACTTAACATTAAGCACAGGGTAAACACTCTGTTTTGACAGTAGTTACTTACCCACAAGCAATAAAGTCAAGTCTCTGTCTCCTTGAAAGGTCATATGAACAAGATAAACCCCCTTCAGTGGGAAAAACTCTTGGCTCTGCTCATTCCATTCTTATCTCTGAACTAAACTCATTAAAATTTACTCTGCTTGAATGGGAACTGATATAGCAATTGAATGGTGAAAGGGAGCCTGATTGGTCGTAGGTGGGGAGGTTTTGAGGGTTGAATTTTAAAAACACTCTTCAGGCGAGAACCCTCTGTTCAATGGTAGATTTCTAATTGCAACTTCTTTAGAAGTACACCCAAGTTCTAAATGCTTAAAACTGAAAAGGATGGTTTAAACCACATGCCACTTCGTAATTTAAATGCACCCAAATGTAGTTAGTATTACAAATACTTACTACATAATGTGGGGATGAAAATAGTTATAATTCATCACTTTAAATTTTAGTTTTATATATATGAATAATGAAAATAAAATTTTTTAATTATGGAAAACTATATGAAACATAAAACATTCACTAAATTACATACAGTGCTTCAACAACGCTTTTCAGTATATTTACACATGTAGGATTCTTTTAATTTCAGGGAAATTTGTAAGTGCATATTAACACTAGGGGTCTGCCTGGGTTATTTTCATAGGTACCTATTTTGTGAAAATTTAGTAATAACTTGTGAATATTTTTCTACAAATTTGTGAAAATTTAAGTGTAAAATCAACATAAAATCTTGTGTACATAATTCTTTAACCATCAAAACCAAAAGAAAATTGAAAGGATAAGCAATTCACCTATAACATTTTAAACAGATACAGCATATCGATGGCGTCAGGAGAAAACCTTGTATAATCGAAAATCCAGATGTCTACCAATAGATACAGTATAAGTGAGCGAGTTCGTTTCCTTGCCAAATACCATTTTTAGCGGTAAACAGGTGGAGGGTGAATTTAAGTGAGCTGTTAAAGCAAAAAAGCAGGTGTTATAATCTCTCACAAGGAGACTAATTTTTTGTTCCATCTGGCTTTTTTCTGATATCCTCGTGGATCAAAGGCATAGAACAAGAGAGAACTGTTTTGTTATTTTTATAATATGAAGAAACGTTTTAGTTAAATTGCAGGTGTTAAATCAAAGCAAAAGCTTCACTGCTCCTAGGGTTACAGGATGATTACTGGTGTTCCCAGTGGAATTGATTTAACCCTTGTTTTGGCGTTAATGACATGACACTCGCAAATAAATTTGGTTATAAGTAATTCCACATTGGCACCTTTGGCGCAAAAACACACACTCGCCAATCTAGAATACAGCATCTGTCCCGACTGCGATTTATCGGGATTATACGAGGTTTTCTCCTGATGCCACTGATATTATTACTTTTATGTTCTTACATATTATGCCGTTGACTGTGCCGCTGAATCTGAAAATGTTACCAAAACCCATAGACTGGTCTATGACTATAGCTGTACAGTGGCGCAGCCAGAAATTTCTTCTAGGGGGGGTCCAAGTCTATCGGCCAGGGCCGTTATGCTTTTATTTCAGAGGGGGGTTTGACTCAAAGTTTTTCTGAAGTACATCCTAAATAAGAGTAATATTATTATACGTTAAGTTTAGACGACTTGCACACTTACTTTTAATTTTGGTCCACTAAATTTAAAATAGTATAAAAATTATGTGAATTCCTGGTAAAATTGTGGGTCTGGGGGTCCTCCCCCAGAAAAATTTTGGAAAATTTCCCTCAAAATAGTGTTTTGAGTCATTTTTAGACCTAGATTTCAAAGAAATTCCAAAGAAGGCAAAATTTTGAAGGGGTTGGGGGTCCTATCTAGAAAACTTTTGTAAATGTACCCAAAAAGTAGTGTTTAGCTTACCCTTTATGTACTTGGAGTACAAATAATATGTTTTAAAATTTCGAGGGGGTTTGGGGGTCCTCCCCAGAAATTTTTTGGAATTTTTTCCTTAAAAGTAGCGTTTTAACTCATTTTGAGACCCTTTGGGTTACACCCGTTGAGGACCCCTCCTTGTAATTTGGATACGTCCCTGCTATCGACAATTCCTACCAAAATTACCCCCCTCCAAAGACGCCTGGGATATTTCGGGCAAATATAATACTTAGAGGTGCACTTAATGGAATTTTTTGTGTGGCAATGTCCACCCCAAGTAAGAAGGGGGTTCGGGGCCCTCCCTAGAATTTTTTTTTAGAAATTGGCCTCTTAAAAGTAGTAGTATTTCATCTTATTTTAAGATATTTTGGATTACAAAAGAAGAGGGTAAGCCACAGGATTTCCAAGAAAAAAAAAAACAAATAAATCGAAGGCAAATTTTTGAGTGGGCCTTGGGGGTCCTCCAAAAAAAATTATTTTTGTCCTGTAATAGTAAATTTTTAACTCATTTAAGACCCATTTAGCTACCCCAAAAAAAGACCGCTCCTTATAAACCCCAGAATTTTCATTTAAAAGAAAACACAGTTAATAAACATGCATCAAAATTTCGGAGGGGGCTTGGGGAGGTCCTCTCCCAGAAATTTTTAACCTTAAAAATAAACAATAAAAACTTTAAACCCATTTTAAGACCCTTTGGGCTACACCCAAAACCCACTCATTGTGAGCCGCATAATTTTCGAGGAAAATAAAAATTATGTAGACGTGAACATCTAAAGGTGGCTGGGAGTCCTCCCCCCAAGAAAAGTTTTGAATTTAGCCCCCTTTATTATTGTTTTAACTCATTTTCAGGGTCATTGACGTCAAAATTTCGGGAGGGGAGATTGTTTGAAGCCCCAACACTCCCTTGGATATGGCCCAAGGCTAAAATATTAGGTCAGGGTCAAAGTCAGGTAAAATATTAGGCCGAGTACCTTCAGCCTCGGGGGGGGGGGGTCCGGACCCGCTGGACCCCCCCCCCCCCCCCGTGGCTGCACCACTGTTCGAACATGTTTTGAATTTTTTTACCGATATTGGAAATTCTTTATAATATCAGGTGACCTCTCGGTCTCTGGGGGGGGGTCTGGTCCCCTTGGTCCCCCCCCGTCGCTGCGCCCCTGTAGCTGTACCACTGAATTTGAGGGTCATTGAATGGGGAACAGGATAATACATATGTACCTACTTTACTTGCCAATCCATTTTGCAACTTAGTTGGGCAGTTTTAATCTGGCATTTTTGTTTAAGAACATTTTTAGGAACTGGACTTTGTCAATTAATTTTGATGAACATTGAAAATTTGCATATTATTTTCAATAATTTTTTCAGGCAATAGTTGGTGTTTATTTAAAGGCTAAGAAACCAATACAGTGTTATTGTCTTAATATGGTATTACTATAAAAATAATAATGAAAGGTCAATGCTATAATAAGAACAAAATATTTGGGGGACTTGAATTTTCTTTTTCACATTTTGCAACTTTTTAAACCAAAAATCAAGATTTCCACGGGACGGCTAAAATATTTGGGTGATGGCGTCCCCCCAGCATCCACCTCCTATATTAGCACTCTGAAGGGTTGAAGTAGATGCTGTGAACAGAGGGATTGTTAACCCGGGTGTGTAAAAGTTTGTTTAAATCCTAGAAAATATTTTCTATTCATTTTTCCACATGATAGTTAACTTTTCTTTAAATCAGTGGTTCCCAACCTTTTGTGGCCCATCGCCCCCTTTCTGGAGGTTGACTAACACCTATTGCCCCCTTTTCATTCTCATTGTATATCTAATTTTAATTTGAAGTAAAGTGCAAATAATAAAGCAATTTTATTACCGTATATAAAAACAACCAAAGCAGTTTTATCAGGTCACTCTTATATTTTAATCTCGAAAAATTTAGAAAGTTGACTGTTAAAATTTGTAATAATAAATGAAAATTTGATATTTTATTGTATTATTTATTGTTGGAAATTTAAATTATCTTTTCAATGGCTGCCTTGTGCTTGGTAGATTTCAGTTAAAGCTTGAATATCTGGCTTTATGTTCGTCAAGTTCAGGCGCAAGTCTCCTTTGAGTTCCAACTTATTTGTTTTGTGAGGAGCTGGACAACAGAATTAAACCCTTTTTCAACTAAAAATGTTGACAGGAACAAGATGAGAAATGGTTCTGCTTTTCTGCACAGTTGATGGATAAATGTCCAATGTCCATGAGCTTCACCCAGGCTAACTCGTAACCGCTCATCTTGAAAATGATTTTTACCTCACAGTTATACTTCAAGTCTGGAAACTCATACTGCAATGAGTTATCAAGCTTATCCACAGCTTCAAACGAGAATGGATCTAGAATCTAATATCCGGAATTTGTAACTTGGTCAAATCTTCAAATGTTGATTCCATGTCAGTTTTCACTGGTCAAGGTGATCAGTAAACCTTACTATACTATTATTTTAATTTCCCCCTTTGAATATTCATCACCCCCCAATTGCCCCCCACTTATTTATCGCCCCCTGATAAACCAAATCGCACTCAGGTTGGGAACCACTGCTTTAAATGTTTTCCACATCATGATAATTAATTATACTAGTACTTACAATAGGATATGACCATGTTCCCCAAGAGGCTGATTTCCTCCACCACCATAAACTATCTTTATCATACTTTCTGAAAAATAAATAATAATTATTTTTCTAAAAAATTTGGGCATTTCCATTTTTTTTATTTTGCATAAAATGAAAACAATTTGGGACGAATATCCAAAGATAATTTGGATTTATATAGAAGAGTGGTGTCCTAAACCAATGTTATGATCTATTCATAGAATTCCAGGCCCAAATTCTCATTTCTATGTAATACCCAGCCAACCTTATTACAAATTTCAAAAACATATGCTTAGAGCTCCTGGCTTGGCATCTATTTTTACTGAGACAAGCTCTTAGATAGGCGTTTAATTTGTTTATAACTTGGCCAATAATAAAAAAACAATATTAAATCAATTAAAAATATTTAACTTATCGTATTGGGTATTCAGTAGAGTTTTCATAATACTTTTTGAGAATACTACTACTACTACACACCAAGTACTATGAATTTTTAAGGTTTTCTTCCAACAAGAAATTCGAAGATGCAGCCAATTACATTTATAACGCACTTATAAGGTAACTGAGACGATTTTTCTATGAAAGTTAACAGTATAATTTTTGTTAACTAGAGTGAGTAAAAACAATTTGCAATTCAAACAATTTTTAAGAGATTACTAAATTGTATGAGTTTCGAATTAAAACAAAAACCCATAATGATTCATTAAGGCCTGAAACAAACCTAAGCATAATTCATTTTCAAGGGATTTTCGTAATCTATCACTCGAACACTCCATAATTTACTTTTGTAATGGTATTAATTTTCATATAATGTGTTAAAATATGATATATAATTTCCACAATATCCAATCCATATTTTGTTTTTAAACAGAAGGCATCGATATAAACTGTGAAATATCGATACCAGTTAAAAGCAGACATGGAATTATTTGTGTAAAATTTTCATTAAACCCAATTTAAAATAGTTTTGTTAAAAATTAACTGAAATCTATTTTTGCTAGTGAGCGTGAAACTTTGTAAACTGCCTTCTTTTTATGTATTGCCCCATTGCCCCTTATCCAGTTTCAAAATTGTAATATTACTGTTCTTTTACTTGGCAACGTTTCTTCCGAGGTGTGGTTGATTACAGAAACAATCGTACAATCGAATTCTTAACTCCTTAGCTAACTTCTGATCTGTTTTTTTATTGTAATGTGAAATTTTAAACAAGTATTTAAGTTGCGCGATCGTGTTAAAATTTTTTGATTTCACAGTCCCTTTGAAAAACGTATCATGGCTTCCGCTGATGTTGAAAGAGCTCCTGGCGTAAGTTTGATATCTTTTAAAGTTGTCAAAATGGTCTGATCGCCCTAATGTAATGAATCAATTCTAAATCTGAAGCGTCCAGACTACTGCTAAATCAATGGCATCCATGACCTAAAAAATTCATATGTTCTACAGTTATTGCAGAGTTTCTCTTTATCCTTTGACATTTGTTTACTACTTTAAAGTTCCATCAGTTACAATGTTTGATAATAGAGTATGTGACGTGAAGTGCTTACAATCAGTATTGAATTAACCGTTCATAATATTGTACAATTAAAATACAATGAAACGCTGTAATTAGATGGCAGTACTTATGTTTGGATATTTTTTTCTGCTGCTTACTAACTACTTTATCAATGATATCAGTCAGTATCATCTAGTGTATATGATTACCTTATTTATTTCAATGTAATGTTCTATGGTGCATGGGCTATTCTCTTAATTAGTATGAAGTAGGTATGTTACTGCTAAATCCATTACTACATTTGTCTCTGAATTCAGGTTCATGTAGTATACATACCCAGTGAAAGAGCTTTATGAAATGTTTTAAAATGAGTGAAAAACTCCATTTCCTTCTTGGGTAGCATCAAAACTACTTATTTTATCTTTGGTTAATCCAAAGAAACCAAGGCCTGGTGACATTTTTTTAAAATTTGGTGTTGACGATATTGTTTATTTGCGAGTACCTACGCAATTCAACTTCTATAGAGCTGGGCTGCCTGAATCACTATATATTATCGCTGTTTTTAGCACCAGGCCCAATTTCTCTGGATTACCCTTATCTTTTACTGTCATATAAATTATATCAATATTGCATTCTCAAGAAAGGAGCTTTCTTGTTAATTGAAAGTAATATTTCAAAATGGTAAACCCTCCTGCCGGCCAGCCGGCTTTCTCCCATTTTAAACCAATGGCCCGGGAAAACACTGGCCGTCAAGAGGATTAAATTACTCATCACAACCTAGGTACATTCAAAATTAATTTTTTATGGATAATTAATTGCCTTCTTTAATTTCCTAATTATTTCTAGATTTTTCTTTTTAAGGATGCTTTTCCTTTCAAAAATCCTGTTACCTAATTTGTATTTTTTAAACTTAAAGGATAAAATGTTTCCTCCATCCTTACACCACCATATGAACTAGGTGTTCGGTGATATCACTCTCTTATTGGTATGATCTTGGGTATTCTGGATTCTTATTAGTATCTTTGGTATGATCCCAAGAGGTCGATCATACCAAATTTTAAAAAAAGCTACAGTACATAAGCATACCCATTAGCATGGGATGAAAGTTTTCCCATCAAGGGTTTTCTTCAAGCCAGAGTGGGACAAAAAAAAATCAACTTGTGTATTAAAGTATAATAAAATTTGGTTCTTGCAAATTAGCTGTCAATTGTCAGTTTCAGCAGCATAGTTTATGAGTTTTGGCTATACATTTTCAAATTCAGTATCTCATTTGTCGGTCCAAAAATATTATGTAGTATGATAAAGATGTTCTATCCCTATCTGTTCAAAAAAATATTTTTACTTCACTCATGCCTATCAGTATAAAGAATAAAATCCATACATTAAAAAATGAATTCATAATTGAATTTTCAGATGGCCGAAAACTTCCGAGCTCTGAAACTGCTTGGCCATGTTGGTTTCGATACATTGCCTGACCAGCTTGTTAAAAGATCAGTTCAAGAGGGTTTCGCATTTAACATCTTGTGCATCGGTAAGTATCTATTCTGTACGCATAGTTTCTTGGAATAAGATTCTTCTGATTTTGGGAAATTTTCAACTCTTGCATTCTACAAAATTTTTCAGATTATTTAATTAATTCTGGCTTAGTGGCAACTTTTCCTATACCTATACCTTAAAGAGAAATATTGTGAAATTGTTTTGTATCTGAGCAAGGAAGATATTTACTGATTGATTAGAGTTAATTAGATGATTTTTAACCATTAAGATGATTGAAGTTAGTTGAAAACTAAAAAATATTAAATATTTTCAGAGTTGAAATTCTTAAATCTGCTTTGTACCTGCTTTGCTGATTTTTACCAAAACTATTTTGTAAATATGAGGCATACCATGCAACAAGGGCGAATCTTGCCCTTGTCATTTTGAAAGCAGTAGTTTCTTTTTCTTTGAGGGTTTTTTCTTGAAATACAATTTTGGCGGATTCAACCTTATTGCATGGAACGCCTCATATTAAGGTTTAACCTGTATGGAGGAATTGATAATTGATTAACTTTACAGGTGAAACTGGCATTGGGAAATCCACTTTGATGGATTCACTTTTCAACACAAATTTTGATTCTACACCAAGCCCTCATAATTTACCTTCTGTAAAGCTTAAGGCCAAAACATATGATCTACAAGAGAAGCAAGTCTCACTCAAACTGACAATTGTTGATAGCCTCGGCTTTGGTGACCAAATCAATAAAGAAGACAGTTTCAAGAGTATTGTTGATTACATTGATTCGCAGTTTGAAAGCTATCTCCAGGAAGAATTGAAGATCAAGAGATCGCTTATCACCTATCATGATACTCGAATCCATGCATGCTTGTATTTTATTTCTCCTACAGGGCATGGGTAAGTTTGAGGGTTTTTTTTATTCATTAAAAGATTATTTAGGAAGCAATATTAAGAAAATATTCAAATTTTTTAACTTAAAATAAACTCAACATGGGATTGGTTCTCTCTGCCTTTCAGATTTGATAACAATATATCCTTAACACTATTACAATTTTTAAATGTTTCTTATAATTTTTGTTTTAATGCACTATTTCTAGAAATACTGTACCTTTCTGATGGGTCCTATAGCTATTATTAAGAACAATAATGCTAATCAAGTGTTATCTGTCTTGAATCTAGCCCTGATTATACATATTTTCAAATTCAGAAACTGAACTGCTTATGATTCTATTCTGCTTTGAAGATTATTTGAATTTTAAGTCATGACATTCTACTATTTATTTTTGTCATTTTAGATTGAAAAGCATCGACCTTGTTTGTATGAAAAAACTAGACAGCAAAGTGAATATTATTCCAATAATTGGAAAAGCTGATACCATAAGTAAAGTAGAGCTTCAACGTTTTAAAATCAAGATTATGTCTGAACTCGTAGCCAATGGCGTGACAATTTACAATTTCCCAACTGAAGACCATTCAGTGTCCGAGATTAACTCAACAATGAATGTACGTATGCCTGCATCATTTTCAAATTAGTATTTCATTTCAAGTATCAATCATTCATGACCTACATTAAAATTTGTATTCTTGATTCCTACATTCCAAATAAAATTCCTAATGCCAAATTTATTAAGTTTAAAATTGTTGGAATAAAAGTTAGTAAATGAACATCAAATGGATTCTTTGTTTTAGACTCTTTTACCATTTGCTGTGGTTGGATCTACTGACTTCGTTCGAGTGGGGAACAAAATGCAACGTGCAAGATCATACCCATGGGGTACCGTAGTTGTTGAAAACGAAAATCATTGTGATTTTGTCAAACTTCGAGAAGTCCTAATCAGTACAAACATGCAAGACATGGTTGATTCAACTCACTCCAGGCATTATGAGCTGTACCGAAGAATGAGGCTTGAAGAAATGGGCTTCTCTGATGTTGGTGCTGATAATAAACCCATAAGTTTTCAAGAAACCTACGAGCAAAAGCGCCAAGAACATCTGCAGGTAAATCTTTAAATTCAGGTTGTTATTCTTTAATCCTATACGAGTATTCTAGATTTTTACCATTACCCTTAAAATCAGTGCATAATATAGCTCAGAGGTTCTAAAATTGTGGGTGAAGCATCAATCAAGAAATGTTCAGTTTTTCCTCTATTCAAAATTAGGGATAGAAAATCCAAATATCTGTTACTTAGATATTTTCACAGATAAAGGGACAAAAATAGGGCTAATTTTCTTTTTGATTTGGTGATACTTCAGTTGCATAGAAGTAACAAATAAATTGGAAAAGTGTATAGGGGCATCTTATTTTTTTAGAATTTGACTTAATTTTTAAAAAAAAAAATTTCTTGAAAATTTTGTGACTTACAAGGCGAAACTTCTTTGGGTGAAACCCAAAGGATCTCAAAATGCGTCAAAACCCTACTTTCAAGGGTAAAAGTTCATAAAATCTATTATGTGGTTTTCCTTGAAAAGTTTTGTAGCTTACTATGAGTAATTCACTTTGATGTAATCTGAAAGGTCTCAAAATGAGTTAAACACCACTTCTAGGGGGAAAATTCCAAAAGTATTTTGGGGAAGGACCCCTAAACCCCATCTAAAACTTGAGGTATAAAAGTACTCGTAAGGAGGTACCTCTAAATAAATTTTAAATAGCTGTACCTCCAAAAGCTTTTTAGGAGTGCCTCGAATTTTCTTTAACCTGCCAAGGGTGCTGCAGTGGGAAAAATTTGAGAACCCCTGGTATAGGGTCATTCCATTTTAATGCCAACCTATGTTACGTTATTCACGCACCTTTTAAACTTAAAATGCTAAATTATCATAAAAAATCATACTTACACTTAAAATGCCATTTAGTACAAAATATTGTCTTAATTTTTTTGTGTTTTAAGCAAAAATCTATTAAAGTTTAGTGTGATTAACGTAACACATTAAAATGGAATGACCCTATAGCTAATATGACCTGGCAAAGCTTCACCATATCAGCAAGATTAGAAGTAAAACTTACAACTTTAAAGTGACAGGCTTTTGGGAATATTACTTTTTTAATGGCTCATCTAGGCATGCTTAGTTTCTTATATGCAAGACCAATTTGTTCAAATCGATAAAGTAGATCAAGCTAGCAAATTGTTTAAAAAATGTGCCACCTGCAATTAATTTTTGTGAAAAGTAAAATTGATTCTTGAAAGATAGCATTTATAAAGTTAAAATGTTGTTTATAAATGTTTTACAGTAAATCTTGTTATTGTGCTTCAATACATAAAACTTTAGTGTATTAAAATAGTTTTAAGAATTTTTTTTTTCAAAGTAACTTAAAAACTGAAATGTTACAGGAGTTGCAGCGAAAAGAAGAAGAGATTAGACAGATGTTTGTTGAAAGAGTGAAAGAAAAAGAATCTGAATTGAAAGATGCTGAGAAAGAGGTATATAATGCATGTTGTAAATTTACTGCTTCAAAATTACTGTTTATGTAATGGCTACGCTTTTAAATTAAGCAATTTGTTTCACATAAATATTTAAGGGTTACTTACTGAAGCAGTTATTAAATGGTCATCTATTATTCATTTTACAGTAAAATTTCTAAACTTTTAGTTTGAAATGCGCTAAACTTTTAAATTCTCTTGAACCATGTGTTCTTAAATTTTCATAGATTGAAGTGCACCACAAGGTTTATTATTAAAATCATGTCATATATTTCATTAATGTATACATGTTAGTTTATAGAATTAACGATAGATCTGCATTTAAATACATTGCTTTTCGAGTGAGCCTGGATAAGTTATTAAATTTTTTTCCTTAGTTACATGCTAAGTTTGATACTTTGAAGAAACAACATGCTGAAGAAAAGAAGAAATTGGAGGAAGAAAGAAAGAAGTTGGATGAAGACATAAACAATCTTAACAAACGAAAACAAGCAGTTCAGCAAGTACAGACCCAAGTACCCTTTCAATCTCTCACATTGGGAAAAAGTAAGAAAAAGTAGCATTTTTTAGAGCTGTTTTTCTGCTGTGAGGTTTGAAAACTTCTCCAACAGCATGCAGTCATCTTGTGCTTTCATCTCATTGTGGTTTGCTGCCATTATGTATTTAGAAGTATGATCTTTTTGTTTTGTTAAAAAAAAGTGTATTTGAATATTCCTGGTTAACACTAAAAATTACTTGGGTTAAAAGTATTTGCATGTTAAATTAAAATTCATTGTAGCCCATAAAATTCTTTATTAATCTGCTAAAAGAGATGCTAGATCCTTAAATTTATAATGTTTTAGCTCTTGGTAATTGGATTAAGTACCTGTTTTTCTGTTTTGATATTCATTGTTCTAAATATCTCAATAATCAAACTATTTTTTAGTTTTCCCATCTGAGATTTTGTGTATCATACAATTCTATTTAAGAAATCTTGACATTAATTTTAATTAACCTCCATTATGTTCATATGTGAGGCACCTTGTTGTTCATTGCTGTTTTATGTATGGTATAAGTTATTGTGTAATCCATCCTATAGGAAATTTACAAGGGTTTGTTATGAATAAATCTAAAACCTATTCAATTAAGTAGTCTTTAGAAGTTAGTTCAAATTGCATTTGACTTTAATATATTAATCTTTATTGTATTTATTTGATCTGTTGGAATTGACTTGGTACAGTTAATCAATCCTCTAAATGAAATATTTTATTTATCTTATGTGTGTTTACAATGAAGAATAATCATATAAATCTCTTTATTTATCAATATAAAAATCCTTATCATTACCTTTGTGTTGCTCTGCTTTTATTTGCATTGCAGTAGTCAAACATGTTTGTACAACTGTGAATATAGTCAATTGTTTTTTTTTCTTGTCTTATAAATCTGCATTTTCTTTCCTTTTGTGTTTGGCTCTTAATGTTTATAAAGTGTACTTTTATATTATTTTTTCAAGCATTTTGTCAATAAACTAGATTTAAAGACATGGTAAATTTTCTTATTAATGAATTGCTTTCTATTAGTGTAACATATAAAAATCTATGAATCATTAACCCTTTCAAGACATGCAGCTAGTCACTCCCACGTGCCAGTGTCACCACTTAAAAAGGCTGAGAGGACAGGTAGCTCAAATGTGATACTCGATTAAAACTGTTTATTAGTATTTTTAATTCCCATTTCTGAAGTTGCTCTGTACCTGTTACAGTGAAATTATTTGAAAGAGAACATCTTGACCTTAATGCCCATAAAATATATTATATCTTTGATAATTTTTTTGGAAAAAGATAGAGATAAAGCAGCAAAAATTTACATTGTATCATCCCTAATTTGTTACTGGAAAATTATATCGAGAGGGGCTCAAAATTATTCCTCACCCCTCCCCATGCCTAGGTCCAATGTAGAATTTGCATCTTAAAGAACAAAATATAAGAAAAGTTGTGAGTGAATAAGTTCTTAGTACAAAGGGGGATGTGGGGGTCATCCCCAGAAAATTTTGGAAATTGAGTACTAAAAACAGGGTTTCAACTTGGTTTTGGTACACCTAGTCTGAATTTTGAACTTGCATTTTTAGGTAGAATTATGGACTTATTATAAAAAATATTTGAACAGTAAATCCAAAAGGTGGTTTGGGAGTCCTCCCCCAAAAGTTTTGGAAATATGACCCTAAAAACAGGGTTTTAACTTGTTTTGGTATGCAATTTCGGGGATGGGGGACCAGGCCCCCTTATATACACCCCCTGTATCTAGATATTTTTGTGTAGGGGTCCAAATATTCTTTAAAATAAAATAATCCATATTTAGATTTTCTCCCCAGGGGGATAACCTAACCAGGCAAAATGATTTCTTCTCCCCTCCTTCCATGCTGTAAACCTTTATTTTTTCCAGCCAAACTTTTAAAAATGTTATTATCATCGTTCTAAAAGGGGGGTCTGAATGCTCCCCGGAAAAATTTTGAGAATTCAATCTTTAAAAATAAATTTTAACATTTTTGTAGCCCGAATTTTGGGGAAGGGGGTCCAGTCGCAACTTAGATCCCCCAGGAACCCTTATCGCTGACCAGAGACGACATAACTGAAAAAGAGAGACCACTCACTGAGAGGTTCTGACATCGCTTCGATACTTCTTACCGTGCTGCTATCTATTAGCAAAAATGGTAAATGGATTTTTCAAATTGCTACACAAAAAAAATCCAAGCTTCCACGAGAACCCCTTGGTTTTATATATTTGTCCTAAAGTAAAGATATTTAATTTTAAAAGCAGTAAGGAGCTCTTTGCTGGACACCCTGTATATATTGTATAATATTTACTGACAAAATTTTAGATTTTTCAAAATTATGAAAATTCCTAGCATTTAAATCTACCCCAGGAAAGGTACACGATATTTTTTAATCGTTTTCTGACTTCTCTCACCCTTTTTCTTTTTAAGATAAGGAAAGTTTTAGTAATAAAAGTATAGATGGCAGCACATATGAAATTTTCAAAGTAATGATCTGAGAGCACCTGTGATTTGGCCCGGGGACAGGGAATCAGATCAGACAGCCCCACTTTCAAAATTTATTTTATAGATATAAGAGCATTCAAATTCAAAGAAAATTAAATTTTAATCCTTATGTTTGATACTATGATTTAATTAAAGAAAAAAGTGTTATGTGTCTTCTGTTTTGTCGGCATGACCAAAAGGGATTTTTTCCATAAAGGAAAGGGAATGGACACAACAACGAAATTAATTTTGAAATTCAGTACATGGTTAAAATACTTCAAAAGAAGCTTACTATCTAAAAAATGTAAAAAAATTTATTTTTATCATCTTTTATCGGGCATGTATTTAACTAAAAAGGATGCGAATAGAAGATCCATAAGAACCCTTGAATATTCTAATTTTTAAATTAACATTATTAGTCCCTTGGATGATAGTGCTCTCTACGGTCCTCAGAGAATGTCCAGAAGAGAAAGAGAAGAGCCTCTTATGTTTTATTCTTCAGTACTTCAGTTATCGCTGTTTCGTCAGATTGACCAAAAATGACTGATAATAGATTTTTTTTATAAAGAAAAGGATGCAACAAAAATGAATTATTAAATTCAGTACAAAAAGTGAAAAGACTTCAAATGATGCAAGAAAGAGAAGTAGCGTGATGAAGCGGAGCTCTTTATGCAGTCATGGAGTAGGTATATAATCCACTGAAAATACCGAGTTGCAATAAAAGCTTTTTCAAAGGTTTTCACTTAGAAATGCCCTAAAAATGACAAACAAAAATCGGACGAAATTAATTTGTGAAATCTATTGACAAATTAATTATTCCTTCTTTTACAAATTGACCAATTTTTTTCTTAATTATATACTAGTGATCGAAACACGAAACTTATTATTATTATACATGTTTATAGACTATTTTTCAGTTCTGAATACAAATATTTCATTTAATTGAAAATAAAATTTGAATATAAATTTAAAAAAATATTTTATTAATTAGGTCATTTAAAAAATTTAAATAAGGCCCTTAACCTCAAAAAATTTGCAAAAGAATTAATCGTAACGGTTTCCCTAAAATTACCTATATTTATTTAATGACATAGAAAATTGGTCTGAAAAAAGTTTAATTTTGAAATTTTGTATTGTTTTTTCGAAAATTATAACTTTTTTAAAATTGCTAATAAAATTTTTTGAAGCATTTTCCCAGGTCATTTCTTATTGATATCACAGTTAAACAGCTGTTAGTTGTATAATCATAATTCTAGATGGTTATATCATTAGTTAATTTAATACATTGAAAATCAATCAATCTCTTCTAACAAGTTGAAACATTTAATACTTCGAAAATATTCTGTAATAAATCATCTTAATATTGATTAAATTTTAAAAACGCAACACAATTCTTCAAAAAATAAATTCTTTTAAAACTCAATTTTTTAAAAATAGTATTAAATTTTGCGATACTTTTTTATTAAACTTTTTCTCTTTTCTATAAGCCCCCCTTTTCCTTGAATAAAAAATATCTACTCTTGATTCTCCTACTAAGAACTATTATTTCATTTTATATTTAAACATAAATATGAAAATCAAATTAATTAATAATTAATTCAAATTAAAATATTGCGTAATTAAAGCCATCAGTAAAAATTATCTTATATAATGACAGAAATACACAGTTAAAAAAAACGGCAGTCTCAAAATTTACAGAGAACTTCTGTAAAATAAACGGAAATAAACTGGTGTCCGAATTGACAGTTTTTTACGTAAATTTTACAGTTGTTTTACAGTGATTACTAATGTGGTACCAGGTTTCATCACGGTATTTCAACCCTACACTCCTACCAAGGGCTTCGGTTTCAAGGTTTATTTCGAGGGGGGGGATGACTCAACAATATTTCTGAGGTACCTCCTTATCCTTACTATAGTACTTTTCTAGGCTAAGTAAGTTTTAGATGACTTACTCATAGGATTGTAATTTTGGTGCACTTAATTTCAAAATTTTGTAAACAATGTGAATCCCAAGTAAAATTTGGGGATTTGAGGGCTCTCCCCCAGAAAAATTTTGAGAATTTCCCCCTCAAAATAAAGTTTTAGCTTATTTGAGATCTTTCGAATTACACCATAAGACCATAAAAACCTACTTCTTATAAGTCATAGAATTTTCACTGAGAAGATTTCAAGATTTCGAGGGGGGCTTGGGTCCTCCCCCAGAAAAGTCTTGGAGTAATATTTGGGAAAAGTGACTTGATTACTTGGCAAAAGTAATATTTTGACTCATTTCGAGATCCTTTGGGGTACACCCGGAGCGGACCCCTCCTTGTAAGTCGCCTAATTTTCAACAGCCTAAAAATTTATATCCAAATTTTGGGGGGTGAATCCCTAATCCCTCCCCTTGGATACCGCCCTGTTCCAAAATAAAAGGAAGATCGAGGAGGCATTCGTTCCTTGTGGAGCGTGGCACCTTCAATACCACCCTCTTTAGGAGAGAAATTGGCTTTTTTACCTTTGACTCGTGTTGAGGGTGGGTATAGGATGACCTGCCCGTGGCTCGTTTATTAATTCCGAGTCTAGACAGCGGGACGTCCCTTGAAGAAGAAGGATCGGTGGGGGGCAGCCGTTTGGTTAACGATCCCAGAGACCACCAAGAAATGCTCAGACTTCTTGCTTCCAGCGTCGACGTTTACCATCGTCCATTAGACATGCTAATACTAAAGATACCAGCGGGAGGTGAAAGATGAGAACTCATTTTTTCGCTTTCGTTCATCAGCTTGCAGGTAGCGTTTACTATTACTTTGATTGGCTCACACTTGGATATTGAGCTTGGCCTTGATACCTTAGGAAATCTTTTGAATTTACTTAGGTATGTGTTCCGGTAAAAATCTTGCTAATCACTAATAAATCTTTCGATGCCGTTCTGACTGATCTAGCTTTGGAAGAAGCGTTGTGTTGTTTTAATTATTAGGGTCGTTCAAAGATTACGTATAAGCATGTTTTAGGTAACCCCCTCCTGACCCCCTCCCCCTTGGCAGTAAAAATTAGTCAAATCGCAAACTCCCCTTCCAAAATCACGTAAGCTAATTGCCCAATCTCTCGTTCCTTTTTGTTCAATGAAATTTCAAATAGTTGTCAGGGAAAGACACCTAAACAATCCCTTTTTTGAGGTTTTAAATTTTGTAAATTTAATTTATAATTTGAATTGCAACTTATCTCTCACGGTCTTTCTCTTTTGCAAAATGCCAACAGGTGGGTATGAGGAGGTTCTTGGTATATTCTCTTTAGTTTGGGGGGTGAATTACCACCTACGATCCAAAAAACTGAATCGTCAGTTTGAAAAAGGGAATAAGTCAAAAAAAAAATCACATAAGTGGGAAAAGGGGAGAATAACTACCCCCTCTACCTCTAGGCAGAATAGCTCCTTGAATTTGAAGAAATCGATGCTCATTCATTATACGTATTTGTTTAATTTCAAATTTTAGTTAATTTGTCTTTCTTTCTTCTTATTCTTTTTCCTGTAAGCCAACATAAAATTTGTTTATAATTTAAAAGTGTTTTTATTTTTTTATCCAGTGAATGTTGAATTCCATTGATATTCCTTTAACTGCCTTAATGACTCAGTTTCAAATACTTTTAAAATGTATTTGTCCTAGTCTTTCTATTCCTTAAATTTAAATGTCAATTTAAGTGATTTTTAAGATTTTTCTTCAGTGGATGAAAAAGGGATAAGTTCATTAACTTTTTAAAACTGTACAATATTTTTGAATCCATTTATATCTTTTTTCGATGAATGTTCTGTATTCTAAATAGGGTCCTGAATTTCCAGTAAAAATTTGGTACTTATACAATGAAAATTCCATTACTTATGCAGTTTCTTTTTTTTATTTTCTAAAAAATTGGTTTTTGGACTCATTCCGTTTTCATACTAACAATTCAACTATTAACAGAAAATTTGATTTTTTTTTCGTGGAACTTTGAAACCATCATTTTTAATATTATTTTACATTTGAACAATCACAATCAGTTTATTATTAGGGGTTCTAATAAGTTTAAGAATTAAAATAAATAAATTTTTAACTATCTTAAAATTTAATTATTAGGTATAGTTCACAATTTCATTTTCTAATTTTGGATAAAATATCCGTAATCATCATTAAACGTTATCCTTTAAAAATGCATTGCAAGTATCTGTCGATAAAATTATTTTCAAAATTTTTAAGTAATTTTTTGAAAAAATAATGATTCCGTCATATTAAAGAGTGTAAACATCAGAATTAAGTTTCTCGAAGGTAAACGTATAAAATGAGAACATACCCACGATTGTATCACGAAGGATCCATAGGTGAATTTGTACCGCCAGACTGTTACCTGTGAATTAAATGTATTAATAAACTAACTTATTTAAATAAATAATAATAGTAAAAATAAAAAATAGTAATAATTGAAATACGTTAAACTACTTCTGTGGAGGCATTTTTAGGTTCTTTGCTTAACTTTTTAATAGTATTTTAGAACATAAATTAAGAAGTTTTATTATTTTATTGTTAATTTCTTTTTTAAAAATTTTGGATAAAACATCTGTAATCACCATTAAAATAGCTTATTAACGATTTATTTGAGGCTTAGAAATCAGTTCCCCCTTTTTTAAATTTTAATACAAAATTGATCTTATACTTAATGTAAGCACTTAAATTTAATATGACATAAGTCTCTATCAGTTCATTAAATTAGTATAATTTAATTAAGTATCATAGTAGGTATATTTTTCTTAGAAATCAATTTGAATCTTTCGGTAGGTAAAGAAACATGTTCCCTGAGTACTTCCTACTTTTTCCATACTTAAATGAACGCCAACTTCTCAAGATATGCGTGCCCTTGATTTCAAAGTGGTATAAGTCCACTTTGTATTATTTCGAGATATTTAATGTGTTTTAAGTTCGATTAAATTTAAAAATATTGCGCTGTTTTTTATTCAAATGTTTTATGGAATATTTAAGAATGAAAAAAAATTATTCTGGTTGCGATAATTAGAAGGTTTTGAAAAAAACCCATAAAATTACGGTCTAAAACAGATTATTTGACTTATGCCACTTTCAAAATGAACGAAATGAGCTTTCGTTTTGAAATTAAGGGTGAAGTCCACTGTTTTATTTTCAGGTTTTATAAGTTGGTGTATGAATATTTTCAAAACCACGCATACTTTTGTGCATCAACATGATTTTATTGCTTGCTTCGAAATAAATATAACATTTTATGTACATGTTTAACTGACATAGAATATTATTTTTATTAATTGATAATAATTTTGTTGCGATTCTTAATTACAATGATAAGCCAGCAGTAATGAAATTTACAAGTTTATAAACCCTCCATGGCAAATTAGGTAAAACTTTTATTTTATTTTACATTTCAAATTTTAAAAATTATTGATTAAAAACTGATGGAATGGAATAAAATAAAACAATATCTTTTGGGGTTTTTTTTAGTGTTTGTTCGTATTATAGCTTTATAAGTTAAACTTTTTGAAGAAATTCTGTCTATTTCTTGCGAGGTATCATAACTTAAAATGTTTATGTTTTCTCCATAGAGAAGTAAATTAATAATAAAATATAACATTTTCTGCCCATAGATATTTAAAAAAAATAATTGAATACTATAACATAATGTATTTTAAAATAAATAGGACACATTAATTCTTTTTTGATCGTCATAATTAAATTGAAAACACTACGAATATTTTTTCACTTCGCAAAATGGAGATATTTTTGTAGTAATTAAAGTAAACTTTTAATTTATTTTCAAAAGATCGTTTGGTTTGATAAAAAGAAATACAATAGGTACTTCCTCATTAAACGTAAAAAATAAAATTTTAATTAAAAGTGCAAAAAAAAAATATTTTTCTCGAAAAATCCTACGGATTATTTTAATTCATATTAATATTAGTCGAAATAGCCAATAAACTCATTTTTGAAATTTTTGGACTTATAGCACTTTCAAAATCAACGGCGGCACATATATTGAGAAAATGACACTACCCGAGTTTTCGTGACTTCGGCTGGGTCGAACAAATGAAGACATGAGCAGATCATAAAAAAATATTTTACTCAGCTTTTTTTTTCCAAATCTAAATTCCATTCCGTTCCATTGCCTCCTGTTTCGAAAAGTATCATTGACCATTCAACTCTCCGATGAACGAGGGGCTCTATTTCTAGTGACAAGTCCCTAATTTGGAGAAGGAAAGCAGGTTTCTTCTTGTCAAACATCGCGATAGATAAGTAGCAATTTGCTCAAACAAAATTTGAGTCAAACTTCTTTTTATTCTGTGATATAGAGATGAGAACAGTTTTGACTCCTACTTTCAGAGATCGGCCCATCTAATTATCTGTAACATTTTTATTTGACTCGAGTTATTGACAGACACGAAGTGCTTTTGACATTTTAATGCCAATGCTTAAAACACATCGCAACACTACCTACTTTTTCTTTTCTTTTATGACAAATATTCTGATTGCTTCTGATTGTAAGTTGATAAGCTCTGTGGATACGTGATCATATAAATTAAGACGTTCTACTTTTAAATTACACATGGTGGATGCTGAAGGCTTTCGCTATGTAAACTAACCGGACATGGAACGATGAAAAAATGGAGCAAAGCTTCTTAAGGACAAATCGAGTCACGGCCTCAAGCTCACAAAGAAACTTTCTGCTAAATGTAAAGTAGTAAAAGCATTAATTAACCAAAATAAACTGACTTTGAAATTTTGAAAAAAAAAAATACGTGCATCATTGCCATTGTGTGACGCATTAAAGTGCATATTTCCTTTTAGTATTATAGTTGCTTTATTAATTTATAAAGGTATTCATATAAAACATATTTTTAACTAACTTTTTTTTATTAAAAATGGTATTAAGTCAGCGAAAAGCTAATTTTTCTTTCTTTAGCTACTGGTTTAACACCGACAATGATGGCTGTGAATATGGCCTATTGTTCTTAGAAATTTTCAAATTCTTAGAATTATATTTGTAAAAATAATTGAGAATGATTATTTTTAATTAATTAATTTAATTTAAGGTAATAATATACAGGGGGTTCATAAATTCTAAAATCTTTGGTATTTTATAAAAATTAATTTTACGTCGTTTATTTACATTTATACATAGAAATGTATAGTACAATTTAAGAACACAAGAATACTGTAAAAGTCTACATTATAAAACTTTAATTATAAATACCTCAAGATAGGCAGTTTAAGTAGTAAGTAATCAAGTTTTAGTAAGTTAATTTAAGTAAGGTAATTTAATTATGTGTTAAAAAGTTTCTTAAAACAAAATTATGCATTGTATAAAGTTAAGTAACTGTAAATGGATAATAATACATTTCTACTGAAACTTCAAATAAAACATATATACTATATTATGTAATCTTATAAAATATTTTATTATTTTTTTATTAAATTTTTTTAAAACATTTTATTAAAATTTTGTTATTAGAAATTTTCTCTTCTGTTATTTATTGTTACTATCAAATATTATTTCTTAGTTTTTTATACAGAGGTTTCAGTGTTTAAAAAATACATGTATTATTGTATGTAAATAATTCAGAAATAAGAGAGCTCCTATATTTCTTAAAACCACTACCTCATAATTAAGTAGAGAATCGACTTTATCGATATTTCTTTATGAGTAACATGTGAAAGTCATTTCAGAATAACACACTCACAAACAGGCAAATTAATAATATAATCGATCATCCATGAAAATGATAATTTAACTAGCTAAACTATAATAATGTTAACAAATATTAAACCAACATTTGACTTGTAAATTTATTTCATCTATTTACTCGTCAATTCTTAATTAATATCTTAACTCGATAAATGATTAATGAAATTCATTAATATTTATAGGAAGTTTCTGTATCGTGTAATTATAACTGCAAGCAGTAATTACATTGAATCAAATAATGTAACAGGTAGTAATAGATAATATTTTTGATAGTTGGGTTAAATATAAAGTTTTCATGTCAGAAATTCAAGGTCTAAAAATCTGTACTAAAAATATGGTCTTTGAAAAATAGCATAAAGTAAAATTTTCAACTCGAGAAATAATAGAACTATATGAATGATTCGCATAATTTTTTACGCTCTTTTAAACTTTAAAGTAATAATATAAAAATAGAAGTCAAAAACGTAGGTGGAAATTGAACAAACGAATATATACTTCTTCATACAGATTCTCAAAGCTTCTAACAATGAATATAAAAATGATTAAATGATTGTTATAAAATTATATTATAATCTTGGGTTAAACTTTTCCCAGAATTTTTGAATGTGATATGTTTTAAAATGTGAAAATATGCGAGGCCCGTAAATAGACTTAGTTGCTGTGGGGGCATCAGTCATTTTTAGCCTACCTACAAGAGAAAATAAAAGGTTGAAAGTAACCTTTTAGTATGTTCAAAAGTAGAATTTGTGTGTGTGAATCTTGGTCCATTAAATTTTTAAATTTCGTAAAATGTATACTTCCAAACAAAAATGGACATCTCGGGGTCTTTCCCACCATGAAGCATTAAAAAAGAGGATATGAAATTCCTCTTTAAGTGATAAAACTAATGTCATAGTTTGTGCCTATTTAAGTTATATTGTTCCCTTAGCTTCGTCGAAGAACACAAATCGTGTCAAGAAAATCTTGGAAGCCAACATCGTTGAAGAGTATCCGAGAAGTCCTGTCTTCGTAAATGCCTCTTCAGTTTGATGTATGGGAGGCAAACATAGGACTATAAATTATAGGGTGGAGAATAAGATCGCCGGCAGAGTACTCTATTCTTTTTTATTGATGAAGAAAGAAAAAAAATGTGCTGCTGACACTAGAGACCCGACAGGCCCAGCCCGCCTTTTATGAATGAATGGCACATCCGACGTGTTTGAAACTTAAGGCTATGGCCTGTTTATTTAGTATACCTGCTTCCTGAGGGCTCATGGCTAGGTGGGAAAAGTGAAATGCTGATTGATAGTGGTACGGATGAAATAATTTTTCATAGCGTTTTGAACACGTCGCTCTTTTTGAGTTACGTTAAATAGGATATTTTGGATAGTAGTATGTAATAGTTGCTCAAAGCTTCAATTGTTTTGGTTTAATCTATTGGTTCAAACCAGTTAGTATTTAAAAACCACTGGTCATTTTAGACACTGACTGGATTAAAATAATCAATAGCACTTATAAATTTCATTTTAAATTATTAATTTTATTTACGAAGGGAAGTCATGTTATGTGCAGTATTTTTGTCGGGAATTAAATAGTTGAGAAAACGGTGTTTGAAATATATAAATCAATGTTTTTAAATAGAAGGAAACACCAACAAGTGTGATTTTTTACTGGAGTATTTTAAATTCTTTTGAAATTCTACATTAATTTGCATCAATAATGTTATTTACATTTTATTTTGTGGGGGGATATTAGTTAAGAAGCTTAATACATTACACATTCAGTAGAAGCTTGATTAACCGTCACTTACAGAACCAGAGATGGTTGGAATGCTAAAAAAAAAGGTCAGAGAATCAAAGAATTAAACAAAAAAAAAGAGAGAGAAAAGAAAAAAAAACAAATTAAACTCTGAAAAAGTAAAAAGTGTTGTAAAAAGTGTAAAATCAGTTGTTTTAATTTATCGAGTAACATCGATCAATAACACCCAAAAAGGATGGTCGGATAATCCGTGTGGTGGAGTCGATTAATCAAGGTTGGAAAAATCGAAGTTATACTGTAACATCTATTTTTGGTTTGATATTGTTTAAGAGTTTCTATAGCGAGTCGAATAAAGTAGAATTCTTTCAAGTGAACGGTTCAAAAAAAATTATTTACATTTTTACATATAATAATATTTTATTGAAGAATACTTCACAAAGAGATATTTCTCCTTCTTACTCAAGTAAGGTATTCAGATGTAATTTTACTTCATTAAAGAAGTCCACTTAGCCCCAAATTTATGCCTTTAAACATTATTAAAAACAAGAAACATTATTAAACATTAACTTACTTTACTTTAATTCTTATTTTACTTAATTACTTTAAACATTATCATATATCCAACTCCCCTTCCAACTTATTTAGAAATTGATACCCTTTGCCTCTATTTTCAAGAAGTAGGCATAAAAAACGACTAAGTAAGAAGCAAACAATTAGTATAGTTAACTATCGCATGCCTCCTTAAGAGGAAAGAAACAATAACTGATGTGACAGGGTTAAATATTTCCCGGAGATAACATTTAGGGAGGGGCAGATCCTTTTATCAGCCTAAACTAACGCAGTCCTCACCAGCAAATGAAACAAGGGTTATAAGTTCCCAAAAGAGCAAGGAAAGAAGAAAAAAAAAACACCCGATTCGGCTATCACCACCTCAGACCAAATTCACTTTTTGACCCCTAATTGCCCTCCTCAACCATCCCTGTGGTCAGAACAACGCAAACAGTCATAAATACACACATAAACAAACCCAACATGTGCCACTTACAATTACTCTCCTCGGATTTAAATGGGCTTTTTAAATAAAAGATCAGAATGAACTCTTTGGGTGGTCCACTCTGCCTGGGGCTTAATAGAATCGGAAGACTTTAAATTAGGGTATTATCTACCCGGTAGAGTGATTTTTGAAGAAGTTCTAGCACGTGCCCTCGTAATGTATGAAGGGGCTGCTCCTACGACAATGAAACTTTTAACTAGCTGGATTATTTATATGATAATGGGGATTCCTCCCGTTGTTAGAGGAGATAGGGAACGCTGAGCGATGAGTGACGAGGGATGTGAGTTAGTGGGCAGTGGGCAGGGGAGGAGGTGATAGAATCCCTACCGCTTGATATGCGCAGCCTGGTCTTTAGCAACTGGTGGGTGTTTTATGGCCGAGTTTCTGGGCTGGGTTGGTATTTTATGCTGCCCAGTGGAGTATTTTCAAATTTATTACGGGGTAGCCCAAGCATGTTCTCAAGAAATTTAGTGTGTGCTTTTTTCGAAGGGGGTTGCCTCAAAATTATTTCTTACGCTAAATAATAGGTTAAATGTAAAAAAATTAATAAGGAATATTTATAGGGTGAATTTAAATCTTAATGCACTTGTTATAAAAATTTGGGGATGTGATGACCGGGGGTGTTGGAGGTCCTTTTCTGGAAATTTTTTTGAAAGTTTGACTCTTAAAGATAGGACGTTAACTCATTCTTGGACATTTGGGACCCATTGTTACTTTAGTGTGAATGTTTTGGGAATTAAAGGCCGTATCCAAAGGGGGATTCGTGAATATATCCCCTCGAAAGTCAGAGAGTATTTTCTGTTTTTTTTTTCTAGAAAGGGACTTAAATTTATTCCATATAACCCCAAATTTCCAATATCCCCATCCGAATTTTTTTCTGGCTACGCCACTTATAAGCTCCATGCTGAAAAAGGTGTCTGGAATATATTCCCCTGAAACTATTTAAAATTTGACTCTTAACCCTTTCATTCCTATACCGCCCAAGATAGCAATTGAATCAGAAAGAAACTTTGGGGCGCCAGGACAGAAAGGATTAAAGACAGTGAATTTACACAATTTTGGCCTTATAGAAATAAATTAATAGTCAAAGTAAAAAGTTCTAACCAACCTAGTCCAAATTTCGGAGGGGGCTCATGCCCCCTTAATCCCTGGAAGTTTGGGAGTTTTTGTATAACTCTATATGCCACAAAGCAGTTTCAGTTTTTAAATTTGGCTCGAATCGAAATATTTTTTAAGAAAATCAAAAAGACATCCGTGCGAAAGGTTATCTTACATAATGAGTAGAATCAGTAGATAAACCACGATTAAATAGTTAATTACTTCAGACCCGCATCGAACTTTTAACCACTAATTTTTTTAACATATAGAAAAATCTCAAACCATAAAGTGTCTCTTTTTATTCAAAGTAACATTTAAAAAATTCTGAAAAAAAAACCCCTAATTTTTAAGATAAGGAAAAATATTAAAAATCATCCAGACTTTTCCCATTGAAAAGAAAACAGAAAGTGTCACGAACGCAAACAGCGAAACGTGACAAAATCCACCGTGTTTCCCAAGTCACCATAACGCATGTTGGCACGGAAAAATAATTTGGAGCTAATATTTATTCTTTTTGTGCTACTAAGGATGTCTCGATCTGATTAAACTGTAATACACACACGAGCGATACCCAGGTTAACGATGGGGAGGGACAAAGCCGCGGGCAACTTCGTGATGTATAAAACTAATAGAATCATAATGGATTGCAGGAATGCTAAAGCATACAGTGAAGGAGTTTTATTGAAAACGCCACGCACAGTGCAATTAATCATTCCTTATCTGTTTCAGTACGGCTTATTATTTCATCTTTCCAGATAGGTTCTGTCGAGAAGGATTTCTTTTTGGTTTTGAGAGCTTTTTCTTTCTTGGGGAAGAGAAAGGAACTGCCTCAGGAAATCTATACGTATGAAACGATATCTACGTTTTAAAAGAAATATACTACGTACAGAAAGAAGCATTTATATTGAATGTATTTGGGCATCCTTTTATAACGGGCATTTAAACGCTTTTTAATCCAGTACTAGGAAAATATATGTAAAACTTAGAGAGAAAAACTGTCAGCCAGTCTTTTTTCCCGTTTAGGTATATATATTGTAGAAGTTCTCTGTATTTTGATAAAGTTTACATATTTTAACATTACTATATTTCTTCCAATGTAACCAAATTTAACTGATTTTTAAAGAACATCTGAAAATTTTACCGGTGAGTTAAGAATTTGTAAGTTTTACAACTTTTTTTTACAGTAAAGAGATTTTTGTTTAAGACTCCTCCATTGTTTTGCTACTTATTTATTGGAAATATGGTAAATTTGTTAAGCATCCAGTATTTGATTACCACCCTGTGTTTTGTTAAGTATCTACCTATTGGTATGACAAATAATAATTATAAAATATCAAATGGAAAATAATAAATGACAGAGTATGTTTTTAGTTCTTCTTTCTAATAGTACAAATTTCTGCTTAGAGCCTAGATGCCTAGAACTTCTCTCCAGAACTCTGAAACTCTTAAAACCCTATTAAACATTGGGTTAATTGATGAAATTTTTTAATTGTATTTTTTATTACATCTCTACTTTTAAAACAAGCGTTTTTTCGTTAGTAAAGATAACTTGTTTCAATAAGGAAGATATTCCACTAATCCCTGCTTCACTAATTTTTAGGGGGGACTGTTATTAACTGTTAAAGTACAGAAACTAAACACTGTTATTTTAGTTTAAATTAAAATTATCTATTAAAAATATTTATAAGGTACTAACAATTTTCAATTTAATTCATAAATAAAAATAATTTATTTACAAACAAAGCCCCTTAAGCAATTGCAGAGCTCAGAATACAATTTTGAAAGAAAGGTTCTGTAAATACAACAAGGTTGACGAAGGAAAGAGTTTTTAAGGGGAACGGGCCAAATTTCAACAAGAAAAAGCACATACCGTAGAGAAATTTAAAACAAATCAAAGATGATATGATAATAAACAATAGAAAATTATAAAGATTAATTTTACCATACTAGATAGTGTCTGAATTTTGAGTGAAATGAAGAACGTCAATTTAAAACTAAGATTATTTTGTTAAACTTATGTATATAGTGCTTTTCAATCACGATTTGCGTACCGAAACTCCTCCTATCAACACAACAGGCTTCGTGTTTACCGATTTCTCCTTCCGCATTTGTGACGTACTGGGTTCAAGAAACGTTGCAGTCGAGTATACAAAAATGCATCTGAAATTGCTTTATTAGTATTATGTAATGCTAAGCTCTTTTTAATTTTGACCAATGAGAGGGATTGACTTTATTAATTTATTATTATTTACCAACAAAAAGTCACACTCCATTTCAGAAAATAATTAATACCCATTAATTTCTTTACTCAAACTTTCACATTTTGTCATTTACAATATAAAATTCAGATCATCCGTGTCAGCATCCTCAAATGTCACTCTAAACTACGTTCAGAAAAAAACTCAATTTTTTTTTCTGCCAATATAATTGTATCCTACAATTTCATAACACACAGGATACAAAAGATGTTGCAACAGAAAAGAGAGTCATAACTCCTACTCGAGGCTTAGAAGATGGGGTGTCCAATTAACCTATGATAGATGATACCAAGGGGGAAGAAAAATTTCTGAATTCTCATTTTTTAAAAGCCCTCGCTTTTTAAAGTGGTTCAATCCATTAATGGACCCATCCTCCAGATAAAAATTTAGTTGCCCCGATGACACGAAAATGAATTAGAATAATGCTCGTTGACCGAATCCATAATAAAGGTCGTTTCCCAGAAATTAATGTCGAGAAGACATCGGGTTTAGTTAAGAAAATCATCTGTAAGTGGTGGAATGATGATGAGTAATACAAAATGGTTGTTGATGGCTTGTTTTGTTTAATTATGCTGCAGCTTTTTGGCTGTGATAATTCGAAATTTATAGCAGTGACAATTATTGGTGAGGATTAAATGGCGATGCATCATTTTTCATTTTGGGTGGTGGTAGTTGCGGGGATTGGAGCTCTGTCTTTCAATGAATTGGGTTAAGCAATACCGGTTTGGTAACTCGAGACTGGCATTCATATTGTTTCGAGTAGAATTTTTTTTTAATCTGGATTTTTTTAATGTTCTTCATGGAATAGGTGACGTTTTTTAGAGTTCGTAACCTGCAATGCATCGCTCTAAATTTTAAATAAATTCGTATTTTAGTAGTTTTTCTCTGCGATATGTTACATTAGCATCAACATTTTTTAAAATTCACATAAATTACATGTAACAGGACTATGCTTAGCGAAATTTTTAAAAATAAGAGAATATAAAAAAGAACAAGTAATATGGCACCGATTGCTACTGCATATTTCTGTTTGGGTTAGTTCTGTGCAACAAAACATATCCCAATTGCACGGGAAATAGAGCATATGTTTCATTTCTAAAACTCTTTTTTATGTTTTTAAATTGCCAGTGAAGACTCATCCTCCTTTAACCAAGATTTAACCATAGTTTTTAGTTATAAAAACGGTGTTTATAAACAACGAAATTTCTGTCACATCAATAGATGTGATAGAAATTTGTGCGACAATAATTTATTAATAAGAAAGCAATCATCAATATAAATGTAAAAAATTATTATGAAAAATGTTTTTCTTTTTTAGTATTTAAAATGCTTTCTAGTTTCTTAACGCTTTTCTCTTCCATATACTACTTCCGATAATACATTTGTGAACAACATATGATGATAATGTAGTCCATGCCAGTTTATTTGGATTAAAATCCAATTTATGACACTACTTTCAAACGGTATTAAAGCCAAAAAAAAAAAAAGATTGGATGTGAAAGTTGCACTACCTACTTTGTTAATTTAAAATACATCAAACTGAAAGGTTAAAAATGGTAAAATCATTATTTTCTAAAAGGAAAATTTGCACAAAATTCAAAAATAAAGTAGTATATTTTGAATGTTCGACTTTTATTGGCTTTGACTTTGAGTTATCAATGAGAAATCCCACTAAACCCTACCCATTTAATCCATAGGATTTTGATAGAGTAATTTACCTTCAGAGACCCCTGCTTTAAATCGTTTGAATGAGATGAGGGAGGAGTGAAGCCCCCTCGACCCGGGCAGTTCGAAACAGGTGCGGCGCGGCCAATCGCATCAGCAGGGCACGTGCCCTGGTCTCTGGGGGCCCCATTGCAGTTCACGCGACTGGAAACATCGGCGGGCCCTATCGAATATTAACTCCAGATTACGGCGCAATGCAAGGATTCCATGCATCCCCAAGGACCAATAACGGCACACGTATACCTAATGAGATTGACAGACGGGGGTCTGTTTTGAGTAATGCTTTGACTTGGGGAGCAAGGAGGCAGGGGCACTATTAATCCCTAATGCTGGCGAGGCACGAAAGCCCTCCATGCAGTTGTAGAGTAAGTTCTGTAATGTGGGGCGAAGTTGACAAAACAAATATAGTAGGTATTTAGGCAGTTTTGCAGTTGTACTAACATCCATGTTTTGAACCCATAACGTTTGGATGTTAAGGTGAAGTCCTGTTGGCCTGAATTTTTCTCATTACTGATAATTCCTAATCTCATAGAGAAATGAAGGTATCTATGATTGGAGAATGCTATACCAAAAAAAATATATTTAAAAAAAAAATAGATTCCCATCATTTGAGGAGAGAGAAACTAGAATGCGATATAAGTGCCCGAAGTCAGTCTGTTAACCAACTTCTGATTAAATGATAATTTCAAAATTCAAGATAGAATATAGTATAAAATATATACAAAAAAATCAATTTTATATGTATATATATATATATATATATATATATATATATATATATATATATATATATATATATATATATATATATGTGAATTAATTGAAGCCGTTATTTTAGGAATTTTTGGCTATCAAGAAATTCATGACTAATAAAATGTAAAAATATACCAGACCTCATAATAAGAAATAAATAAAAAATATGAAAGAGATAAAATTTACTGAAAGTTAAGGCTGACATATTTTTTAAAAAATATTTTAGCTTCAATTGATCTGAAGCAGTGATATTAATTCAATTTTATGAGATTAATTAAGGTAGAATACCAAACTTAGACACTCAAAGAAAGTCATTGCAATAAAATGCAATTGTACGTTAACATCCCATTCAGTTCTTAAATAAAGTAATTTTCTGGAATGTTTTTTATAGGATTAAATTTAAAAATACCCCTTTTCCTCCATACTTGAGAGGAATTGTAATTAAACTGATGCAAAAGATTGAAAAAAAAATATTATACAATTCTCGGTTAATTATCCTTTTAATGGATAAACATCAAACAGTACATACAGTTATTTTAAAGAAAATTAAATAAGTGTTCAAAGGAAAATTGCTCTTTTTCCTACCCCTTTCTCCTCTATCTTATTCATTAAGAAAATAAAAAATAATAATCAAGATAAAATTCAAACGAAACCAGAATGCTTTGTAACTCTTTATAAGGATCCAACTCAAAATGTAACGAAGTCATTCCGTTACGCGAGTTTTTATCGACCTAGCGAGTGGCTTTGCGTGCTGCGACTCGAGCCTCACGCGAGCCGCATTTCTAGCAGCTCTCCAAGCCATCATTTTCACTCGAGCGTTGTTTAGGTAGGTCAGTAAGCGACTCATTTGCAGGCCAGCCGCTGCATTTTAATGCAGACCCTTAATTAAAGCACTACGTGTCGGCATAATGTGTTGATTTGCAAGATGGGAGTTTCCCTCGTAAGTAATTTATGAGCTCGGCTGAAACACTCTCGTGGAAAGTGAAATGTCGAGGGAATTGCTAAAATCTAAAGCTAGTGTCCAGAGAAATCTGTTGCGGGAGCCTCTAAGAAAAGGTGTAGACAGTCTGTTGCACGTGTAAACTCCCATGTGTCAGAGTATTTATTACAATGTAGCAATCGGAACAATCCAAAAAATACGTTTTTAGATTATGATTTAAAAAGGCAGCTTTTTTAATTAAGGCAGCTAATTTTTGTATTCAGTAATATATTGTGAGATTTAGGTATTTTGATTACATTTAGTATTAATTAATTTGAACCTACATAAAGAAAAACTATTAACTCATTTTCCTTTCAAAAAATAAGTTGTCTGTATATGTTGCACTATGTTTTCCACTAGTCATAAAATTTCTCTTTAGTTTTATAAATTGAAAACTTTGATCTTAACCCAGATAGCACAGAAAGATTGAAAAAAGATTGAATCAAACTTAAGCGCTCAAGCTTGATAAACCTGAATCAAACTTGAAAATTACGGTAGTTTAGCAGTATTTAATGTGTATAGTTGTACCACGGCGATCTTGAATCATATCTAAATAAGGATTGAATTTTCATGCTTATAGGTAACATTTTTCAAGATGGAAGTTTCAATGATTTTCCAAATTTGAAAAACGCTGTAGTTTAGCTGTATTTAAAGTATACACGGCAAACTTGAATCCTATCTAAAAAAGGATTGAATTTTCATGCTTAAAGGTAAGCAGTATTCAAGATAGAAGTTTCAATGATTTTCCAAATTTGAAATGTCTGGTCACCTTTAAGCTTGAAAATTCAACCCATTTTTTAGCTGATTATTTCAATGATTTTCCAAGTTTGAAAATTTTGTTTCAGTTATTGCTTAGTTCAAGCCTGAATAATGCTTATTCAATTTTGGTTTTCTTTCTTTTTTTTTTGTTTTACTTTTCCCTCCCACGTTATAATGCGGGTGGTACTCAGTTTTTTTTTAAACTTTATTTTTTATTGAGTACATTTTCACAAGCAATAAATACAGTTTATGTAATACGTAATTAGTACATTGATATCTCATAAAAAATAATTTTAAAAAATAGATAACTCATAAATTCTATAAAAAAAAATTAAAATATTTTAGTACTTTTAAAATAAGAAAATAGATGATACCATAATAATTTTGTTACTTTTTTCGATCGGACCTAAGTGAAGTGGAAAAAATATCAATAAATTATGAAAGAATTACAATAACATTGGTACTTAAACACTGTTTTTCCTTGTATGAAGCTACCAGCTGATTCCTTACCAGTTCTACAGCCTTTCAAATACACTTCTCTGTAAAAAAATTCTTAAGATAGTTTTTATCAAATGCAGAAGCTGAAAGAAACTTACTTTTAAAATATTAAAGAAAAAAAAGGGCTGAATTTTCTTTCCTTTTCACAGTTCTAATCTGAAAAATAACCGAAAACTAATTAAAACAACTGATGAATTTGAAAGCTGCCAACAAATAGTATTGCGTTAAAGACGAATATACTACAACAGGGCTTGTTAACTACTGAAAGAGAAAAAATATAATTTAAGAAACATTAAAAAATGAATGAAACTTTTTTTTAATTAAGCTGTATCCCTATCGCAACAGGTACAATCTAAAAAGACACCTAAAAGAAATCACGTTTCTAAAATTACTGAAAGCAGAAAAATTGTTAATATGATTCCTAGGATCCCATTTTCCATCTGAAAATTAAAATGTGAATTATATTCACTACAAATATTTACAACATGGCTGGTTAACTCCTGAAAATATATTATTAGGTTAATTAGGCTGCAACTGGAAAAGAGAAAACAGGGATAAAAAAAAGTACCATAGGATCCATCTGCAGTCTGCATCTGAGCCGCGAACAACACCGTCGGCCAGAGAGAGACCCTTCCTTCCACCTTCCAATCCAAGCCTGCAACTGCATACGAGCGAGAGAACGTGAGAAATGGACACTCAGACACTGGGCGGGCGCCGAGGAGGGCTGGGGGGCTGGGGTGAGAAA
Source organism: Tetragnatha montana (assembly GCA_963680715.1). NCBI lineage: Eukaryota > Metazoa > Arthropoda > Arachnida > Araneae > Tetragnathidae > Tetragnatha > Tetragnatha montana. The sequence goes on along the minus strand of OY796679.1, from coordinate 47,503,671 downwards.
GGTCAAACAGGAGGGAAGAGATGGCCCCAACATCTTGATAGCATACACAGCGGTAGAGTGGGGTAATGCTCATTGTCTGTTTTTGGGGGGTGACGGGTGAGTAGGAAAAAATCTAAAGCCGATTGACGCGAATTACGAGGTGGTTCTGCTTCTATTATACCGAGCCAGAAACTAAACTGCACTCTGACTAAACGAAAAAAGTTATTTTTTTTTAAATCGTGTAATTTGTTCAGTAAATTAGAATAATTTTAAAATTAAGGGCTATCTGTTTAAAAATACTTCGTTGTCTAGGGATATTTTAGTAGTAGTTAAGAAGTAGGGCATAAAAGTATAGGGGTGGGTCTGAAAAGTTCCCGTCTTCTACTATAGGAAGCAAAAAATTATAATAGTTACAGATAATACGTCCGATAGATTTTATAAAACTGGGGTCCTGTAAAAAAATAAGTTGTAAAGTTTGGGAAACACCTGGTACATAAAAATATATATAATACATCACATTGATATCATATTTTTGAAGTGCCGTGAGAAAGTTCAATTTTTTCAATATCCCGTGACAAGGAAAAGTTAGGGACCCCTGATTTAGAAAACTTTTAATTTAAGAAATATGTATCTTTAATGTTAAAAAGTCAATTAAAAACACCTACACAATTACCACATTGAATCGGATAAATAAACATCCTATACTGCAGGGGTACCTAAACTTTTGAACATTGTGACTACAAAATCTTCAGTTAAGGTATAAATTTTTTCAGAAACTAAATTGACCAGCGAAAAACATTTAAATCTGTTTCTCAATCTTTTCCACACCTTTTCTTTTTACAGGGCTGCATCAAGGTATTTTTTTCTTATAAAATGAATTGCATGCAAAGGTTAAATGAAGCTTTTTTAGAAAATTAAGAAGTAGTACGAGAACATCATCGCATTAATGTTTTAAATTGTGTATAGAGTTTTGAGTCTCACTCAAGAAAGGGGTCTGGGGTCTATCATCAGGAAATTTTTAAAATTTGACAATTAAAACAGGGCTTTTAAAAATATTAAAACATGTTTTTTTTGTAAAGTGCGGGTAATTTGCAGTTAAACATAATTTCATTAAGAAAATTACCAAAAATTTAACTGTGTGTAATAAATTATAGGTTCTTTAGGATTAGGGCGCAAGTGACAAGTGTTCTGATAAATTTCCAAAAATAACGAAATAGGGTAGTGGCATCAGTAACTGACAGGGCACCAGTAACTGAAATGATGGCCTTTCTTACATTTTTTTTTACATTTATTTTTAACTTTATGCAATATTTATTTTCCATCAATTTTTAATAATTGAGAATTCCCATTTAGTGTCAAGAAACGATTTTAAGAGGTTGGCTTAATGCTGAAAAGCTGAAATTAAGGAAATGCATTTTTGTTTAGTCTAAATTAAGCAAAATTTCCTTTTGAAACATTAATGCATTAATTAACATGCAATTGATAGTTGTACATAAATCATGCTTAATGGGTAGTTATTTTTGAAAAAGTACTAATTCATTTATTTAAAATGGGGTGTCAGTTACTGGATCCAAACAATCAATTTCACAATTCCAAACAATCAATCAGTTACTGGATCCAAACAACTGACACGAGTGTCAGTTACTGCTGTTTTTGTGAAATTCAAGGTAATTGTATGAAAATTCTAGGAAATATGGTAAGAGCTATTTGTAGAATGTTGCTGTGCAACTTAATTTTTAAAATCTAATATTTTTCCAGTAACTGACACCCTGCAGGGCCGTATCCAAGGGGGGGGGGTTAGGGGTCCAAACCCCTCCCGAAATTTTGACATAAATTTTTATAGTGTTTGTTTCCTTGAAAATTGTGTCTTTACAAACAACCCAAAGGGTCTAAAAATTAGTTCTCGAAATCTACTGTACTGTATTTTCCCGTGAAAATTTTGTGACTTACAAGGAGTATTCCACATTGGTGTTACCTAAAGGGTCACAAAATGAGTTCAAAACACTATTTTTAGGGGTAAATTTCCAAAATTTTTCTGGACCACCACTATACTGTTTTATTTTGACATTCTTAACATTATGCTCTTTGAGTGCAATCCACACAAAGGGATATAGGTATAGACTATAGGAAAAATCCCCCAAACAACTTGCTTTGACGAATAAATGGATGTTATTTAATTTACTCAAAATGTATGGGTTGGGTAATATAAAAAATTGTGTAGTATGGCCTCTAGACAGGCTCTTACACCATACAAATCCCCCAATCAAAGCATCTTCTCTCATTGTGCTTTCAACAGTTTACTTTTTTATCAGCATAATATTCGATTGAGATGCTGGATTAATTAAATCCTATCAATTATTAATTGGTATGCCCCGACTGTAGAATTTTGTAGTTTAGTCTCTTAGACTGGCTCTTACACCATAAAATTCTCCCAATAAACGCATTTTCTCATTGTGCTTTCAACAGTTTACTTTTCTATTAGAATAATATTCGATTGAGATATTGGATTAATTAAATCCTATCAATTCTTCTTCTTACGGACTTAATTGAAGTATTGAAATCTTTGAATTTAGGTTTTCTACACTCATCTGAGCAGAGATATTTTTAACTCCTCTGAGAGAGTATTTCACTCCTTGAAAATCGGAAATACTCTTTAAAAAAAACTAGAAAGGAGTATTTTCACTCTTTGAATTTTTCACAAAGGTTTAGCTTAAAAAATGCACCGCGGGCCCCACGGAAATCAACAAATATTTTTCTACTCAAAACACCAACTGATCTCAGCGAAGACATTTTCGCCCTACTTCTAGAAAAAGCCAACTGCCAAAAGCCACGGCACCCTATTTATACTATTTAATTGTGTTTTCATACAGCCATAGTAATTTTATGTCATTTATTGTTCTGATGCTTAGGGAGGTTTTTGTGCCTCTGTACAATGTTCATGCTATTTCTGTATTTCACTCCTTATAATTCAATTTCACTCCTCCTAAAGAAGTTAAGGAGTATTTTTACTCCTCCAAAAAAATCCTAGAAATAACACTGCATCTGAGAATATCGTCCTATTAGACAAGATTGGTGCATACCTATGGACAAAATTCTCTTTCAAAAATTAATGCATTCGATGCACATGTACGAATACGAATCTGTTCATAATTATTGAATAGAGACGATTGCAAGTCTGTTCATTTTTAGTTTTCAAAATACCCCGAATTAGATAACAGATCAGTTCTTTGATTTGATATAAGATAAATTTTAACGTTTATCCTTTGCAAAAACGCTTTAGAAGTGTTTTCCCTTTGTCATAAAAAAATATAAACCGTCCGGAAATCTGTATGAAAGCTATTTCTCTTGCCTTTTGTTTATCTTAATAGTTCTGTGAGTTTGGATTTTCTGCATTGAAAGATGTATAAGAGATCTATACTACACTAAAACGCTAGAAATAAAGAAAAGCCAAAAATATCCTGAATCATTCATAATATTTGACAATTTTAAATCTTTATGTCCCTGAAGCACAATGACATTTTAGTTCCAGGAGGTCATATTTTGGAAATAAATTCTGATCAAAACAAATATTTATATTGAGTTATTGAGATACAAAAAACAATCTTGGTAATTTAAAAAACACAAAACATATTTTATTAAGTATCCCAAAATACCATGATGTCCATTGTATGATTAATTTTGTTAATAATCTTATTTCTTCATCGAGAAGATTCCCTTGAAAGAGCTGTGAGAAAACAAATTTTCGGAGACACCCGTAATCAGTCAATCTCGAAAAAGGACACTTCCGCTTGCGCCCGGGCGAACGCGAGCCCACTGAGATAACGAAACGACATTCTCTGGGAGCGCGGGGGGAAGGCAAACAGGATTTTTTCCCGCTGTTGGTGTTTTGGCCGTAAAATGGCCGAACCGTCTACATAGGGTTAATCACTTGCAGAATAAAATCTTATCTCACACAAAAAATAATTATTTATTAAAGCCTATTTTGACTGTAAGAGAATTATGTATATTTTTCGTTTACTTCTGTGTTCATTTTCAATAAGTTTTTCTATCAATTTAAAACTAGGAACTTTTCACTTAGAAATTCGCAAGGAAATTATTTAATACCAAAGTCTAATAGAAATCTTTTATAAATCTCGCGTGTTTCTGGGTCCCTACCTGTTTAATAAAATAAATTAAGCCCTTAAAACTACTAATAGTAAAACTGAATTTAAATCTGGAGTATATAATTGTATAGCAGGATACAATGAAATAGAAACATTATTTAAGTTAATTAGTCAGCGATGCTTCGTTACCGTAACAAAGAAACTGGTACTGGGTACCGAGGACGAGCTCTGTGCTCTTTTGGTGCTTAAAACTTATTTTTTTTCCATGTAAGTGTGTGTTCGTTTTTCTGCTTTTTTTGTCTGATTTATCTCTTGAAATTTGTTTCATTTTTTTGTTGTGTTTTTGTAATAAAAAAATTTTATTCTATTCTAATACACGTCTTAGGCCATCCTACTGGCGATATTTTATTCAATACGTCACAGCGCTATTGAAAGCCCGTCAGGTTAGATTATTTTTCAATGCTGATTACAAATAAATTATCCAAAGCTAGTAAAAATTATGTTTCTAAATTCTTTCTCTAAAGTATTAAAAGATAAGAAAAAACTTTAAAAATACCCCAAGAGAAATAGTTTTTCAACTAGGGTTTAAAATTGATAATTATGGAAACGGAGAAAAAACTCAAAATCGGATCAAAATTTTTATTTGTTTCTTTAAAAAATCAGGCCCCATTTTTCATCAAGGTTGTGTTTCGCTTTGGAAAATATTTTATTATCCAAGAGAAAAATTCCTTGCTGGACAAATGATTGAACTAAATTTGATAAACACAAGATTGTGATTCGCTTGAATTTACAACCAATTTTAATGATTGAAAAAGATTTTATTACCCAAGCAAGAAATTCCTTGCAGGAAAAATGATTGAACTAAATTTGATAAACTCAAGATTGTGATTCGCTTGGATTTTCAACCAATTTTAATGATTGAAAAATATTTTATTACCCAAGCAAGAAATTGCTTGCAGGAAAAATGATTGAACCAAATTTGATAAACTCAAGATTGTGATTCGCTTGGATTTTCAACCTATTTTAATGATTGAAAAATATTTTATTACCCAAGCAAGAAATTCCTTGCAGGAAAAATGATTGAACTAAATTTGATAAACTCAAGATTGTGATTCGCTTGGATTTTCAACCAATTTTAATGATTGAAAAATATTTTATTACCCAAGCAAGAAATTGCTTGCAGGAAAAATGATTGAACCAAATTTGATAAACTCAAGATTGTGATTCGCTTGGATTTTCAACCAATTTTAATGATTGAAAAATATTTTATTACCCAAGCAAGAAACTCCTTGCAGGAAAAATGATTGAACTAAATTTGATAAACTCAAGATTGTGATTCACTTGGATTTTCAACCTATTTTAATGATTGAAAAATATTTTATTACCCAAGCAAGAAATTCCTTGCAGGAAAAATGATTGAACTAAATTTGATAAACTCAAGATTGTGATTCGCTTGGATTTTCAACCTATTTTAATGATTGAAAAATATTTCATTTCCCAAGCAAGAAATTCCTTGCAGGAAAAATGATTGAACTAAATTTGATAAACTCAAGCTTGTGATTCGCTTGGAGTTTCAACCAATTTTAATGATTGAAAAATATTTTATTACCCAAGCAAGAAATCCCTTGCTTGAAAAATGATTGAACTAAGTTTGATAAACTCCAATCTTGAAACACCCAGCTTAAAAATTGATTGAAGTAAGTTTGTTTCTACAAGTTTGAAATTTCAACCATATTTACAGGAAATCTCAAACTTGAAGCAAGCATACGTGCTATCTGGGAAGTTATAGCAGACCTCCATCGTATATAAAAATAAATGTTTTACCTATAACCTAAAAGGTAACCTGAGTGAGCTCCCACGAAAATAAATGCACAGTAAAACCTTTTTAACGACGTTTATAAAAAATAAAATTATCAGTATGATATAAAAATCCACAACCTTTTTATTACTGTCCGTTGGGGATTGCGCTATATTGGGGGTCGTTGGAATGTAAAAAGGTTCTACGATTACCTTTAGAGGTAATAGTTCTACTATTACGTTTTTCAGGTGAAAAACAAATCTCGATATGAAAAATGCAAAGCCAACTCTATTAAAATGATCTTTCATATCAACGTAATACTAAGAATACAAATAGAATTAGGTACTTTTTAAAACTTCATAAAATAGTAATACTCCAGTAGTTCTAATTAGTATTCATCTCGAATCTTTTATTTGATTTTATAGTGTGTCATTTGACATTTTTCGAATTGATTTGTGGTGCCTTTGGTTTCTTTTTATTTTTAAAACTTTTATCACATAATTTTTAAAAATTGATGGGGAATACCTGTGATAAAATACCCGTGACAAATAGACTGCTATACATAGTAACGTTTTCGCTAACAGAACACATTTATTATTTCTGAATTCATCTACGAGTGGGATGCTAAAATTTAAATGCGTAACACCAGTTAGAGGTGGGATGCAACTGATATAAAATTGGTAAATCATTAAACTTGACTATCATTTTCAAGGATAAAGTTATACTTTCCCCATGCAAGACCAGACATTTTAACTAGGGAAATTTCACAGTATTATTTATACATATAAGGCATTGTGGAGTCTGTACAGGAGCGGATCCAGGGGGGGGGGCACTTTTACAGACCATTACCTTTACCTTTGATTTCCTAAAAAGTATCACTTAAGATCCCCTAGCGGTACTGATGGGGGGTATGGGGGTCCTCCCCCAGAACAAAAAATTGAAATTTGACCGGTAAAAGTAGGATTTTAACTAATTTTGAAAACTTTTTGGTGTCTAGGGGGGTACTGTTCGGAGTGCCCTCCTCTTGGATCAGCACCTGAGTCTGAAACATACATTATATGAGCTGACAGAATGATAGTGGCCCATATCCATCAAATTTAGCTTTGTGAGCAATAAAGATATCTGCGACTATGTTGTAGGTATTTATGGAGAAAAAATGTTAAGGGTCATCTTATAGGCAAATCATTAAACCCTATACTTATTCATATATTTTCTAGGGTACAATTACTTGTCTGAGGTATAGGATCTAAAAAGAAACCCTAATACATACTTTTTTTTTTACAAATTTGTGATTTTGAACTTGGACAACTATTTTTCTGAGCGGCTCATTTGTATGTTATAATATAAATTTGAAAAACTTAAAACTCTTTCTGCGTCAGTAACGTTAAAATTTGAAAAGAGAAACATAAAATTTCATAAATTTAACACAACGGGAATTTTACGAAAAATCCCACTATCACGAAACAAACCGATGAAAAAATAAACCCTCGCAAAAAAAAAGGCTTGAAAAGCTTTTTTTCGGTAGTGCAGAAAGCATAAGCACGCCCTCCCCAGCGAAAGCTTTTAGAAGTCCATTACCTCCCTCTCAATGTTATGTCAGCAGAAATAATCTAATTTCCTTCGAGTGTCTCTTCCTATTTGGGTGGCCAGGAACATCCACAGGCTGCCCCATCGCCTCCAATATCCCCTTCGCTCCCCTCCCAACATATGTAATGAGCTTGCTTTTAGCGGCCTTAAAATGCTCTGGCCCTCTGATTAAGTGGGTTTACTCGCACCTCGCCAACCTTTCAGGCAGCCGTTGCAACTGATTAGAAGGGCGTGCGAAAAGAGGTGGTTTTTTTCGCTGTTCGAGGAGTCCGAAAACGTTGTGAATGGCTCCTTTTAGGTCAGAATTTTGATTTTTTCTTTTGTTTGAAAGAGAGCTTAGTTGGTACGTGTTTGTTTTGGTTTTGTGTTTTTAAGAAGGTGATATTTTAAGACTTTGGAAATTTATGTTTCATATACTATAGCTTAAACTTCAATAAAATTCACTTGGATTAATTATCTCTTAATTATCATCCATAGAGAGAATATGAGATTGAAGGAGGACTATATGATTAAGGAAACACACATAACAAGAGACAGTGTATAAGAGAACACACAGAGATAAAATAAGAAACATAGTGAGTGAAAGCGAAAAAAAGAGAAACTAAGAGAAAACAAGTGATTGAGTTAGTCAGAGAGATTGAATGAGGAAAACACCGACAGCAAGAGATAGAGTGAAAGAGGACACAGGGGGAAAAATTAAAAAATGAGTGAGTGAGAGAAAAATAAGAGGAAAACAGAGAGAACAAGAGAGATAAGTGAGTGAGAAAAAAGTAAGGAACAGGGAGAGAAGAAAAGTTATAAAGTGAGGGAGGATAACGAAGCACTAGAAGAGCAAGAAATAAAGTGAGAGGATAAAAACGAAAAAGAAAGAAAAATTGAGAGATATAAGACAATATGAAAAGAATAGAGACTTTGCGAGAGTAAGAAAAAAGCTCCCAACTAAATGACAGAAAAATAATAATTCAAAATGCTCTCCAATTAAGATAATCTTTTTGTGAGTGATACGCATTAAAATAATTAAACTATTGAAACCTAACATAGGACAACAGATCTAAAACAGTTACTCCAGTCCCATCCGGATTCACCGCTTCCTCCCACCACGTCTCCCCATAAATCTCCCCAACGCACCAGGCTTATTTTTATTTACCCTCCACTATTCATGCTATATAGAAACTGCAGCACAGCCAGCCCACCAAAGAGCACGGAGCCCACTTAGCGCGTCCTCGGTGTTGATTTAAAGGCCTCCCCCGAACGTGGACAATTTACCTGATTGCATCGGACTCAGGTGAGGCACGTAGTGAATTAATACCAAGATCACCTGTCCCCTAGGCCCTATGGTTGGGCGGCCGAGCGTGCATTCCATCTGGTAGATGGCAAGGGGTGTGCCTCGGGGGACCGCCGCTGATGACTCTATCAGATCACCGCTCCGTTGACTCACTGTGGTGTCCGCCCCGCGCTTCTTCGCTCGGGATTATGTTTCGGGATTTGATTGCTTTATCAGCGAGATGAACCAGCCGGAGGGGATTTTGCCACTTCGGACGAGGTCTCTGGGGGGACAACACCTGCGGGGTCGGCAATGTCAAGTTTTTCGTGTGATTAAATTTTTCTCCTGTGAATTTTTCGGTGTTTTATTCGGTTTTAAGTTTTTTTGTCGGTATTTTGATGTATCTGTAGGGAAAATCTTATATTTTTCAACGGTACAATCGGTTGATAAGTTTTCGATATCGACTGATGTATTGATGGTATCTTTAATATGTTGATATAATATTGATTACTCTTACTTAGAGTCAATCTGAAAATTGGTTAGTTTGTATAACACATCAATCCTAGTGCAAAATGTAGATAAGAAAGGGACAAATTGATATTTAGAAGTTAGACCATTTATATTTAAACCATTTCTTTAAAATACTTATGTGGGGTAAGTACCTATACTCTTAGAACCCAACTTTCATCAGGATTTCATTTTGGCCGTCTGTCAAACTTAGCCGTTAATGTCCAAAATAGAGTTGTACGATTTAACGTATTGATGCGTAGTAATTTTGTATAGTTAGGTTTCAAGTGACTATCTAATAGTTTTACATTTTTTAAGTTATGCTTCACACACTCTTCAAAACATAAATTTATTATTGCTCAAAGTGATAGGCACAAACAAATATTTCATTCATAAAACTACATCATAACTAACCTATGAATCGATTTTGCAAATCACTAGAAACATTTCGCATTACGTATAGTGTTAATTTTACTGTTTGAGAAGCAGAATTGTCCTTCAATTAGCAAACTTATGAATGAAATTTACCAAGTACTACTACAGTATTTTAAAGCTTCAATTTACTCATTAAAATTAAGAATCAAGTGACCATTCCGGTCCTAGACTGCCAGAGATTGAGATAAAATACTATAGATAATTTGGGGTGGTTAAGGACTGAAAGGGTTTTAACCAGTTAAGGAACAGGGAGACAACCCTTAAAACCAAATATGAGTATTATCACCAAATCCCTCAAAAGACGTCCATTTTTAAATACTTCCCTCTGCTCCATTTACGATAATATTCCTCAAATTATTTAAGTGTGTTACTTAGAAGAATATTCACTCCAAGGTAATCGAATCAAGATTCCTCCCGGTCGTGGTAATAAACACATGTGAAAAAAACTTCCCAAAGAGAAATCCCATTTCTCTCCCCACAAAGCTGATGTTATAAACCTTCCAGTTACGGGCCATGTTAGTATGAAAATACCTCCATTGTATTATTAATGGTTTTAGAACGGTACGTGCTCGCTTCAATGTTTTTCCTCGGCCAGAATGAAGATTTATCGCTGCGAGGGGCGAAGGTACGGGGTGCCCTAGAGAAGCTCACGGACTCTGAAGTAATTTTTCTTCCCCTTGCATTAAAAATAAACAATGAAACAGACCTCCGTATTTTCTCCACAGAGAAACGTACCGTACGTTTAACACAAATTGTCGGGAAACGGTACCAGTGGTAATAAAAGGAGGTGTTTTGTCACGTTCATTCGTCAAGCCAGGTTCTTAGGCACCTGAATCACGTACAGGCGCAAGGGTTTCCGTTTCAATGTTGAAACGAACAGATTAATTTTTGTAGGAGAACCATTAAACTAATTACACATAGGGATGCATTAATTTTTATGTGGTGTGTGGTTCTGAATTGAGGGATTTAGAATATAAATAGATGAAACTTCCACAATACACATTTCTATTTATTTATTTGTTTGGTTATTTATTTAGTGTGGAGAATGGCACATATTAGGGTTAAGGTCACTCTTACAAGACAAAGCTGATACCATAAAAAAGCTGCAAACAACGCCAGTGTCAAACAGTCTGTGCGTGCGTTAAGATAAATTCATGATAATGATCAAGTAACTTCTGTTATATGGCAAGTGAATATCAATCGACTTAATGATGATGATATATTATTACACATTAATTGTATTTAAATTAAATATAATTTGATGGATGTGATCTAACTCTTTTATGAACTTAGTTTTAGCACTTTTTAGCTATATCTTCTCATGCAATGCTGCTGATATATTAAGCTCCTATTTAAAATAGGGTTATGATTGTAAAAAATGGAAAGTCCTTATTTCAAGAAGACTTTGAAGTTTTGGATCTTTATCAAAGTTAAAAAAATTTACAAGCAGCAAGTATGATAAAAAGAAAGGATAAATATTTTACAGTAAAATTTCAATGTTTTTATGTCGTAACACTAGATTAAATTTTGTTTCTATACAAAAGAAAAAAAACAAGAGAAGAAATTCATGAAACACTGTAAATTACTAGTCGTAACTTGGTCTCATTTTATTATAAGAATGCTTTTTGTTTTCGCTTATTGATTTTCTTCAAATAAAGACATGAAACTTAAATAAGTTTGTTTTAACATGTTTTTAAGTACAGTAATTTAAATTAACACAAAATTTTTACACAAAAGTTTCAACAGATTCTATTATTAAAAAAAATTAGAACCAAGCCCATTTTCTTTTAAGCATCACTCAATAAAAGGGGTATAAGCATTCTAAGTACCTCTACATCCATTATTCATACTTAAAAGCCAACTCTAAAAATTCCTCAAGATAACATTGCACTAATCTGTAGCTTTTATTTCCTTACCCACCAAACGCGCGTCTTTGTCCATCAATCTTTCATCTCCTCCATATTACGAACATGAATTCCATTCAAGAGACGTAAAACTTATTAAAGAGTAGTAAAGGTTTTATTGCCTTGCCATAAAAGACCACTGCACGCGTGGATATTGCCGACAGAAATAACACGCAAACTGTTGCAGAAGTTAATGCCAATCGATTACTAAGTAATTGATACACTTAGTGTGCATTATTCCAAGTGTTGTTTCATTTACAGATTGAGGAAATGGAAAACTTGATTTTCTGGTCTTTTGGATGTTTTTTTTAAGAAAATTGTCTTATAATATTTTGGAAGTTCCTTTGGAGAGGTTTAACTTTATATATTAAAATTATTATTTGTAATTTTTTTTGCTATTTAATAGTGAATATTGCAAGAAACATTCAAGAAATTTCACTTAGGTGTTTAAAATTTATTTTTTATTGGTCAGTGAATTTTAAATCACTTAACTAACTTAAATTGATATTGAGATTGTATCTAATTTTGTGTTTACCTTAAGGATATCATAAAAATATTTACATCAAAAACAGTTAAACAAATTCAATCAACGCCCTTCTATTTTTCATAATACAAAATAATAACAAGTAACAAAATCAAATTAAAACCATTATTTTGCTATTTATTTGTGTTTTCTTACAAAATTATTATAGTTTTGAAAACATTACATATTTTAATAGCTTTAAAATTCTTAAACTCTTTGCGTTATTACTACTAACTTACCTTGATTTTATTAGAATAATCTTTACTACTGAAAACTCCGTGTTATTGCAATTAAATTATGAACATTTTCATTTTATACATACCTACTTATACATTTTGTATTAAAGATATTAAGTACCCTATAGTATTCAAATATATTTCAAAGTATACTTTTAAAAATTATAGCAGTACTTTCCTTTACATAGTGAAATTAATAAAGATCACCGTACAAAATTTCCTTAAGATTACATAGGAAAAATAAATATTTTGACGATTTCCCCTTTACCTGCATCAATAACCCTCGCACATGAAAAATATAAAAGTTTATAGATTGCAAAAAAAAACCTTCAAAACACTTTTTGTGGTAAATATTTAGTAATGTACTCTAAAACTTTTTATGAAGAATGAACTCTATATGCTCACATTCGCGCCACCCCTAGGGAAGAATAACGATGAAATATATTGACAGAACCCCACCTGGTATTCGGGGATACAGCTTTTTCCCCGAATTGACTTTTCGGAAACATTAATCTACATATAAAATCACGCCTGGAGGCATCAAGGAGGAAAGTATCAAGCAATGTTGAAAACACGTAATCGAGCCTTTTGAAATTTTGAATAGGAAATGGCCGCAAAGAACGGGGGAAGGGAAGTTTCCTGGCTGAAAAACCGTAATTGAACATCAAATTTACCAAACGGCGTTTCCACAAACGCGCCAGGAAACGGTTTCTCCTAAATATTTGATGCTTGAAATTTCAGTAAGTGGCAAGGCGCAGACTTTTCTCAAGGAATCGGTCCCTCCCTTAAATAACAGTCAGGAAAATGACGTGCGGATGATAGATGCGTTTTGGGGGAGGTTTCACCTGCTCTTTTATTGTCGGGGATGAGCGGGGATTTTTTTTTCGTTGGGTTTTTATGGAGGCGTTAGAGTGGAAATTAGTGGCTGTAAAGTCTTAAAGGTAATCAGAGTTTAGATAACCGTCGCCAGTTGTAGCAGTGATTGTTTTTTAATGTCCGGAAATGTTAAGTTCATGTGAAGGGACAGTTGCAGCTTAGATGTTTGATGGTTGTTTTAAAGGGTTTTTTTTTATTAATTGAAAGCACATTTAATGGGAAGTTTTATTAACGGATTTTTCATTGATGATTTACGTTTATTGAACCTAAGATTAAGTTCTACCTATGTAGTTACTCCGGGTTGAATAACCAATTCAATGAATATAAGAGATTGAAGGGTAATAAAATTCATAAAAATTTATGAATAAGGGTTTAGCATCGATTTTTTGTTTGCGGTAGTAAATTTGTAATCGCAACAATCATATTTCTTACCAACCCTCTTGAAATAATTTTGAATTATAATTCATTGATAGGAGATATATTATTTTATTACCGATATATTCTTAAAAAGGTCTCCTGAAACCCACATATTAAGTGTTTTTCCTAATGGTTTTGATATCTACGTCGTGAAGACTAGAATTGACTTCTCAATTCTTTGTATCTTTAACTTCTCTTTTACCATAAAAATGAAAGATATAAAAATGAAAGATAAAATAAAGAAACTAAAATAGAATAAGGAATCAAGAATATGAAAGGGAAGAGATAAAGAGAGAAAAAAGAAGAAAAAAAGTTAGAGAGAGTGAGGGATAGAACTTGAAAGACATTTGAAGAAATGAGGGTGAGAGAAGAAAGAATAAGAGATTGAAACACATGCGAGGAGATGATATGGAGAAAAAAAACATTAAAAGGAAATAAATATGATAAATAAAAATAGAGATTGAAAAAGGATGATAGAGAAGGGGAAGAGATAGAGAGAGATAGACCAGAATGAAAGAGATTGATAGATAGAATGGAAGAAGGTTAGACAGAAAGAAAGAAGTGAATGAATTGAGGAAAAGGGAAAGAGATGTTTGGGAATGAGATAGAGAAAAAATAATAAGAGCAATTTCTCTATGAAAGGAAATACGAATAAAAATGAGAAGAAGAGATGGAGATTGAAAGTGATGAAAGGGGAGAAGATAGAGGGAAAGAGAAAAGAGATGCATATAGATATAGAATTGAAGGAATGAAAAAGTATGAGGTAGAGAAAAAGATATGAAAGGGGACGAGAAAGAGGAAATGTGTGGGTGAAAATGAGTTTGAAAAAAAAAACACGAATAAGAAAGAGATGAAGAGACTGAAAGGATCAAATGGGATGGCATAGAGGAAATAAAAGAAAAAGATTTAGAAGGAAGGAAAGAGAGAGAAAGGAAGAGGTAAAGAGAGAGAGAGAGAAGAGTACTAAATCATGGGTTTCATTCAGACTTTTTCCGAGAGGACTGTCAAGAGCCATCTCCCCTCTGCGACCCTTGGGTCACCTGAGGATGGCAACATGCTGCGAGCTTCCATACGGCAGGCACCGTTGGGGTCACGTGACCGTCTAGGGCCCATCGATAAAACAGCTTATTTGCATGCGCTCACGTGGCCAGCATGCTGAGTTGGAGGCTCTGCTGTGCTTTTTTGCTAATCGATGGGGCTGCACACTTTCATTCAACGAAGTTGTGTCAGTTTTGGGTGGTTAGTGTTTAGGGGCGTTGCCAGAAAGGGAAGGTTTCGGGATTTATCCCCTGAAACTCAGAAAATTTAAAATGATAGTTTGAGCAAAATGTCCGTTTTGGTTAATTATTTCAATAAGAATTACTGGTAGGCAGGGGCGAATTTATCGGGGGCAATGATCCTCCAACTGTATGAGAAAATCCAATTTTATAAGGGTTAACCATCCATTAGGGACAGCTTGCCCCCCCCAAGGTTTCCAGTGTGCCCCCTCAGCGTCCACCACCTAAATCCACATATGCTGGTTAGAAAGTTTTAAGAATTTTATGTTATACAAACCTCAAAAAATTAATAGAAAAGTTTCATATCCAAAATTAAACAATAATTTTTACTAGAGATGCATACAATAGAACTTAATAGTACCTATATATTAATTTTAGGATAATATTTTGAAATGTACAAAATACTCCTAAAATTTTTAAAGATTCTTAAGTTATTTTTTATTACTCATTCATTTGAATGTTGACTAGGTTGTAAAATTAATTTTGATTTAGAAGTTTTTAAAGACGTTCACCATGTTGTAAAATTGAATTTCTTCAAAATATTTTTATTCGAATAAATTCATGGGGGGTCACAATTTTTCAGGATTTTTCATTATAGAGGATGAATATGAAGTCAAAATGGATAATAGGTATTTATCTAAAAATAGATTTTTTCCCAAGTTTTAAAATATTTTTAACACTTTCTTTTAATTATAAAAATAAAAACCAATTAAATAACCCCCCCACACACACAATAATGTAAACAATATAATTATAAATGTATTTTTTACACTACAAAATTTTAATTGAGAAAAAGGGATTTTTCATTTTAATCTTAAGATTGTATTGTATGTGTTTATGGGTGTTTCTATATTTTAAGCCTGTGACCCTTTTGAAGCGCAGGAAAATAAATATTAAAAACTCGAAAAGTATCTTTCGGTTCCTAAAAAATTAATTTGTGAAAAATAGAAAAAACGACTAAAATCCAAAGGTAATACCCCTTAAATAATTCCTTTCCAAGAATAGATAAAATAGTTTCTTACACCACACATTGAAAAGTTTCATCCTTCCAAGAAAGACACAATTTTTTTTTTATTTTTGCATACTTTAAAACGTAGTAGTACAGTAGTAGACCTCTTATCCGAATTGATCCGAATGTTGCCTTTTCATTCAATTAATTAAAAGCTCTCCCTTTTAAAAAAAGTTTCTTCTCCCATTTTCAACATGCATGCAGTCATTAATTAAAAGAACCTTTTTCGGAAAAAAAAATCCATTTATCCGAATTTTTGATCATACATATGGTGCCCGGTCCCAATTGATTCGGATAATTGGAGTTCTGTCGTACATATTTAATAAACATAAACAAAAAGGAAAAAATACACTTTTCAAAACAATAAGAAAAATTATAACAAACACATAAAAACTAACCCCTACACAATACAACCCCCCTAACAGAAAATGCATAACTGGCCAACAAATATCGGGAAACTGTTAGCCAGCACAACCTAGTTAACAAAACCGAAAGACTCAAACGATTAAACAAAGAAGGATGAAAGCCAGCAGGTCCGGCCACCTAATAACCGCTAATGAAAGAAACTCATCTGAAGAGCATTGGCCCCCCTCAATCATCTCTGCCCGGGACAGCAAATTAATAAAAGCCTGACTTCTCCGGCGATTACTAGGCATGCTCACCGATTACCTACCACACAGGTCGACCTTCGCAACTGGGGTCAATTAGATCTAATCAGTCTATCAGCGAGTCTTGACAACTCTTCCACGGTCTTCTGCTGGAAATGAATTATTTGGTTTTGGGAACGACGCAATTTGTCTGATGGGAGTGGATGTGCTGTTTTGGCTTGAGTCTCTTGGTTTTGATGGGGATTGGAGGTGTGAATGTTGGGCAGTTGAGGAGAGCACCTTGTGAGTGTGGAAATTGGGTTGAGGAGTAGGGGTTCTGCTTCATTTTTTTTTTGTTGTCGTGAAATATTTTCTTTTTGTTTTCTAATGGTGTATTTTTGTGTTTGAAATTGCTGTTTGGTGATATTTTTGTGTTGTCACAGATATATCCTTTGAGAATTTTTTTTTTGCTTTATTGTCGTCAAATATTTTATTTTTGTTTTCTAATGGTGTATTTTAGTGTTTAAAATTATTGTTTGATGATATTTTTTGCGTTGTCACAGACATATCTCATGAGATTTTTTTTTTTTTTGCTTTATTGCATCAAGGATAGTTCAGATGTTTTTGGAGGTATAACCAGTATTTGCTGATACTACTGCAATCTGTTAGCAACAGGTTAATTTTGTGTATTATTTAGTTCATCTGATTGGTATTTTACCATCAATTGTTTGTTGTCCTTTTAAATTTTACTTAATATTTTTTACAGTAGGTATTTATATGCAAATATTTTAATGCTATTGCTTTCATATACAAAATAAGTAAATGCTATTGCTTTCATGATGAGATATTTTGGTTGCCAGTTTTCACTTCTACGTATATATTCATCATTCATTTTCTGAATTCCCATATAAGCTTTGATCCAGATGGAATCTACTGACTCAATTAAATTTACGTTTAGTTTATATTTTTTATTACTATACATACTTGTAATTTAACTTCGGATTAGTTCCTCTTTTTCAATCGTTGTAGCTATTCTCTACCATATTATATAAATTAAATTTCTCTGCTCTATTTCTTTTTTTATTATTGCAGCTATTTTAGCAACTGAATATTAGAAATAATAATAAAATTAATGCTTGTTTCTAATGTACTACTTTTAAAAATAACTTAATTACTCTTTATAGACAAAGTATAATAAATAGGTAAGAGCTGATGGTGATAACTTTTTATTAGGAATTATAAGAGGTATGTAAGCTAAAACAATTTGATAATAAAAAATAAAATATGAAAAAAGTGGTTTAAATTTTTCAGTATATTGATATTTTTAGTTCTATGAGACAATGAATGACTCTTGACGTGAATAGAAAATATTTATCGCTTTTTTTTGTGTTGTTTTTGTTAGCAAATCAAAGGAAAGATAAAAATTTTTTATAGTAATGATCAACTTAATAAAACTTTTAGTTTTAAAATTTAAACCTTTAATATTTTTAAGAGAATGTGGAATGGTTTAAAATAAGTTAGATATTTGTAACAAGTAACATGGCAAATTGAAGATTTTTAAGCATGGAATTTAATTCAGCCAATTTTGATACATCGCTTACTATAAAATAACTAGATTACATAAAAACAGGCATTAAAAGGATGTAGATAAACGGTTACACGTTTTATTGCAATATAAGTATAAAATTACTTGTAGTATCCACATTTGTAAAAAGATTGTCATTACTTTAAACGTTGAGTTGGGTTTTTTTTTTCTATTGAAGGAAGGAATCTTTATTTTTACACAAAATGCACATTTAAAAAGAGCAAACATATTGATGAAACAATGTGACACAAATAGGAAAAGCAATTAACATATGAGTTGCCCAGAAGTCAGAGACCCATATGGAAACCTATGGGATTTAGTAAATAGTAAGTATTTTATAGTAGTAAGTATTTTTCATTTCAGGAGAAATTTGATCTTTTCGTCTTTGATTCGTATTTATTTAATTATTCCCTGTTTCCTTGTACCGAATTAGCCATCCGCTTTATTACACAGACACCCCTTATACATATTCCACATTAAAGACCCCCTATTTCCCCATTTTTAAGGCAATCCACGCTAACATCAAACCCATTAGCCACCCGCAGCCTCAGCCATTAGCTGAATGAAGGCGCTCTTTTAATTGAATCCCACTTGTTTTTATCGGCGCGTCATTTCAATCGAAAGCAAGAGCTCTCATCAAGCGAGCAGGGAGCGAGCCCATAGGGTTAATCGGCGGCCCACCCAGGCTCCCTTCAGGATATTCCAGTGAATAATGACGTTGTATCAGATGGCGAAATACATGCATCCAGTCACTCCGTTGGTCCAGACCACCCGATGCACGACTCGGGTATTATTCGCTTTATCAGATCCCATCCGCGCATTTAGAGAATGCCGGTGTCACGCCAAGACTATAAATAAACTAATGAATTGGGGAATTATTTGGTACAGCGAGCCCTGTAATTTCCGCAGACACATTAGTCTTCATCAGTTAGGGGTAATGAAAAGCACAAAGAAAGGAAAGGTGAGCGGATCTCATCTCACGATACAAGAGGGGCGTTTTCTTCGACGAGCGGAAGCTTTCGGAAGCAAAGTGGGACAAGTCCACCCAGCACTGCCCGGCACAAATCCCGAAGAAAACAAGCTTTCCTCACTTTCACAGACTCTTCAGATTTCCTCCATACCTTTTAGACTGTCCCTTGATCATATTTCTTCCCACTACCACACAAGATCGTATAATCTAAGATTTTAAAGCGTCGTGTGAGGAGTTTTTCCGTTTTGACTTGGTCCACTTCTCTTCTTCGCCGTTAATGTATTGAAGATCGTGCGGCTTAATTATTTTGGGGTTTCTTTCATTACCTCTTTAACTTTATGAGTTATAACGCAGTGCCTTTTGATTTCTTGACAGGGGCGATGAGCTTTCATAGCAAAAAGGTGAACTTTCCGTTTGGCTTTCTTGATGAAGCACCTATTTATGAACTAAAGAGTTCCTGTTTATTGAACCCATTTAGCTAAATATAAAGAAACTATAAAACAAGAAAATTCCCTCTCATCATGTCAGAAGTACGTATAAAATCAAAAGAAATAGATCTGCATCCCAGATAACTATTTGAATAACTTTTGGTTGTTTGCTATTTTTATATGCATTTAAT
This sequence comes from Tetragnatha montana, assembly GCA_963680715.1. Lineage (NCBI taxonomy): Eukaryota > Metazoa > Arthropoda > Arachnida > Araneae > Tetragnathidae > Tetragnatha > Tetragnatha montana. The sequence continues at coordinate 47,483,995 of OY796679.1, read as the reverse complement.
AATACCCCTGCAAAATCATGGGATTTATTAGGTAAATAGTTCAAGCGTTTTTAATCCCCAATTACACTTACTAGTATTTTTTGTACACGATTGGAGCTTTAACTACTGATGAATGAAGGTTTTTGTTTTCATCCAGTTGAACTTAAGATCTTGAGGTATCTTTGTATTGTTAAGTCTCTCATGAATGGGATGCACTATACATGAAGGAGTCTGTGCTATGTCATCTGTGGTATAGAGTGACCACAGTAATTAAAGGCATGGGCAATGAGAATTCAACTTATTTCATTTTGGAAAGGAAAACTGAAAGTTGTAAATTTTAAAAAATGTACTTCGCCAAACAATAAAAAATCGATATTGAATTAGAACTGGGATTTTTTTTTATTTTTAATGAATAATTAAAGCTGTATTTACTCAATGCCTATTTTAAGAGTTTATTATTCAATGTTAAGCTATTTCATGCTTGAGTTTATTAGTAATATTGTGTAATCCATATTTTAGGAGTTAAGTTTTCATTGTAACACACAGTTATTGTATTTGACTTAAAACTAATACTACAAAGCATTAGTATTTTTTATCTCAAAACTTAAAAAAAGAGCCATTGCCTTTTCTTTCTTAAAATTAATACATTTATAATATTAATATTAAAGGAATGTTCGAACCAGTCGGGTAAATATTTTGCCCTTCTTTTCTTCGGTAATTCTTAAATTAAAAAATTCCTTTGCCAGTCTATCCTCTTTTTTATGTTAGTAATTTGGAATATGTTAATTTAATATGAACCCATGTGGAAGAGCTGTGTTTGTGTTTCCTCTGGGATTAATACATGATTTCTTTCAATAGTTTTGTTATATGTATGAATTATGTGTTCTCTGTGTAGTAAGTATTTCCTTTTCGTCAAAAAAAAAAATTAAACGCATTTAATAACTTTAATTTAGAATTATATGCTTTACAATACACTCCCGCGGAAACTCGACACAAAAGAGAAAGGGTTAAGGTTAAATAAACATTTTCCTACATTACCATTAACATATAAAAGTCACCATCCTGATCCCCAACCATCAAGTCAAAGGGTACATTATCCAAGTCCTCCCACCCACATAATACACCCCACCCCTTACAAACAACAGGCACTTCACCAGCCTTAACGACTTCAAACATCCCCGTCATTTAGCGGGCTTCGGGACGGCCAAATGACAGCCCGCTAAACACCTCCAGATGTTAATCCCGTTTTCAATCGAGTTCATCGGGGGATCATCATGTCGGGATTAAGGGGGGGGGCGCCCCCCGTTCAATAGGACGCGACAGAAGGGCGCTTGTTATGCGGCCTACCTTACAACAACGCCCCGCCATTGTGGCCCCTCAGCCGATGACAGGGGTGTTGGGGGAGGGATAGTAGGGAATAATGAAAGCTCGGGTTGCAGATTTGTCCCCGATTTTCAAGTTTGGATTGTCATCCAGATGTGTGAACTGTTTTGACTGTTGTGTTCATTGTTGAAATGAAAACCTCGATAAAAGAGTTGTGTAAGGTGAAATGTCAGTTGAATTGGGTGATGTTTGTTGAAGAGTTGAATAGGGGTTAAGTAAGGGTCTGGTTGATGGGGGACACTTTACAGGGATAAATGTTTAAAGCGTAGAATCAATCTGCAAGTAAAACCTTTGTTGAAAAATGGTATGAAAAGTTTGAGACATTTAAAGAAAGACAAATTCGAAAAACAGAATTAAGAAAATAACAATAAAAAGTAAAAAAAAAAAACACTTTGGGATACATCTTTGGATTAAAAGTGAAACTAAACTAGTGCTTATACTTAGACCATAGCACTTAACTTTAGCTTTATAGCTTTAACTTTAACCCAAAGATGAACTACAAATTCTATTAGCATTTCTAGGAAGGGTAGACTATTATATATTAATTTTAGTCTTCAATAAATAATGTGACCAAAAATATACTGTAAAGTATCAGAAATTAGGTGATTAACATGAGGTAAAAAATAAATTATGAGTAGATTTTGCTATTTGAGGAAATAGATAATTACTTAATACCTTTGTTTGTCTTCTCAACTATAGGATATTTTAAGGCCGTAGAATTTTTACTGTTTTGAAAATAATTTAATTGTAAATTTTAACTGATACCTTTGTATCGTATGACTCAGTCTTACCAAAATCTTTACCATTGTTGACATCCATAGCGGAGGTAATTGTCACAGAATTACTATATTTACAAAAATACAAGCTAAGATAAATTTAAAAAAAAACTCACAGGACTTATCAGTAAATCAGTAATAAGTAATCATAAGTAATTTATCTGTAAATAAGTAATGACAATTTTGAATAAGTTTTTATCTCAAAACATTTTGATACTTCACATACTGATATTCTATCTCTAATTAATATTTGTGGAAAAAACCAAATAGATCATTAAAACTTTAAAGAATTGTCCGTAAAAATGATAATGCGTCCTATTCCTATTCAAGACAAGTTAGAGATGGCACCGTTAAATGAAAGCGAAGTGACTTTGAAAGATTAAAGATAAATACGAGTTGATGGAAATGTATATGGTCGGTTGTCTTTTGATTTTCTAACTTCATCTTTCATTTCTGCTGTGAAACATAATCTTGCCGACAAAAGGTAGTCACGTCAGTTTTTCTGATCAGATATATCTGTCAACTTCCTAAGACTCCTTCCTACTTTTCTGCTTTTGTTTTTTAAAATTGATATGTACGAGTCAAGGTCTTGTGTGCAAGCGCATTCCAGGTGTAGGCAGTAAGACTAACTTGAAGGGAAAAAATGACATTGAAGATACGTTACTGGATAGGTTTCCTTTCAGCATAAAAAATTATTGTTTGACAGTTTTAAGGTTAAAGTTTGGTGACATAAACGTTTTGAAACAATTTCTTATTAATATTAAGTCGTATTTTCTATTGAGTTAATAAAAGTTTTTAAAACTGAGATGGAGGAATCCTCTACTTCATGGAACAGAAGATGGAACTTTTACATTTAAAAATACAAATATTATGCTTTAAATATATTAGGTTTTATTTAAAGCAAGGTTTGTCAAGTTAATGGTATGTTAAAAGAATATGTTACTTTTGAGAGTGTAAAAAATATTTTTATTTATCAAAATATCCTTAAACCTAAGGTATTTAGAAAGAATGTTAACTTAGCTATGTATCAATTTTAATAACCAGGTATTTAAATTGTGTGCTATTAAGTGCCACAAAAAAAGCTTTGTTTTAAACGCATATTAATAAATGAAATGAATTAATAAAGGTAGAAAGAATTACAACTACTTCTTTATAAGAAAAATAAGTAAATAGTATTCAAATTGATCAACGTCATTTATTTTAACAGACAACCTTTTATTTCTTATCGTTTATGGTAAGTAGCAAGTCAGTCAGTTTGGGAATCCTTCCTTGAACTTGAACCATGGCATGGGTTCCCTTTGAATTATGCTTTCTATTCCGCAGATACAGTTTTTTTTCAATCAACGTAAGCATCATCAAAATTGACAATTTAACGAATACGTTTATTAAATGGTATAAATAGTAGGGGAGATCAGGCTAATACGACATACCACTTTTTCAAAGCAACCGTAAAAGACTAATTAAATAGATTTCCTGCAGTTTTCAAAGCTAATGAAATGTTTACTTAATGCTCTAACACACCCTAATTGGGTATATCATAATCTTTCTTTTTTCTTTTTCAAAAACTTACTTTTCTAAAAAAGTAGAAAATATGTCATTTTACCCGATATAAGGATAAAATGACATAGTAAATATTTAGTAGGAAAGAAAGTAGTTTCTTTGGCAAAAGCAATTTTATTTGATCCCAAATAATAACTATATTAGTAGTTAAGCACTTTGGCATAATCTATAATTACTTTTTTGGAGAAGATAACCAGCTAATTTAAAAAAAAAAAACTGTAATGTGCTTATCAAAACAAAATTTTAATTTTTTTCTTTCATGGAGGCGTTAAAGTTAACAGAGTATGCATTTTTTCTGAAGTTAACGTCGCTTAAGATTAAGTTCTGTGGAACATGAGGGATAGGACCTATTTCAGCAACTGTGGATTGTCTATACTCTTATACTAGTTATTAGAATGTCAGAAGCTTCTTCTGAAACATGTTCATTGAGCTTCAGTACTTTTGCTGGAGCAAAACGATGAACTGAGAACACATTGGGTTGGCCGGAGAAAGGCCAGTGTTTAGGAATCCACTCTTCGCATTAACCATGGTAGCAGCCTTTCCATTTCTTTTTTTTAAAGCTCTGATATAAAAGGGGTTTTCCCTTAGTTGCCTTTTAACCAAGTCGAAACTTCTTGGTCGTAGAATGTTCTTAGTGGCCCATAAAAGGTCTTATAAACTAATAATATAAATAAGTATTTTAAATATCGTCAGTAAATGTATGAAAATATTGTGTGGATAAAATGACATACTATGTCATTTTATACCAATGAGTTCTATGTCATTTTACCCTTAAAGGTCTATTTTTATTTATTTTCAATTTCTCGTAAAACAAAAAGTCTAAGCAACTACCTATCGCATGAAATATACTCTTAATTGAACATACATTCACACAAGAATGTTAGTTTAAATAAATGAAAGAATTTGTATAAGAGAATAAATCTCATTATAAAAATACAAAAAAAATATTTTGACACTCACTTTTTTTATTTTTGTTCACCACAAGGTAAGAAATGTTTTTCAAACAATGGCGTCTGTTTGTATCGTTTTGGAAGCAATAAAAGAAGAAAAAAAGCGCCTGACACGTGCTGTCATTCTGCTAAATTTCAAGAAAATTGAAAAAGTCATTTTACCCGAGTATGTCGTATTAGCCTGATTTCCCCTACCTATATTTAAACAATCCATTAAAAAAGTTATTATTGGATACAAATTTAAGAGAAGAATTTTCAAAATTGTTTTTTGTTTTGTTTTTTGTTTTTTAAGTTTAGAATGTTTTCAACGGTCTAAATAAGAAATAATTTCATTTAGGCTTGTATTCGAAGAACCAAAATTAATAAAAATTTACAATGCATAAATTTTAAAACAAAACAACTTTACACTGAGAAATGTCTAGCATGATTGCTAAATAAATCACATCTATCAAAATCTTTATGCAGGGCTCGCAACATCGGTTGCTCCAAAAGTTTTTTTCTACTTTAAAAAATATATAAGAGAACTAAATATATTGTTTAAGATCGAGGGCCATTACCATAAGCTACAGGTTAGCAAACTACTAAATCGTAACTTTGTAATATTGTATTCACTACCTACTGTACCTCACACTTTAAATGGTCATGTTAAAGATATCTTCAAATGAGTTTTAAATACATTACCAACACAAAATTTCCAACTTTCATGAAATATTTTACACTTCTCTTAATTTAATTTCTAATCTGGGAGGTTAAAATTAAAAACTAACTTCGTTGTGTTACAAAACAAATGAAACGAAACTATTTTGTCATTTTTGACTTTTTTCCCTTAAAACGCTTTTAGAAAACTTAATATACTAATGAGGATATAAAAGAGAATGGACGACCTATTGTTCCCTAGTGGAATCAAGGTAGAGCGTACCCAGGATATATTAACATACGAAATAGTATACGATTTATATTGAAAACCTTACTTTTATTACAAACTATTTAAAATCTTCCCTAGTTTCATTTTTTATACAGTCCCACGATGGTTCAGTACATAATAACGATAATCAATCGCAAAGCCAAACAATTAATGCTCATAAACAAGACCTGGGATTCCTCCCTAAAAAAAATCCGTGCCGAGGCATACCGCATTGATTTGGCGCATGCGCAGAACGGCGGGTGATGCAGAGGCAGGTGGAAGAGCAAGAGGAGGAGAAAAAGGGCGGACGCAAAATCTCGGGGATTTGGCTGAAGAATCGATGTGCGGAGTAATTGCTTCTGTGCACGCAGCGCGGCGCTAACGAGTTGGCTCTCGACTCCACCTCAATGCTAGCGGATTACGGGAGGATTTAGAGGGGGCCTCTCTTTCTAATATGGAAGGGACAATTAATGTCTACTTCTACATGCTTATCGGGATTGTAACGAGTTGGGAGTGGGTGGTTAATGTGCGAGGAAGGATTTGAAATTATTAAAAGAGTTGGGGACCTTCAGTTTCTAGGGAGTGGAAAGTTAATGGGTGTTATTCTTGTATTTAATGTAAGTGAGGAGACATGGATTGCTTTAACCTATAAGGTGGTTAATTGTGAGAGGATGTAACGAAAAGAAACATTTTAAAATATTTTTTTATAGAATTTTAATGTTTGAATTGTTAGTTTGAAAGGGGAATAAGTCCAAAACCAAGTTTTGAGAAAATCGAAGAAAAAAACTGTACAAGTAATGTAATTTTCATTGTATAACCACAAAATTTTTACTGGAAATATTCAGGACCCTATTTAGAATACAAAACAATCATCGAATAAAATATAAGTAGGATTCAAAGCTTTCATTCAATATCCACTCACACTTTCAAAACAATTTTTGATTAACAAAGCCTTCTGTATAATGAATTACGGGAAAATGAATTGATTTGTGCAAAAAAGTACTTTTAACTGACGGTTTAATTTTTATTTTTCCATTTTGAACAAGAAATAGAACATTTCATTAAAAAATTAGTTGTATTTTATTTAGTTTCACGTATATTGATAAATAACAATATTCAATCGGTTAAAGCTACTTATATTAAATTTTCCTAGTAAAAAGATTTATTTTCTGATGACTAAATATAAATTTCAAATGCTAGTTAATGAAGAACATTTTAAGAAGAAATATCAAGCTATAATTTGTCTAATATAATTTAAAAAGGAGTTTATACAACTTAACTGAATTATATTTTTACTAAATGTTCAGAATATTATTTTCCAAATACACCAGATCATGGTGATGGTTATATTTATTTCTCTATTCATACTTTTAAAAGATAAACATATTACTTATAATCAAAACAAATTATTTCTAATTCAAAAAAGTTTATTTCAACTAACATTTTAATTAAAACGTTTTTTTTTATATAGAAGACTAGATTTTATTTGTTCAATGATTTTTGCAACAAATTCATCCCTTTTATTTACTCATCTTAAATGCATTGTTAGCACTTAGTTATGACAAAATAAACATTCATTTAAGAACGCAATGTAAAAATTTTCCATTTTCATTTATTTTTCAATAAATACACAAACTATGTATTAACTTGCAAGGTTATAAAAATTTAATAACTTTGTAATATTTTATTCACTGCTGTACCTCATACTTTCAACGGTTATGTTAAAGATATCTTCAAATGGGTTCTAAATATATAACCAATACAAAATTTCCAACTTTCCTGAAACATTTTACACTTATCTTAATTTAATTCCTAACCTCACATATCAACTTCATTTTGTTACAAAACTTAGAAAACGAGACTATTTTGTAATTTTTTGACTTTTCCCTTTAAACGCTTTTAGAAAATTTAATATACTAATGAGAAGATAAAAGAGAATGAATGACCTATTGTTCCCTAGTGGAATCAAGGTAAGAGCGCACGAAGTACTCAGGGTATATTTACGTACGAAATACTATATGATTTTATTGAAAACCTTACTTTTAATACCTTACTTTTTATATTTCACATGTTTCATTTTTATAATGAAAAATAATACTTAAGAATAGAAAATATTGAGTAATTATTACATTAATAAGTATGGGAGAGAGTGAAGGTAATGGTAAAAATTTTACAATATTATTAATATTGGAGAAAAATTTAATTTTTCAATTGTTTAACAATATCTAATATTTCCATATTACTTTCATTTAAATCAATCGCAATTAATTTTTATATTGTGATTATAGTAATTCTTAAGAGTGCATGTATTATGTCAAAATTATAAAATTGATAACAAATGTGAAATTAAAAAAGTGAAATATGGAAAGAAATTTTAAAAAAATATATATTAAATTATGTAAAAATTTATAGCAAATCCAGAAAAAATAATTTCCATATAAAAAAATATAAAAAGCTTTCACAGTGGAAAGTTAGTCTGTGCATTAAATTGATTAAAATTAACAAGAAATCATAAAATATTTCTTGTTCATTAAGTTACTGATACTGATGTTAGAGGGTTTGATAGTTTCATAATATCTTCAACAATATAAATTTCTGGCATAAAATAAAAAGTTTAAAAATGAATGAAAAGAACTGAACTTAAATATATGTATTTAATTAATCTTACTATAACCTGCTAAAAATTTTAAGGCTGTAACTATAAAATAAGTTATTCTTATTAGATTTTCTTCGTTCGCTTTTTTTTCTTCTTTCGTATAATTCGCAACTTAGCTTATTGTTTAATAAGTTTAAGACTTTTCATGTACAAAATGTAAATTCATGAAAATAAAATTATTGAAATGAGTAGAAAAATGCAAGCTATTGACAAAAAGTTTTAGGAAAATGAAAGGATAAATGTGTGTGTGTGTGTGTGTGTGTGGGACTGTTCTAATTATCCACCAAATGCTCAAAAAAGTTTGTAATCTATTTTAACTACAGGGCAGTTAAAGAGGGACTTGTATTCCCTCCTACTTCCAGACAGTTTAAAAGGACTTCTGTTCACCTACAGGACAGTTAAAAAGTGACATGTGATCCCCTCAACTGCAGGACAGTTAAAAAAGGGACTTAGGGTCACTTTAACTACAAGACAGTTTCAAAGAGACTTCATCAACTACAGAACAGTTAAAAAGAAACTTGTATTCCCCTCAACTTCAGTCCAGCTTAAAAAAAAAGTTATTTTCACCTCAACTACCGGACAGTTAAAAAAAGGACTTCGGGTCACCTTAACTACAGGACTCTGTCCAGTACAAAGCCCATTATAGAAAACCCATTACAGCAACCCTTTTAAACTCCAGCGAGGCGTGTGGGCGCCAAAACAATCGCGGAAACAATTCATCCACTTAAGTGCTCAGCAACTCGTCTAATTGCGGAATGAGTGATTTCCGGGGCCTGTCCCGCTCAGTGACAAGCATTTTATTACGGCTGGAAATACTTTTGTTAATTAATACGTATATTTATCGATCTCCTCAATTAGGAAAATGGGAGGTAAAATCAACGCCATTAATAATTTTGGCCGCACTTCGCGAGCAGTTCATCAGGGCGGGGGGAGAGAGGTGGGAGCTACGTGCGCCGCCTGTAAAGAGCGCTTTTTTGCAGCGCTTCTACTTGCTGCTGTGCGGGGGAAACAACGTAAAGCGTCTGGGTGGGTGGATTGTTTAAATTTGTACCGTTTCTGCGTTTTATTTTTATGCCATTCCTTGAATAGTAGTCAAACGTGCCTTTTTCACTTTTTTTTCAGAAATCCCAATGAAATTTTGTAGGTTTTTTTTTCAAGAAAAGTAGCGTACGAAATTTTCATCTTTGAATTTTTTTTTTATCTAAAAGCGTCGAAAAGAAATTAGCGTTTCTGTTCTATCACAAGTTTTTGACTATAGACCTTTTAAGATGTTCCTACTTAATCCTCAAATTTTTTTATCCCTTTCTATTTCTAATGATATTTGCAATTTAAAAATTTAATATGTGCTTTGAGACAGATATTTTTCGAAGAAATATAAATAGGCTTTTGCATCATCTTTATATCATAAAGATTAAAAAAAAAGCATATAAGGTACCATTCGCAAACTACAACACACAGTTTCAGAGGCTTTACATCCTAACATCCCCATATCACAAGTAGTCAAATTTTACTGACTTTCCCCATTATGATGTCACTTTTGAACATCAAATTGAAACTTCATTTAATATAGTTGTGCTGTTTAGTCATAGAGCCAGGAGAATATTTTGACGTCTTACAATATTGTGGCGATTGTTATGGAAACTGATTTTTCCACTCAAATTCAGGGGTAACGGGTGACGGTAATCCACGAACTATGAAAAAATGTTTTGTGCAAAATCTGCATGGATATCTTTTAGCTTTGAACTCCTTTTCAGAGTATTGGATTTACTGTCAAAAAATTTTCCTTGGCGGTATGACTATATCTTACTTGATTTTTCGTTACTTGAGAATTAGTACGTAAATTACTGTTAAAATGAAATTTATAGTAACAGCAATAAAAAATTTAAAGTGTGTTGTCACAAATGTTTGAACTCCCCCTCCCCTTTGTCACATTGTGTCACACATACAAGACCTCCCTTTAAATCCTTGAGGTAATTTTTGGATGGCCCCAAAGGAATCCAAACTTTTAACTCATTAAATACCTACTCCCCACGTCGAAACCTCGTATAACACTAGTGACATGAAGGATAAGCTTTTTTCACCCAAACACCCTACAACACAATAAAAGTATCTATTTCAGCCTTCTCGATATCACGAATGAACCCTATCCGTTTAAAAGCTCCCACTCTAACACCATATCAGACTCGTCTAAAGCATACCATCCAAATGCATTGAAATATTAAGGCTGGTTGAAAGTACCACTATCTACAGAAAGTTTTTATAACACTTTTCTGGCCTAAGTTGAGCTCCTCAGCCTTAAGTGAGCCTTATCTGAGTAGTTACTGCGTTGACCCGCTAGAGGTCACTAAGTGCTGTAGTGAAAAGCGGTTTTCTTTCTTTGGGAGTCGCTCTGTTGCATTATTATATCTGGAAACTGACGGTTATGCGGTTCAGTTTCGGATAAGGAAGGGGAGAATTATTCCACATTTGTTTACTTTTGCTCAAAGGAGAGAAGGCAAAAAGAATCCTAAAGGGGGGAGAGAGATATTTTGGAACCCACGAGTTCTTTCATAAAAGTATAGCCATTTGGATATGAGGCAGGCAGAACTTTTACGATACCTTCGCATCTCAGTTCTAAAATTGAACATTTTGTTATGAGTTAGGGTTTGTTTTTATAACGTTATACATTTTCATAAAAAAAATATTATTTTGCGACTTTGTATCTACTGTAATCAAAAAAATTACTTACGGATGAAAATGTTTTACATTTGTTTCAATTGTTAGTGCTTACAGAAAAAATTGCACTTGGTCACTTAGTCCATTTTTGACTCGAGGTAGTATTTTCAATGTAAATGATTACCAAGTTTTCAATGTATTATTATTATTATTATTACAGTAGCAATATATTGGGTCTCTTGTCATTTTTAGAAAATACATAACAGTCCCTGTGCAATTCTAAAGGCAACAAAATCCATGCTTTTCTTTAAGTTTCCATATTTGGACCTAGGCCCCTAATATTCTAAGCAAATCATATGACTTCATGCCCAAACAGTCACTGTTCCTGCTACTCTCGATTAGCGAACTTCTGACTTTCAACCCAACCGCACGAGATAAAGAATTAAATTAAAAACCACGCCTATCTTAAAATTTTGTGATTTTGGACTTACCACTGATACTCTAAGTCTAAGCAGCTCAAGACTTATGCCCAAACAGTCACTGTTCCTGCTACTCTCGATTAGCTAACTGTTGACTTATAACCCTACCCCACGAGATAAAGAATTCAATTAAAACCCATTTTGTGATTTTAGACTTGGGCCACTGATACTCTAAACAGCTCATATGACTTTATCTCCAAACAGTCACCGCAAGCAGGTATTATAGCCAACATCACATGCCATCTCCCACTGTTTCTTGAACGAACCTAATTTCGCTAAGTGACGCGGTGGTCCGTGAATCCGCCGCAATTCCCCCAGCCATCTATCTGGGCAGTGATGGCTGCTCGGAGCAAGGCTTCACTCCATCAAGGCGTTTCCGGCGCTAATCAATTATTTATCGGCCATTGGATGTTAGATGAAATTAGAGCGAAGATGGGACCCGCTTAAAAGGTCGTTCATCATCGCCACCGGCTCACGCAAATGCATTATTTACCGGTAATTCGAGAGGCGGAGGGCGCTTTTTGCACCCCCCGCGCCCCATCAGTATCAGAGGTGGCGTAATAATAAGGGCCGTTATTCGGGAAAGCGCACGCTGCATATTATGTGAAAAAAATGTTCAAAGGGATGTTGTAATCAAGGGAAAGTTTACCGAGTTCAAAATGTAAGGGGAATATACAGTCGAACCGCATTACCATGCATGAACCTTCATGGGGACGCTTATATAGTACATTCTACCGGAGTTTTACAATTGGTCAACTGTAGTAAGAAGATCAACGCTTTTTCCTGCTTGGCAACACACAATCACTGGTTTAAATCCAAAAGGCTAAAGATCAAGTTAGTTAAATTAATTAGAAAAAAAATTCAAGTTTGTACGATGTTTTTCATACGATACATACATATTTTGTTATGGCAATAATATTAAAATGATTAAATTCACTCACTGGCATAAAATTCAAATTCAGGGTCATTATCTTTTTAACTGACTTCAAAGATTTTAATCTAAGCTTATTTAAGTTTTCAAAATATTTGAACTAAACATATTTAATACATCTTTCATCTCATAATACTGGCTGTTTATTCTTGGATTCCACACATAAAAAATTGGTTCAGTACCAGTTTTTCAAAAATTTATAAGTTTATTTAATGCAAAAATAACAAATGTTTTACATTAATATTGTAAAAATATCTTTTGAGATCCTTTGTTTAATGTAAATTCAATATTTCTTATTTATTAATCATATATATTTAGCATACAGTTTCTTACTTCATTTATCGTATAACTATGCTAATAAAATATCAAAGTTTCACGTGAAAATAATGAAGTAGAATATAAAGTTTCTAGGCCAGTAACATTTTTGTATTAATAAATCGTGTTTGTAGTACATGTCCATCAAATGCTGGCTTAATGTGGGAAAAACTGTATTTAAGGTGAGATTGAAAGAGTTAACCCCCTATTCCAACAAATGAATAAAATGTCGATTTGGGGTTTTCCCGCAACAAGTCAACCCTCGCAGTGAAATAAGATTTACAGATATTCAATTTCCCTATGTTTTTTTTACCTCACTAACTTTATACAATCTGCCTAAAAGTGTCACTGGGAAAGTCCAATGACCTTAATTACAGTAATTAAAACAAATCAAGATAATTTTTATTTTTGATTATAAATTATAAAAGTAATATCGTAAAATTTAGATCTTGTATTAAATTCAAAAACTTAATTTAAAATTAATAATTTCAGGTTTATAAATTTTATGAAATAAAACACTAGTAAATTTCAATACTGAGAGAAAAATATGATAGGTAAATGTTGTTATTTTATTTCTCTATTTAAAAATTATCTTTTCTCTATACATTATATGAGAAAAGTGCCTAAAAATATTTTTTGTTTGGAAGACTTCATAATGCATGATAAATAAGAATGGGTATAACGAAAAATCCTATGTTAAATTAGATTTACAAAAGGATTATTCTGAAAGATATGCTTAAACAATTGATGGCATGAAATCTTGTTACATTACATTTCAAGGTTGTTGGTTTTTTTTTTGTATCTCATTTTGTTTCCCCCCTCAATCTCTCAACTTTGGAGGGGGAAATGAGTAGCTTTGCATATAAATTCCTTTCGGCTTAATACAATTCTTACAACCTTCACTGCATAAAATTATACAATCCACACATATAAGAAAGCACAAGCTACACCTTCCGAGCCCTTTCGAAAAACATTCGCATCAGAGGCGTCATCTCCCACGCCCGCCAGTCAGATTTTCCTCATCATAACTCCGGCCGAGTGAACCGCGACTCCGACCTGCTGATTTAAGAAGGGAATATACTTCTGTTTATTTTCACGAGTGACACTGAAGAAGGGCGATAAAATTCGGAGTGTCACAAGGACGCCCTTAATGGCGGAAGAGAAGTGATCCTCTCGCCTCGTTTATATTGCTCCGGCGATTATGTGCAGCACCCTTGAAACAACTCGGGCTTCAATTAGGGGAGGATTTATTTCACTGACTTAATTGTGGGGGGTTTTCTGTCCCGTAAAACACTTCTGACGCTGTCTGGTTTGATGTTTTAGCTGTACTGTGGGTTAGTGATCGGTATTACGTTAAACAATTAACTCACCTTTACTCTGTGTAAAATTGGGCAACAAGCATTTTATACCATACTAGACAGCAACGTTAGTTGACCCTATGACGTCACTAACAAGCAAAATATTTCCCATCGCGGTGTCTGAAATTTGAGTGAAATGAAGAACGTCAATTTAAAAATATGATTATTTTGTTAAAACCATGTACTATATGTTATGGGCAAAGTGATTAATCGGGCATTATTAATAATGCCCGAAGTGGAGGAGGGCAGAGTGATAAATTTCATTCATAAATGCCACTAAATTTATAACATTGCCCGCCTCACATCGGGTATTATTAATAATGCCCGGATCTATTACATTGCCCGCAACATATATATTGTGTCTTTTTATCACGATTCGCGTACCGAAGCTCCTCCTAGCAACCCAACAGGCTTTGTGTTTACCCATTTTCTCCTTTTTTTCTATATGTGTTTCTATAATCTAATATTTTTGTTAGTAATCAAAATTATGGGATTATAGAGGAATATTCTAGACGGACGGACTAAAATGTCCCATGCTTTCCCCCCAATGAAACATTTATGGGCATTTCCAAACCCATGCATTTGCATTAAGTGGGGTTCCTAAGAAACCTTTGATACATACTCTAAGGTTATTATATCTCTTCTTTAGTAGATGAAGGTGTCTTCTCAGAAGTCTTTATAAGAAGAAAATTGAATATCCTGAAATATGCATTGGCACAGAATGTCTTAAATGGATCTTGTGCCATAAAACCCCAAATAACCAACAAACCTACCAATTGAAATATGTAGTTGGGGGAAAATCCCCTAGGCCCCCTTAAAACTGCTCATGTTTAGCAATGCTGTGCAATTGTTTCGTTAGTAGCTAAGAACATTATTTAATGTTTAATTCCTCCTTCTTAGAAATAAAATCATAATAAACGTTAATAACAACCCAAACCTCTATTCATTCATATTTCTAAACCGTTTACAATATTTATAACTAAAAACATTTATAAAACTCAAAACAGAATAACTAAATATGAACGAAACAGTTATTTGGATTTAGAGCCAGTCCTAACGGAGCAGACGCTACTTTAAGTAAAGAAAAATGGATCAAACATGATTTACATAACCCCACGACCTTAAATTTGAATTTTCTTTCTGAAAGGCAGCAATTACATCATCACCAGGTTCCGTTACTTGAACCCGTTTAAAAATATTCCCAACGACAGATCATTTTTCTCCTGCCCTCCACTCTATAACACAATTACTCATTTATTTGATTTTGCTTCAAGAGCCACTTAACAATTTATACGCCGGGAAATAGATATCTCATTAAAATATTACCTTTCATGCCGGAGACTTTCTCCAACGTTTATCATCGAGGTAATGGAAAATCCATTAATTGAGAGGTAATTAATCAATAAACTCGAAGACAGATCATGCGAGCCATAAGTTATAAGCAAATAAACAACAAGAGAACCGAATTATAAAAGAGCGGACTTACAATTAGGAGAATAGTGTTTTTCTTAGCAGACACGAATAAACTAAAGTAGCAAAACGCTCACTTTAATGACTAGCGTGACTTCAAAAAGGTAAAAGTTCCGCAATTCTTTATCAGTTGACTTGACAGATGTTTTTCACTTCGCTTCTCAAGACAAACGACAATTTTCTCGCATTTATTAATTCCACGTGAATTGTTTATTCGGTGATTTTAAGTGATTCTGAACAAGCTTCGCCCAAGGCGCTTTCGTGGCTCTGTGGCTTTCTCTCTATCTCAGATTCCTGTGGAGAATTCGGGTTCACCGACGGATTTATGCGCTTTGTATCGAGTTAGGAAATTACACTAAATGCTCTCAGAAATTATTTAAGTAAGGCTACCTGAAAAGAATATTGAGTTACTTTTTGTTTGTATTTTATATATGAAGGAGGAATAAAAGGAAGCCAGAATTTTTATGAACGAAGGGATTGCGTGACATGAACTTTTTGTAACATTTTGGGAAAAAATAAAAACTCGTTTTTCTTTTGTTACATTATACATTTTTTCCCGTATTTCCTGTATTTAAGTAAATTTAAATAAACCCAGTTTAAATATATCAGTAAATGTTTCTGATAAAGGGAATAGAGAAAATTTCTGAAATTTAATAATAAACAAACTACTTTCAACTTAAGAAAAGGTATAACTTTTAAATATCTCTGATTCTTTTGCCTAATTTAACAGTTTTTGTGTTTGATTTTATAATAATTAAGCATAAGAATATTTTCCCAAAATCTACTTCAATTTGATCCTGTAAATATAATATTTTGCTCTTTTAATATTTCGAATTGCTCCTCTATTATATTATTTTGTTGTATGAGAAACACAGACATTTATTATCTTCATTGTTATATAAAATTGGCACTGTTTGAAAATTTCATAATTTGAGAATTATTAATGATGAATAAATAAATTCAAATACGTTAGATGATAAATCCTCATCCTAGAACAACTACTATTTTAAATTCAAAATTTTTTATCTTTAGTGTAATGCAATGTGTATAAATTTCGTCTACCCTAACAGCACATAAAAATATCAATTTTAATGGGGTTCAAGGGGATACAACACTAACTTTAGATTTGATAAATTTTCTAATTGATTTAAAAGCCTAAGCTAAATAATGAAGGACTCCACGATTTATAAATAAATTTTCAATTAGAAATTAATTTTAGTAAATTCATCGGTGTCCAAACACACTGATGCGGAACATCCAGGTCTCTAAAAATAAAGCAAGCGCTAGGTGCAAAGCGTTTACTTAGTGAGCGATCATTAAAAGCCAAAGTCAAGCGCCGATTATTCTAGCACTTTAAACCTTTACTTACGTGCAGGTCATTATTCACAGCAGCCTGTCCGATCTATTTTTAAGTAACTTAATTCCATACTATTAACTTACAGAAGGGTATAGGCCAATTTCTTAAATGGAGTGATCGGATCGGCCACAGTTAAAGCGCGATTATTCTGGTATAGGGAAAAAAATTGGCGTTCATTTATTTGATTAAAGAGAGCGCGCGGCCCGCAAATTGCTCGCCAATAATTTTGCAACAATGGCTCCGACGCGTCGTTTATCAAAGGGAAGTTGAAAGCGCGTGCCAGACTTGCGGTCATTATTGCGGTACCCGATAAATTGCGGTTTAAATATTTGGGGAAGCGCACCCTATGCGAGGGATTTATGATTGAGATGAGTTGTACTCTGTGCCAGAAATGGTCCGATTAGTTAAAAAGAATTTTGATGGTTTGATCATTATACTTGAAGCTAAAGGCTGGATTGATTATGTTTCGGGAAATGAAACTAAGGTATTTTTAGCATTGATTGGCTAACCACTTTTAGTTTTGCATTTGTGGCCCATATTTTGAAGTCATTTATCAAATAGGAACTGTACTCAACAAGTTCTTCCATAAATGTGTAGAATTTTTAAAACTTCTTTTTTAAGTAGGGTCTAGGTCTGGACGTTTTAATTGATAGCCGTGTAATATCATATTTGCTTATTCTTTCTTAGTCTTTGGATTTCTCACGTCAAAAGAGTTACTCTTCTTAGAGACTTGAGTGGGTATGAAATAAATAAAACATATTTACCGACATTTAGTATATCATTATTCCTGTAAGATTTTTTTAGTAGTAATAGTTTTCTTTATTTTGAAAGTCTATAATAATCATCTAAGTTTCTATTAAATTTCATAATATCATTATTTAAAATAATTGAATTGATTGGAAGATGAAGATGGATTTATATTAAAATTGTTTTCATGTTAGTGGCATAAAAATTTTACAAATCACCGAGAAATATTTATAAATTAGTTTGAACAGTGAAAAAATCAAGAATTGCAATATGTAATACATTAAAACATAATGATAAATGCTACTTTTTAACGAGCACATTTACTAAAGAACAGAAAGTGAATTATTTGAAATGTTTTCAACCAACAGAAGATCCTTTTGTTTTAAAAAAGGAAATGGAACCTGATTTTAGGTTCTTACCCTTTCTATTACCGAAAGAAATAGTACCCATCAGAATGAGAATCGTTTTTGTTATGGTATTTTTGTAATACAGTTACTTTTTTTTAAATATTAAAAAATTTTGTAGAATAGAGATAGTTAACAGGTTTCATGTCTATAAAAATATATTGATCAAACATATAGGCTGTACACTTTTTAATTTAATTTATTTATTTTCATATTATTACACCTTATAAAATATTATTACACAATTTCCTTGTGTACCTACTACATGCTACTAAATATTTAACTTAACTTCTAACTTACGTAAATATTTAAACTACAGATCCCCCATAGGTCCACTCTGTTCAAACCTTTCAAGATTTTATTTAACTTCATAAATGTTTTAAATTTATCTGTAAAAAAGAAAAATTTTGAGCACAGAATATATACATCTTCTAATTGTTTTCTCTCAATAAATTGTCTTAAACTATAAAAAAAAAACCTGAACAAATTTCGGTAGCCCAAAATACCCATCCGCTGCAATCAAGAAATAAACTCTTCCTGGCAAATGACCTCACCAGAAGAAAAATAGCTCCCAGCAAAAGCAAAAGGTAACATTATTTTAACCCGTCTTCTTAACTTAGAAACAGAGGAAAGAAAAACGAACATTTTTCATCAAACTAAGCACAACGTCCATTCCTCAATCAATTTTCAGGTAGGTACTAAGTAATAGAGATTTTTCTTTTTCCAGAGTGTCCCTGCCGTTCTCTATACCCCATACAGACCCTCCCTTCCATTTTTTCACTCCCCGCCCAGATATAAGTCACTGTTTTCCCACATACAATGATGTACTAAATGACCCGAAAGAACAGAACATGTCCACAGCAATGACGAACCGAATCGTGGAAGAAATATGATTGGTAACTCTCAGCCTCTCCTTGACTGTCCATGTGAGATATTTTCTTTCTCCTCTTACCATCCACATACAGTTCAACCCCCGCTGTTTTATGTTGCTATGTGATCTTTTTATTACGCTATGATTTATTCAATTCTGAAAGGACAAGACTGGCATAAAAGCACGGGGCACTCGTTGCGACGATGGAAGATTGATTCCCATACTTACTCACCCGGTAATGTTTTAATATTCTTGTTGCAATGTGCGTAAATTGCTGGCTGGAACGGTTTTTGCCTCGAGTAATGCTGCGGTAGATTGTGGTGTTTGGTAGAAGCGTTGTGGAGTGGAAATGGTGAACTGAATGTAAATAATATTAATTCATTCAGAGGGAAGGAGATAGGCGTGAAATTTTCACAGTTAATGCTAGGTTATCATAGCACTCTGTACTTTTCGTGAAAAATTAAGGACACATTTTGGGAAAAATATAATTATGAGCATAGAATTGTGAAACTTTTTGAAATATTAATTATAAAATCATCACACAAAAGATTTAAGAATTTTTTAAAATTTAATTTAAAAAAGGGGTGGTTTGAATTAAATTTTCTAAAAATCAAAATATATTAAATTAATTTTCGAATTCTTTTAACCTGATTAAACTTAGATAAGAAACCTTTAATTTAGGTTGAAAAAGTAAAAAAAAAATTAAGTTAAAAGTTTTAAAAGTTATCAACTTAAGTTAAAAATTAAACTTAAAAAAAAATCATAAAAATGTTATGAAACTTTTTAAATTGTATTTAAACGATAGTATTTACTGACACATGTTTCAAAATTTAATTTCTTTATCATTTCTTCATAAAAATTTATAGATAAAAATGGTGAAGAGAGAACACAACATAGGGAAAAATACATTTAAAGGTAAAACCTAGAGAGCTAGCTTACCTAAAAATGCCTACAAAATACTAGACTGTACCTCTGGTTTTAGTGAAAATAGACACCTGATTCAAACCTTCATTCCTTTTTCTTTTCAGCTGAAAAAACTTGATAATCTTTAAAGAATGGAAATTACTTTTGAAAATCTGACGAGTTTTTTTACTTGGACCCAAAACCCATTTAAAACTATTTTAAAAACAGCATTATTATTAATAAATTCAACACTTGTTAAAAAAGAAAAAAAAAGAGTTTTTCCAACAATACTATCAATCAACAATGAAAAAGTTTTATGATTTCATAACTTTATTTTAAGAAAACACTTTATCCTATAACCTATTAATAAATTCAACACCAGTTAAAAAAAGAGGTTCCTCCAACAATACATTGCAGGTGCAGGTTTTATTTATTCAAAAAGTTTAAAGATTCCCCCCCCCCCAGATTTATAGACGTAGGTGTTATAAATCTACTGCAGCTGGAAATTGATGCAAAACGGGAGACACAGCAGGTGTTGCGTGCCATACAGTCTACTGTTGCTACCTGTATCGTGCAGCAAAAGACTGAGTTTTCTAAGCATGCTAACCATCTATAAATTTTCAAAGACGTTTTCGCTTAGAGTATTCTAATTCTCAGCGGACAAATAAGAGCTTCATTAAAAATTGGTGGAACCATTCACGAAAATGTGAGATAGGGAACGAGGGAATCTTAGTGGAACGCTGTATTTTAAATGTAATTAAAGGAGGTCATGTTAAATTTAATTGCAAATATGCTTTTAAAACTTTTGGGTTTATAAATTTTACACAACTGTTCAAATGTAAATGTGTTACTTTTTATAATTAGTTTCTGCAATATATCAAAAACTCTATGCTTACCTGTATGAAAGAGTAAATATGGTGTGAAGTTATTGGATAGACATGCTGGAATAAAAGAGCACGTTTTGGTTAAAAAAATTTGGTGTTGCGAAAATATAGAGAAAATATTTCACCTTTTAAAAGATAGAAGTTTTACTTTAATTGAATGTTTTTCATCGGAAATTTTTAATTAATAAACAAATAAGAAGATCTTTATATTTTTAGTAACTTTTAATTAAAAACAATTTTAGATTAACACTTGAAAATACAAGAACTAATTTTCTCAACAGTATTTTTAAATAAGAGTTTTTATTTTATATAAGAGTTTATGTTTATAGATTAATTTTACTTTAAATTCTAGTACGTACATTTTTAGGTGCACTCATTTCTATTCAAGATTTTCTACTTCAATTAAATTATTTCTCTGTTCTATTGTATAATGTGTTCTATATGTTATGTATATTCCATGTAATATTTATAAAGAACTTTTTTATGTACCAAAAATTCCAAGCAATACAAGCGATTGACTGATTAATACAGTCCTTTAACCTAACGGTTTTACAACTTACAACTTTTCTATTCCTTTATTTTATCGACGTTATTCTGCAGATCTTACAATATAAAGGAAAAAAGCCCCTCAAAATTTTATTTTTATGGAAATAGAGACTGAATGAAAAAATAATTCCCTTAACTGGTTTTTTAACAATGAAAAGAAATACAACCAAAGTTTATTTTCATGTAATAAATTAATAACCCAATACACGATTGATCATCAAAATTATCGATTACTCTGATTTCTTCATTTAAACCAA
Source organism: Tetragnatha montana (assembly GCA_963680715.1). Taxonomy (NCBI): domain Eukaryota; kingdom Metazoa; phylum Arthropoda; class Arachnida; order Araneae; family Tetragnathidae; genus Tetragnatha; species Tetragnatha montana. Next base: position 47,462,610 of record OY796679.1, on the reverse strand, counting down.
ACTTGTCTCCTAATTTTAATTGGTAGGGAGAGCCATGTAATTAGTTAAACGTCATTAACCTCATCCAGGAAAAGCATCTTAGCGAGTGGAAACTTCGCCTCACCAAAATTAATTACCAAGTGATTTATTTTCATTACTTTCAACAACACCAAGAAGAAAAGTCTCTGAACAATCCCCACCAAATTAAACAAGGCAAGCCGTGACAAGAACCAGAAAAAGGAAATCTTCTTATGCCCGTTGAACTTTTCCACCTTTTTCCTCTACCTTTTCTGCCAATTACACAGAATTAATCTTGTAATGAGGTCCACCAGAACTTGGCGCGACGATTTCTGCTCATCGTTCATTTCTGTTTTCTGATCACGTCTAATTTTCTCGTCAATTTACGCCATGGATAATCAGTAAATGTTTGTTCGTCTTTGATTCCTCTTTTGTCTCATAATTTAAGGCATATGTAATTAGTGATTGCATGTTGTATAACTTTTCAACAAGGAAATACTTATTTTTCCTTAGATGTTCGAAACAGACAAGTTGACTTTGACAGTTTATAGGAACAGGCAGTCATATCTTGCATGAGTTTTATTTTATTCCTTAAATATTGATGAAAATTATTTTGAAAAATCGTTATTCAATTATATTTTCTGTTTTAGTATTTTAGAGTTGCTTATGACTATTGTAAGGTTTTAAAAAATTTAAACTATCTTTTCAACAATTACAATCCTAAAGAGTTTTAGAGCTTGCTCCTCAAAACAATTTTTTTCAAATAGCTACGTTTAATTTTCAGTTGAATCGTTAGTTACATAAATGTCAATATTTATCAATATTATTTGTACTCAATCTTTTCCATACTCTCAGATAAATATCAATTATGGTTTATTTTATTGATGTAATTTTAAAATGTTAGTCCCTACTAAAAATTTAAATGAAATAGTAATACTACCATAAAATCATACCCCCCCATATTTTATTACATACTTAATCTTAATCAAATAATATAAACTGCTTAAAGTATTAAAATTTGTAATTTAATTAATTTTAGTTTCGTGATAATGTTCTGAATAGGATAAATTTTACATTAGTAAGACATAAAATTAAATTACATTATATACTTTCCATTTCCTCTATCTACTAGTAACAATTCATTTAAGTAATGAAAATTAATGACTAACTATTTTTCTAGATCCCTTTTCCACATACCAATGATGCACCGGTTGAACCTACGAGAAGATACAGAAGCATCGAGATCCAAAGCTTAAAGAAAACTTGAACTGAGAATAATGACATTGTTTATTATGTATTTAAAATGTACCAAAATTTTATAGAGTCCTATATCTTTTAAACACTAAACTACTCATTTTTATTCAGGCATTATTAAATAAATTACACCCATAAAAAATTGCAACAAAAATCCCGATCTTTCAACGAGAATAGTTATCAAACCAATTTCCTTCGGCTTGAACTCCAACAGTAAATCTGAAAAGCGATCCCTTTGACCACTATCATTGAATGGTGACATAATGAGTTACATTGCAGAATGATCTACTCCCTATATAACTGTCATCAGAGTCCTTAAATTGGCACAAAAATCACTCAGACAACCCATGTGGGCTTGATAGGGGGACCTTCGGACTAGTTGTTGTAGTGCTTATGGGTTCGCTGACAGATGGATATTAAGGAGGACACGTTTTTAATTGGGATGGGTATATGATTGTTACGCGGTAGGATGTCGAGTGATAAAAAGTATCAAATCCGGGTGGGTAAAACTAGTTTGTGATTAGGTTGGTTGTAAAATTTTAATAACTTTTTAAGTCAGCTACGGGTCATCCCACTGGATGGCATTTTCAGTTTATAAATAATGTTATGAGATTAAACAATCATTTAAACTTATTAATTGCATTTACTCTAAAGATTCATTTTAACACATAAACTAAAAACTTTTCAGAAAATGCATATTTTAGTTCAAATACTAACTTTCTTACCATACCAAGATTTGGAAAAGGGTTATTAACTCTTTATATGGATATTTGGAAGACCTATTTTAAATCATGGGATGGGATACACTTTCTTCATTTCGTGTTTTTATATTATTTTTACTTTTGTATTGAATGGAAAATTTTTATCGTAATTTGAATAACAATTTGTTACATGGATGGGTTTGTTTCCCTTCTTGTTTTTTATATTTATTATATTTTTAATTTATTTAACGTACAATACAGATTTTTCATTATTAAAACCCATAATAATTTTTAAAAATGGTCTATATCTATATGTGAACTTAGCAGAAATATATTATAATTGCCGATTTAAGTGGTTCCAAGACTTTTTTCAGCAGAAATTTCATCAGTTTGAAAAAGGGGAGTAAGTTCACCAACATTTTTTAACTGTTCAATATTTTTATATAAATACACTTATACTTTTTTCGATTAATAATAGGATCCTGAATTTCCAGTAAAATGAAACAAAATTCCATTACATATACAACAGTTCGTTTCGAATTTCTCCAAACTTAGCTTCTGGACTTAATTTCCTCTTTTTTTCAAACTGACCATTCATTTAGCCTCCAACTCAACTAACGAACTCAGCAATCGCTTCCGATTCCCTGGCGTATTTTTCAGCAGGCGAGAGCGGGATTTCATTATTATGTAAATATCGCGTGAGCACTCAGGCAGCTAGTTAGAAAAGCTAAAGAGTACACGCACAGCGCGCTTTTTATTTCGACGGAAATTGCCTCTGTCCGGGGAGCCTCGCGTGAGAAACGGCGGTAAAAAAGATTGTTTTCATTAAATGTAAACACTGAGGACCACCGGCCAAAGGGGAGAACTGGTGAATTTCAATGGGGCCTTTTGATGATGCAAAACGAGTAGTAGGGCTACTGGGCGTATGCGGAGATTTATAAGCTTGAAAATCTATTCATCATAGTTTAAAGATATTTGTCAAGTTTGTTAGAAAAAAGAGTGTATTTTTAATTTGGTCATCAATCAAGGGTTTTCTATTTGTGATGGTCAAAATCGATTCTTGGGTATCGAGTAACGTATCGAATACTTATACTACAAGAACTTTTCTGAATCAACTACATTTAATGGTGTCTAAGCATTACCCCATGTAGACGTCAGGGGGTAATACCTTCTACAGGGGGTAATGGTCTAAGTAAGTGTTTTGAAACTTTGAAATTCAAAGAAGTTATACATACCTTTCGATACCAAAGTATCAATACTTGCTTAAAGTATCGATTTTGCTTATTACTAGTTTCATTTCTTATAAAGAGCACTTCAGTTTTAAGCGACACCTTGTCCTTTCAATACTAATCTGATCGATATTAGGTACTTAGATTTAAATTAAAAAGACAACACAAGGCAGGCAAATTAACAAATAAAGTTAAATATATGTAACATTAATAGACTAAGAGACAATGATTCTAGAGGTGTTAAACTTTAAGTGCAGTTCTTCCGATTTAGCCGTAAGATTTCAGTTTTTATTTACAAATATTCAACTTTTTGTTTTTTATCCATATCTTCCGATTTTTTCCGTTTCTGGAAAACAGACTTTTTAACTCAATCACTAATGGGAAAATTCATTAAATATTGGAAATCTTATTGCTAAATCGGAGGAGTTAGCAACTATGTCAGTGTGTTTGCAGTATAAAAGGTAAGGTGTTAGATATAAAAAAAAGTTTAAGGCCATCATAAAGTCCAAGACACCCTAAGATATTGATGCAAAACGTGTGTGACACAGTGGCTACCAATGGCTACCGTGCAGAAGAAATAACGTGCGTTTTCTGGTTCACGAAATCAGGGACTCTAATTGTTCAAAAGCGCTTTAATTTAAATCACACGAATTCTCAGTATGATTAAGTCTTTCATTAGTATTTAAGGAAGTCTGAAACAGCAAGTAGTTGAATGGGAACAAGGTATATTAACTGTAAAAATACAAATTACAAAAAAAAAAAATAGACATCTAAATAAAGTGTGTATAAATATAATATCTAAATGTTTAAAACACCAATGTACCCCTTTTAATGTAATGTGTGTAACCGACACCCAGCGTTATAGACTCCCTCTAACTAGAAAAAACACCTAAAAAATTTTGTGAGATTGTCAAATTTGTAAGTGGCCTACCCTCGAAATTAAGCTTTAGGAAAACGTTAAAAGGTCCCATTGATTAGTTAATACAGGAGAAAAAAGAACTAAAATTTTAGATTTTCATTCGAATTTTTGAAGTAATCAATTTTTATAAAATTAATTTAATTTAATTATTTTCAGTATTTAAGTATTAAGTATTTTAAGTAGCTTCAAAAATTTGAATAAAAATCTAAAATTTTAGTTTTTTCTTCTCTCCATGAGAAACTAAGCGAGGTTCTCTTTTGGTACAAAATTTAATTTAATTCAGAGTGAAGTTTAGTTGTGGTCAAAGAGCTATGAAAAGTGACGAAGGACTACTATCACACGTCTCAATTTTGAGCTTCTCTGGCCTTATGAGTCTAAGTGACCATGATTTAACTACTGCGTTTTTTTATAGTTTTCTCTCAGCTTTTAGCTTGAAAAATAGACCTATGTAAAAGTAATTAAAGGTGATGAAAATGTTCAAAAATCAAACAAAAGGAGATTTTTTCATTCTAGGATCTTCAAAGCCAGCTACCTACTGAGCCGGTCAATTTAGTACACGCTTGTCTTTCTCAAATGATCAGCCGCTGAAAATTTTCACACAGTGAACATGGCCAAACCAAATCCTCAACACTCGTAAACGTAAAAGACAATGACAAAACTACAACGGGAACACGTCTTACAAAACCGAAACACACACGTCTACTCGCACTGGCGTACGCTTCCCTCTCAGCTCAACACTGCCACTATCTCAGCTCGTGCCACCGTGGACTATATTTCACTTACCACCTCCAAAAAAAAAAAGACAGGGGAAAGCAAACACACAAAAAACGCTTGAGAGGTAAAGTATAGTCTGTCCGACCACCTAGGTAGGAAAATGAAAGAGGTCATGACAGCCGTGACCTCTAATATACCCGCGATGGTGAAGTTTCAGCAAGTTCTTCAAGATTAGTCTCACAGGCAGGTCCTAACAGCTTCTAATTCTCGATCAGTTTCTGTAGGTTCTGCGTTCGAGAAACCCGAGGCCTGTCTATCTTAATGGGATATGCTCGCTTTGATTCATTGCTATATTAATGTTGGCTGCAGTTTTTATGGGATGGATAAATGCTCGGGCGTGTTGTGATTTTGTAATAAAATATAACTGTCCATAACCCCTCGAAGTGACGGATGTTATCCTTTCAAGAAGTGACTGGTAATAGATGATCAATTAAGCTTAGGAACGTTTAGCGTGATTCTGCTCAGTGAATAAATTAGTTTCGTTATTTAAATAGTTTCGTGGTACCAGACAAATTGCTTACCTATAAAAATCAAACAAAATATTCCTTATTACTACAGTTATTATTTGTGGCTACATATGCTTTAATTGTTATTTAAAATTATCCATATCCTTACGTCTTGAAAACTATTTAAGACCTTGAAGAAACTTACCATAAAAAGGAATGTAATCTTTTTAGTGTCTTATGTAATAATTTAATAGTCAAAGATTTATTGGTGATTAAAAAATTTATCAATCAAGAAATTTTTACCAAGTTAAAATGCTAGAATTAGTAAAATGAACTAAAATTTGCATAGTAACATTTTAACTCATTTTTTGGTTTTAACTTCATGTTTCTGTGTGAGTTTAGTTCATATTATTAGCCTTAATTTTAATAAGATATATAAACTTTTAATGTTTTCTTTGGGTTTTTTTATGGAAAATTTTTTATTATGATCATGAAATGATTCTCCCCTCAAAATACTTTGGAATTGATTTTATTGTTCTTATATTAAATTGAAGGTAAGAAAAAGTTGATTAAAGTTACTTGGGAGAGGGACATAATTTTGACAATGTTTTATCAGAGAGGATGAGTACATTCATCTTAGAAAAAAAACCTACTCTGGCATGTTAAATAGCTTAATACATAACTTAATTATTTTATTTGAAAAATAACTCTCACTTTAAAGTTCAAATATTTATTCATTTCCAATGCATTTATCTAGTATCCCATTTGATATAAACGCTTGTATCCGCCTGACAAAGTAAAATGATCGTCGTAATAATTTAGGGAAAAGCGGGGCTACTCCAAAATTCAAACCAATTTTTTGAGTAAAAAGACTTATTCAAGCACATTTATTTCCTAAAAATGACTCAGTTTAACGAAATCAATTAGAAAAAGATTAAGTCTGATGAGAATTGAAAAGTCAGTTTGAAAAGGGGATTTAAGTCCAAAAGCCAAGTTTTAAGAAAATAAAAAAAAAATGTATAAGTAATGGAATTTTCGTTGTATAACCACCAAATTTTTACTGGAAATACAGAACCCTATTTAAAAAACAGTGGAATCATTGAAACAAATATAAGTACATTCAAAAATATTTCACGGTAAAATTACAAAAAGTTGGACTTATTCCCTTTTTCAACCTTATGAAATTTCGACAGAAGAAAAATATTAAAAACTACTTAAATTGACATTTAAATTATATTTCTACTTAGTTCACAATACAAAAATGAGAAAAAGAAAGGATAAGACAAATAAAATTATTATGAAACTGAGTCATTAAGGCAGTATCAATGGAGTTAGTGAATATGAATGGAGTAAAACATTCCCTGAATATAAAAAAAAAAGTTAAAAATACTTTTAAATTAAAAGCAACTTTATTTTGGCTTAGTTCACAGCACAAAGAATAAGAAAACAAAGAAAAATTACTTCAATTCAAATTCAATTAAAACTACAATGAATGGACATCGGTTTCGCAAGTTCAAAGGACAATATCTGCCTATAGAGGGTATTTATTTTCCCCTCTTTCCACTCATGTGTAGAGCAAAACTTAGAGATATTTTTGAGCACAAAAAGTCAATTTGGCATTTTTTTTGACTTATTCCCTTTTTTAAACTGGCAATTAAATTAAAATATAACGACTTTTGTAAAAAATAAATTTTTGTATCAAATGTGCCCCACAGGATGGGGCAGTTGGATACATTGCTTGGAGCATATTGATACAGTGATTAATATATACTCAAAATTAGTAATAACAAAATTTGGGAAAATAATAAATGTTATTGTACTGAGAGAGATCATAAGCAGTTTATATTACTTTTTTTTAAATATAGATCATAAATTTTCCATTAAATATTCAGGAATTTAAAAATTAATCAAAGAATTTAAAAAGAATGGTCATTTTTAAAGTATCTCTAATTAAGGAAATAAGATGCAATTTTTAATGAGATAATTGCCCATGAATTAGTTTAATAAAATTCAAAGATATTTTTGTCGAAAATCATCCATAAATTTAAAAATTGCGGCGCTAATTAAATGGTTAGTTTTTTCATTTATTGTATTCTATTTAGGCACTAGTTTTAACTAATATTTTTGAAAATACAGTTCTTTGTTACATATAAAAATGCTAAGAACTTCTCAGATGTTTCAAGGTTACTGATTTTATCGTTTAATCATGTGTTTATGAATTGCCTTCAGTAGAGATAATCGCTTCGAAATTACTTTATTCACAGAAAATTTAACTTAATCTCCACCAATATTTATTCTTTTCGTTTTAACTTCAGATTTTTTAAGAAAGTTTAGAATAACTGCAGTAAGATTTTAACTTCGGGCGATCTTTATTTTACAAAATTCAAAATTTAGAAATAAATATAGCTACAATACCAGCAATTTCCAATATCGAACACTTGATAAGCCCAAAGATTCCTAAATATAAGCATTTCACTTATAACATAAATAACCTTCACTGTATCCTTCTTACCTACTCTAACTAATTTTTAAAAAAAGATGCTGTGATATATTCTTCCGCATACGTAGAATATGGACACTTTGATATGTATCAATAGTGTATCAATTAGCACCCCGCAATTTTATCAAATGTATCAATTAGCATAATCGGTTATTTTTGAATAAGCACACTTATTTTGAAAATATAGGAAAAAGTTATTTAAAATGTATCCATACCCCCAATTGGTAACAATAATGAACTTGTTTTTGTAATTAACTGATCTTTGTATTCAAAGGTAGAATAGCGTCACATTTTATTTAAAAATTTACTTTTGGAAATTTTTGACGAACATATTTTATAGTTTCTTTCATAAAATTTTAGACTTACCTAACGGTTTCATTCATACCTAATGCTTATGCATATAAAGGCAGCTTTTGGTAAAAATGTGACCTAAACAACTTTGATAGTTTTTGAGACATTGAGTGTGTATCAATGAACCACTTGTATCAAATCCCTCCCTTTCCCACTACATAAAGTTCTTAAATTTTTCTTAGCAAAACAATGCTTTTCTGAAAAAAAGAATTCAAAGAACTTTAAACTCAATGAAACCAAGTATTTAACTTAAAGATAAAACTCCATGCTTTTTCTTAAGGGTTATTGAATGTGAAATATTAACTTTCCTCTCAGAGATGTCAAAATACAATTATCATAGGTCATCTGTGAATTTTAACAATTTTAATTTATAGGTAATCATATAGTTAAAGTTGCATTGAAATATAAGTAGGTATAATTTAAAGTAAGTAATATAAGTAAGTATAAGTACAATAATTTATAAAGTATAATTCAAATACATACATTTTAAAATGTATATGAAATAAGTTTTTTCAAAACTGAAAACATTAAAAATATTGAGTTAGTTTCCCATCAATGACAAAATAAATTAATGATAAATTTTATAAGAAAACTTTTAAATATGATTCATTTATAATATATTTAGCATTTATTTTTTATTTATTATTGGTGTTAATTACTTCGTATTATATTTCAAAAGTACTGATATCAATAAAAAGTATATTAATTATGCATTCATAGCATTTGTTTTAATATAAAAAGATACAATACTTAAAAAACTCACTCGGGAACAGTTAGCTATATCAATCTATGCACACAGCCTGAAAATCATGGGGAAAATAGTACATACCTTGAACAATATTCCATCAGAAAAAAAGAACCAAATTAAAAGATTTATAAGTATGGTCACTAAAATAAATTATTCAACTTATACATCCCCTCATTCTTCTTTTCTCAAATCATCTAAATTTATTAGGCCGTAACGTGACAAAATAGTAGTTCTGGCGTTTTTCGGCACAATGAATAAACTAGTTCTTCCATGTAATGTTGATTAAAGTCATTTTAATCTTTTAAGATATTTTGGATTTTGATTGTTGTACTACCTCAGGACAGTTGTACCTTAAACACTGAACCTTAAACTTTGCATTTAATGTAAAATATAGTGCATAATTACTAGAACCGCTATCACATTCCGGTATGATGGCAGTAAAATTAAAATATCAACCGAAGAAGATTTGCATAAGTTACTACCACCAAATGTTAGCCAAATTAAGTGTCGATCGAGTTTTTTTACGGTTTGAGTTTTGCAGGATATTAATTTGGATCAGTGAAACGATCAGATCAATCAGCATGATCAATGAAACTATAACCCTGAAATTTCAATTTGAAAATTCCATGTGGTTTATGTATTTTCAGTTGGAAATTAAGGCATGCATCAATCAAGTTCTTTTATGTGATAATTTAAGCTCTAAAAGTAACTTTACTTTAAAAAATAGATCGATTTCCGATTTATTACATGCGAGGAATTAAAATATTAAATTCATTAAAAGATAATACATCAATAAAAAAATGTTAATTTTTAACTTTTTTCAACTACCTAAAACTTCACTTTTAAAGGGTATCCACAGGTACAATTGAGTTTGTCCGTAGGCAGAATAGGTTGTTGTTATATGGACTCAAAATTTGTAAAGTTATTAAAAATGATTAAAGATACAATTTTTAAAATTTGAGCTAGTAAAAAATATCACCCTATTTACTAAGGTTTTGACTATAGGTTGCACATTTTAAATGGTCGAAATATGATTTTATCTGTCTTAGAAAAACTAAAACTCGATTTTTGTCTGAAGGCACAACAGTCTCTCCTAGAGTTTTTTGTGGAAAGATTTTATTAAAGGCTCGATAACATTAGGAACAATCTTCAAATGCATGAGTATTAATAAATATAAGAAAGGTGATTGAAAGAAAATATTTTCATTAAGTGTTAATAAATTTTATAAATTAAAATTTAAGTATGATTTTAACTACATTTACACAATAAAAATTTCAACAAATTTTCTAAAATTTGGATACATCACATTTAAGTTACCTATCACTGTTACAAATTACCAAAATTTCATTGAACCATAAGAAAAATCGACTTTTGTTTTATAATAGCTTCAGCATAAGATAAAAATTTCTTTGAGCTAGTTTTTAAACCAATAGATTAAATTTTAGAGGATTTTATACTTCCTACATCATAAAAGTTCTATAAATCGATTATAGATAAAACAACCAATTAATCTTATTAATAAAGTATGTGCCATTAAGTCAGAGATCATTTTAATAAAGGTTTAATTGTTATAACTCTATTAAGTAGCTTTTATTTATTTTATTTTCATATTTATTTCCTATTATTTAAATTTTATTTTAAAGTTGTGTTTTATAAGTTTTGTAACAGGAAGTGCATATCTGAAGTATTATAACACTATTTTATTATTAACTGAACACAAGCTTGCTTTTTTTGTTTTTTGTTTTTGAAAATACTAAAACATCAATCCATAATTCTTCCATGAAACATGGTTTCAGTTTTATTATAAAATCTTAATATTTTTTATACAATACACTTTACATAACAGTTTAGTTTTCTTTAGTTTCATGTAGCAATTGGATTAATACATGAAGTGAACAAACGGAAATGGTATTTATAAAAATATTTATAAAAAAAATTAAAGTGTATTTTGTGTTTATTTTATTTTAACATCAATTTTTTGTATCTTAAAATGTACTGTATTTAAAATGAACGAAAGAAGTATAAACTTTAGACACATGTAAATGGTATGAAATTGAATTGATATAATTTCAATGTTCTACGTGTTTTATGATTAATTTATACAATACTTTACCTTCCTTAACAGTCGAATCAAATAAAAACAGAAGAACTCTCATTTTGAAAAGTGTAAGACTGATTTAAGACTTTTTACCAGTAATGCAATTCTAATAATCAAAATATAACTACAGGTTTGAAAATACTTCTCTAATTACAATAAGACATGTCTAACTTTATACAATTTAGAATATGTTCTAAAGCCAGAGGAATACACTAGTGTGCAAGAAGTTGAATCTATTGTGTAGTTAAGGCTAATAAATTTTTTTACTATTTTGTTTTCTAAATTGAATTAAATTTTTTTTCTATAATTAAGGGATTCAATATAAGTATGAAAATTATAAATGTTATTGTTCATTTATTTCTATTCTTACCAAAAAAATAAGAGGGCATAGGAATTCATCTCTTACAAGTTTGAGGCTTTATTAACAATTTGACTTACCTCCAGATCTGGATCCATAATATGAACTAAAAATATGACCTACCTATTTTTAATAAGTTATACTCAAGATATTTTTGATAAACATCTACCCATGTTAAAAATTGAACCTTAATTGAACTTACATTAACTCTGTTAGAAAAGCTCTCTGTTAGAAAACTCTGTAGAAAGAGCTGTTGGAAAAAGTATAAAAGTGGAAAAAGTATATACCAACTTTTGCAAAGGATAATAATAAGAAACAAATATTCACCAGTATGACTAATAAGTTTGTTCCTGGTATGTAACCTTATCAACTTTCACAAAGAGAGGTTTTACAAGATCGACGGAACTTGTTTCATTAACAATGAAAAATTAGAATAAATAATATTAATATTAATTAATAAATAATATTTTTTTTAACTTTTGAACAAACTTTTATACAAGTTTTTACACAGGAAATTATTTTGTCAATTTAAAATTCCTTAATACTTTCAAGGTATTGATTAAATTTTGAATTAAGGCAAAAAGGAGAAAAATATGTGACTTGAACCGTTTAAACGAAGTATTGTGTATTAAGAGATTATATTAAAGATAGTTAGAAAACAAAACTATATATAACCTTTATATAAGAGCATTATTTACTATTTTTATGTTTTAAGAAATAAAAGGTTATAGGTATAATATTTTAAATTGTTAATTTCTTAAACAATTATTAATAGTATAATGTGTTAAAAAACGTATTTAATAATAAAATTGTGGCTTTACAAATATATAGCTTATTCATATTAAACTTATTTTACACTAAATTTAGACCGACAAATAGAAACTACTTAAAAATTCATCTTACTTTTAATTCTATAAATAGTACCCAGATTTATGGTTAGGATGTAAGACATAGATTAAATTAAATAAATGGATTTCAAATATTGTTTCTCTTCTTCAGGTACCCTAAAGCAAAAATTTCAGACTAAAAATAATGCTTATTTATAGGTAACAATGTTTATTTTACAACGAATGTTTTATACATCTCTACATAATTATCAAATATTTTCAAAACGAAAGATACCATATTAAACCAGAATCAGCATAACAAAATTTTCTCCTTAAATTAAAATTTTCATAACATAATATTGCAATTTTTAATCGTTTTGTTAATCAACAGCCGGATAGCTTTAAAAAAAAGAAAAATTCGAAAATATTGAATGATTAAATTTTGTACAGTAAAATTCAATAAATACGTCGAATTTTCCCTAAACTTATCAACGAACTGATAAAATTATTGCAATATAAGACTAGACAACAATTCACTTTCTCTCAGTTACGTTTCTGTTAAAAAGATAAGACAAATGCTTATTTACTTACTTTAAAATCGTCCCAGTATTCACGACTTTTATATGAAAGGTAAAGTAAAAAGCATTCGATATTTCCATTGTGCTAATTCTCACGTCTCGCACTTATTCAACCAACATATAAAAAGATCAGGACAATTTTCTCGGGCATCAATATAAAACCTTTCAAAGTCGATTTAAAATTAACGTTAAAAATCACGAAGTCTATCCTACACTAAGGTAATTCAGCTTTCAAAGAGGAAGTTTTAATATACGATTAGAGGAGGTTGTTTCAATAGAACCACATGGCGGTCAGCGGTTCAACTAGCTAGTCAGTCTTCACAGGGATGAGTTCACTGAAAATCGCTCACTAAAAATTCAGTTTCTGATGACCTAGTAAAGGTACTAAGCGAATCACTATGACGAGAGATCGACCAGTCCAAGTTGTGTGGTCACAGCTTTTCAAGGGACCTGGGATTCGTTAGCAGGTCTCTTGTAAGCCTCCAAGTCTGCTTAGCAGCGTTTTCTAAGGAGCTTGCGGACTTGCCTTTGAACAAGTCCAACTGAGGGAGAAAATAATGAGGACACCTACGACACTGCAGACACGAGATCAGCTGGAGCAAGATACCATTGATTCTGTCCCCCAGACACGTTTCATCCCATTCATGCTCTCTGGGATGCTTCTCACACTCGTACAAGAGAAGACTTTTCAGGTGGTAGCCCGTGATGGGGTTACCGGGAAGCTCCAGATGCCTGTCTTTCAGCGTCTTGAGGATGCTCAGACACTTTTTCCGGCAGCCCCCTTGCAGAAGTCTGTTCTCGGCCTCGCAGAAGTTGAGGACCCAAGCGTCGCCCTCCATGGAAGACTGCTTCCCTTGGAGGGTGACACTCTCCTTCGACAGGAGGTCAAAGCCCTCTGCCTTGACCTCCGCCACCAAGTTCGGGTTCGGCCACTGGATGTGAGGGATCGGCCAGTGGGCCGCAGACCGAGGCCACAGTCCACTGCAGCGGAAGGCGGGAGTGATCTGGACCACATACCTCTCCCGGATCCGCAATTTCACCTCTGTGGTGTCCGCCACCATCTTGACAATGTCTCTGTAGCTGCACTTGTCGCACGCCTGCGCGACCAGAGTCTGAAACCTCGAGCGGATCTTCCTGGCAGACAGGTAGCCCGAGGCGGTGATGAACTCGACCCAGAGGGACATGGACCTCTTGCGGCCGTCGCTGAGCTTGAGCACGGCGCAGCCAGGCAGGGAACCGTCGTCCACGAAGTTGAACACCCCCATCTGGTTGAGGTACAGCACCACCTCGAACTCCGAGGGGGATATCACCTCGAACCCCTCAAAGTGTCCGTTGCAGTCGTTGAGGGACGAAATGAAGCGGGGTTCCTGCGCTTCCACCTCCTTGAGGACATCCTGAACCACCTTGCAGACCTCCCGCACCGTCTTGGCGACCGTGCCCTTGCGGTGCTGTACCTTCTCCCCGTAGAACTTGTTGAGCTGGTAGAGGAGCTTCGATTGCGCGGTCATCATGTCAGGGGGAACCAGCATGGTCGCTGGCCGACCTTGCTATAAGAACGAGCTCCAGCCGCCGGAATGAAAGCCTCGCCGGCGGGAGCGGCCACCCGCTCGGGTGGGCGGGGACTCGCAGGCCCCGCCCGTAGCAGGTGGAGGCACCTGTTAGCCACTCCTCCGCGCGGTAGGGGGTGGAGTCTGAAAGGTTGCTGCGCGGTGGAATGTGTCTCCGGAAGAGACGGCTGGAGGAAAAGGCGATTGGAAAAGGTGAGTTGTCGATTTTTAAGGGATGCTTTTCTTTCCTCTTTAATCGAGGAGCACCGCCGGAGGTCGCGAGTTGAGGGGAAATTGTGCGTTGGGTAAAATTGGTGTTTAAATCGTGATGGGAATAACTAAAAGTGGAAGTTTAAAGAGTGAATGTGATAATGCTTGGTTTTCTTGGCACGAAATTTCATCCTAACTCGCTTTTATTTAAATTTCGATGCAAGGATTTTATAAGGTATTTGTATTTACCTCGTTTATGGCTTAAATTAAAACACTGAGAAAGATGGCTATTTTCAATTACTGTTTATCTCAACTATGCAAAATTTAATACATTTGGATTTTTGCACATTTTCGCCTACGTGTTTGAGACAAAATATATGAAGCTTAAAATATATTCCCTTGTTTTTAATTAATGTTTTAAAAGTTAGCTTAGTATAGTTTGTCTTTAATAGAGTTGTTTTACTTCATATCAAATATATTCTTTTAATTGCAAATACAAACACGTTCGTATAATATGACATTAACTCGTAGTTAACTATGTATATTCTGGCAAGTCCGCATAAAAATTTTCAATTTAACAGTGCGAACAAACTTCTAAAACACTTAGGGATATAACTAATTAAACCAATCATTAAAAAATAGCTCTTTATAAAATAAAGTGAAATAGAAATAGCTCAAAAGCACATAATGGAAATAAATATAATTATAATGTCAATGCTTTCTAAATTTAATATTCGAATTGAATAAACCCCTACACATTTTTCTATATTCATATCAGTGTTCTTCATGAATATCACCAAAAAATATAAATAAAATTACATAAAATATATATAAAAAATATCACGTTTATATATAAATACTAGTGTTTAATACTATTTTTTGAAATATATTACAAAAAGAGGACTCCCTTTTCATTTAATATCATTTTGGATAGTATAATATCCAAACTAAACTAAACATAAGACTTAATAATGGTTTAAGAATAAAACTAAAGGCACGACAGAAAAACTTACTAAGAAATAACTTTAAACTAGTAGTACCTCTTTTTAATATAAATTTATAAGATTTTAATATTTTCTTCATTCATTTTTTGGTAGACATATTCTGGATCTATCTTCTAATCGATAAAAATTTATATACGTCAGCTTGAAAAAAGAAATCTCTAGGCTAGAATAATCTCCAGGGTTCTACAGTGAGTGTTATCTAACAACAGGGAAAATATAACTCCCCCAATAAGGAAACATTTCCCATCGTATTGAATGCTAAACAAGTTTTCACGCATTTCTCATACTGGAGAAAAAAGAATTAGCTGAATTGAATCGCCAGTTTGAAAAAGGGAATAAGTCGAAAAAACAATCGTAAAGAAAATTGAAAAAAAAAACCTGTATAAGTAATGGAACTTTTATTGTATAACCACCAAACTTTTTACTGGAATATCAGGACCCTATTTAGAATACAGAACAATCATAAAATTAAGTAGATTCAAAACTATTGAACAGTTAAAAAAAAGGTCGATGGACTTGTTCCCTTTATTAAACTTTACGTTGAAAAAAAAAATCTCAAAAACCATTTAAATTAACAGTTAAATTATATTTCTGCTTAGTTCACAGCACATAGTGAGAAATATAAAGACTAAGATAAATAAAGTTAAAAAGTATTACGAGACTGAGTCACATTAAGGCAGTTTAATGAGACTGAGTCACATTAAGGCAGTTTAATGAGTATCAATATAGAGTATCAATGTAGTCAGTGACTCACTTGATAAAAAACGTTAAAATACTATTATATTCAAACAAATTTTGTTTTGCCATAAGTTACAGCACAAAAAATAAAAATAGAAAGACAAATTAACTTAAATTTCAAATTAAATAAAAAAAATTCAATGAATGGACATCGATTTCGTCCAATTCAAGGAGATACATTATATTGGCTTTTAGAGGGTAGTTAATTTTTTTCCCCTCTTTCCACTCATTTGTAAGCTAATCTTGGAGATTTCTTTTTAGCACAAAAAGTCAATTTGCCATTTTTTGGACTTATTCCCTTTCATAGACTACGATTCAATTTGTCTTAATAGTCTTCATAGCATTGTACCTTACTCATCTATGTTTCGCAATTACGATATTAAACCAAGTGAAAGTACATAGATTAATTTTAATTTAATCCAATGAATAGTTGACTTTATTGATATTTTTAAAGTGATTTATAGGCTCTATTTCATTTATTTTTTATTTAATATTTTATCTTTCTATTTTTCATATTTATATCTATAATTTAATAAAGAATAAAAGCTTAGCTTTCAATTTTTATTCAATGTACTATAATAGACTACATTGACAATCAGTTAAGTTACTTAATTACTCCTTCTCGTTTTATTTTACTTTAAGCTCTCTGTTTCCCATTCATACATTAAACTAAACAAAAATATAACTAAAATTTCAATTTGAAAGGGGTTTTTTTTTTACCATTTTTACTCATTTTAAACTGCACAAGTTTGAAAAAATATAAATCCATCATTTTTTCAACTTTACCATACATAGATTTATGATATTTTTTTTTTCATTTAATGTTCTATACTCTAAAGAGAATTCTTAATTTCAAGTAAAAATAAAATAACATAAAATAAATTGATATAAAACAAAATTCAATTGTTTGTTCCTACAAATTTGCTAATTTTTTCAAAATTTGGTTTTTTGATTAATTCCTTTTCCTTAAGTTTCGATTCCATGTATACAGTTTTTTAAAACTTTAAACACAGATGTGTGGGTTAATGAGAAGTTAATTTTGAAATTCAACTTTTCTTAAATATAGTCTAACCACCACGAGAAAAACTTTGACAGAAAAACAAAACTATGAAAAGAATTACAAAGCTTAATGATACCCACACAGATTTGGCACAAAACGTTTTTTCAGCGTTTATGAATTATCATCACCCCTAAAATTGAGTGGAAAATCCGTTTGCTTAACAAACGCCACAATATTGTAGGTACGACTTCAAAAGTTTTTCTCGTTACGGTACGACTATACAAGAGTGTTGAAGAACCAAAAAAAATATTTTAAAAATTAAACACAAGAAACAGAAAGAAATTACTTAAAATTTAATGATTAAACCATGCCAGGTTTTGTTAAAAAAAAGTATGAGTAAACTGTATGAATTTATTAGAAAAAAAACCGCGTATATGTAATCAAACTTTTCTCGTCTTCTCTCTTTCTTCCTTACATATTATAAATACATGTCTTCATAAATTAAATTTTAAATTTAAATTAAAAGTATGTAGGAAGTATACTACAAATATTTAGCACGATGAGCTTAAAACAATGTTTATCACTACATATTTTAACTATAAGGATAAAATGAAATTCTAGTACTAACTTCTATAACTTACTAGAAAACTTTATAAAATTTTTTTCTTATTTTTAAACTTTTTCCAATTTTCAAAGCCTTCTTATAAGTGATCGAAATTTTAAAAATATCAAAATAAAATGTTTCACATTCAACAAGACATATTTACTAAAATATATATTTTATTCTCAAATGCATTTATTTATTTTTCTTATGGCTAAATATTACTGCTGTTACTCCTAATAACACAAAGAAAAAGGAAGGATATTTTAATTAGAAAATTAGTAAGAAAAAATAAATGAGCTACCTACATAATTACATCGACAGTTTAAAAAAATATACAAAAATATTTAAAACTATAACCACCAAATTTTTTCCTTTAAATTCAGAATTATTTTCCAAGTGTAGAGCATGAATTCAAAAAAAATACTAAAGAATAATAAAAAATATTTATAAAACTTTTTGTAGAATTGAACAAAGTTGTTCTTTTGTTTAAAGTTAAAGCATAATGCAAAAAATAAATAAAGTATGACTAAATAAATAATAAACTATAGTGAAAGTGAACAAATAAGTCAATTTTATAGATGTCAATGGAGTCAATCAACTACTGAATGTGATTTACAAATTAAACTATATTTTCGCCAAAATTATAGCACAAATGTGAAAATTAGAAATTGAAATTGATTGAAACTGTGTCATTAATTCAGCTTACGAGCTTGTACGTAAGTCACTTATATCAATGTCAATAGAGTGAAACATGAATAAATTGAATTTAAAAAAATAAATTATATTTTCACTTAGTTCATAGAGGATTATGAAACATTTAATGCATATAACATAAAACATAAATACTGAGAAAAATTAGGTGAAAATTTTCTCCTAAAATAGATTAAATAAGTGTGTGAAAAATAGTTGTCTCAATTTATAAGGTAATTCTTCCTATTCTCCCGTGTGGAGAGAAATTGGGAGATACTTTAGAGTTTAGATCCAAAAGAGTCATTTTGCAGTTATTGGTCTTTTTTTCCTTTTTCAAATTTTTCAATTTTGATAATGTAATAAAATAATTGGAGGTCGTTGTCATCATTTGGTACCGCTTGGGGATTTTTGCAAAACCTTTATAGATCCCCAACTTCCTATGTAAGAAGATTTATCTTACAGTAATAATTTATTTACAATGTTTTCGAGGGACTGGATGAATTGAAGAAGAACCAACTTTTCTAGCTTTTAAAGATGCAAAATCATCGATTATTTTTTCTAAGTTTAAAGAATTAACTAGCTCATTCTCAGTAGAAATTAAGCATAGGCTGTTTAATATATCCTGTCCCATTGTGGATCTTACATTAGATAACTTTTAATAAGCTTCAGTTTGCTAAAAAATCTTTCAGCAGATGCTGTTGTTACAGGGATAGATAAAAATATCATGTAAGCTCTTTCTATATTCTTATAGTTTGCAGTTAAATAAAATTCATATAGAAGCTGTTGAACTTCCAAGTGATCAATTTCCTTAATTTTTTCATTTAAAAAGGAAAACAGGATCTTGGCATTTAAAACTTTCGTAGCAAGATCAGTTCCATTTAAATCAAACGGGTATTTTTTTGCCAGATTGGCTGAGCGTTCTTCATAGCAAATTTAACTACATCCCATCAAGAATTCGAAATCTTCTCAAACACTTCTTAATTTTTCGAAACGCCAATTTAATTTACTTAATATTGTGTCGATTGCTTCTAGGTAGATTCTTTTAAACTTACTAAGTTCAGTTTACACAGAATCTTAGCTTTCGTAATCGAATAGTTAACGAACTTTGCGTTTCCTTTTTTTTCCTCCATATTGGGATCGATGTTTAATTCATTTGCTAATTTCACATTTTCTTCATAGAAACTTGAAAGTTTTTCTGATCTTAGTATTATCATCTTACTTTTAAGATTTTCAATTAATTTACTAGCTGTGGATATATTTATAATTTTTTTGCTGGAGAAGGATGTTCACGGAATCTAACTCATTGTTCAACTCATGTTTTCCCAGATAACTAAACTACAGATGAAGTTAAACGATTTTTATTAGTTTTAGGTAGTTCTTGGTAGTTTCTTCATTCTTCCTTTCTTTTATTAAATATTCAAGCACCTTTATTAATTGTTTGTAAATCGCGTTAATCGCATTTTTTCTAGAAGACCATCGAGTATCACTATGTTTTTTTAAGGTTAAATCAAAATAGCTTTTTAAAATATCCCATCGTTCTGGAGAACTTGAAAAAAAAATAAAGAGATTTTGAGCAGTTCAAAAAAGTGTCATCATTTGGGGGGGGACACTTGTTGGCTTTAAAGAATGGGCTGAACAAGGAAGGAAATAGGCAAATTCATTTTTTAAAGAATCCTAGATTGAAACTCCTTTATACGCTCATGTTCGCTCCATTGTCATAGAATTTTGCTCTACAATTTTTCCTGTTCAGGCTGTCTGCTTATATTTTATCCAGTATCTCTTTTGAGAGTCCCTCTCCGGTTTTCTCTTTAGACTCAATAAAATCTATGAACCGTTCTTCAATAGAACAGTTGCCCGATGGCGTAATTTTTACACATCTAATTATTTGTATTATCTGCTCTAATCAGGTGTGGAGTCGAATGATATGGAAAAATATTTAAATTTAATTTCTTCAATCATTATTTTCCTCATTTCACAAGCAAGTATCATTATAAAATCCTGGCAATTATAGCACCACGAAAACTTCTACATTGCCTTCAAAGAATCAGTATAATTCCATTTTGAATTTTGTTTGAAAAATATGATATATGTTTTCCAGGATTTTTTAATTCTTTAATAAGTCTTCGGAGTTCTGTATTATGTTTTTCTATTAATTTAACAGTGTTGAAAAAAAATCCCGCAGTCTATAGAGTCAATATGACTAGATGATCCCCTCTAAGGTAAAATAATTTCTGCATAAAAGAGAATAATCTTTAATAGTTGTTCTTAAAACATGCCGCCATTTAGATTTCTCAGACTCAATCCGATCTTCTAATTTGGAATTAATAAGACCAGATTTTGTTTTTAGGCCTTTTTCAAGATGGGTCGACTTCTCCCTTTTGACCACTGTCACTCTTAATTGGTTCATTTTATTTTAGTTTTTTTTTATTCATTTATTTGAAATAAAAAATAACACAAGAACAATACACATAGTCGCCTGGGACCTCTTGGTCCATTAAGGTGACCAAATAATATTCATTTGCATCCTCATTTAAAAATATCCTTTCCATCTATTCATTTCTCAGAAGTTACCAAGCTTTTCCGTAACTGGCAAAAACTCCCCATATATCATACCAAAGTATCTCTCCACATTCGAGAGTGAATTCGATACCTAAGTGATGTCATCCTCTCAGTGAACCCTCTTCCACAGCTAATGGAGTGATTACTCCTCTCCACTTCTGCAGCAAGCAATCTTGCAGAAAATCGGTTCTCCACGTCCGCAATTCTGTCCCAGCGAGAAAGTCAACACCTCGTTGGGACAGGAAACCCGGGGTGGAAGAGGTCAGAAATTGCCTTTCAGAAGCTAATTAGCCAAGCCAAGTTGAGGGAAACCAAGAAGAGTAGATTTGATGATAATTTCTGAAGACTTCTTCATGGTTGTATGGGTATCAAGGAACCAGATGTATCTTTTAGGTTGTATCTTCCTTCCCCATCGCAGTCTTGCCTAATAGTTTTTAAATGGAAGTGTAATTATAGGGTCGATTGTGCGCAGATTAAAGTACTTAAAAAAGTTGGCGGTTTGCTTCATTTGTTGCAGATGGAGTATCCGGTGTGCAGCTGTGATGACAAGTCTTGAAAATATCAGTGATTGCAAGAATCACTTTGAAGGAGTTGGGAATGTTTTTAACTGTTTATTTTAGTAAGCGATGTAAAAGAATTAAAACATTACGTCAAGATTTGTGCTGAATAACTGATGGGTAAAGAAATTTAAAATATAAATTACTAAAAACAATGCTAAATGTAAGCGAAATATAACTGAGAAATGCTTACATTTCTTCATTTCATTCTTTCAAGCTGGAGGTTTGTATTAATTCAAATATACTCTTCTTTAGAATTTTAATATTACATTGCTTTAAAAATATGTTTGCACATACAAATGGAATTAAATCATTTATTAAAGGGTACAAACTTTTTTTATCTGTTTTTCGGGGTTTTAAATACTCTTAAATTTACTTATTATGGGCTTCTAATTTTTTCATACCCAACAAGATAATCAAAGTCTGATAAGAAAATTTATTTAAAAAACTATAAAACTTAACACGGCTGTTAAACCTTTTCAATTCTAGCCCATCCGAGATTGCTATTGAATCTCATGCAAAATTCGAGGAGGTTAGGAGTGAAGGGGTTAAACTATTAAAGTTTTTAAAATTATGGACATAGGTGCCGCAAGAAGTTGATGCAAAACGAGACACACTCACTACAGACTACCTTGCAGAACTATCTTTCTATGTTTAAGTTATCAGAAGAAATTATGGAGCAATTCTTTTATTAAAGAAAAATAATACGTATGAATAATGAAAATTAAAAAATAACTTTTATTTCATCACTCTCTTGTGTAATTTAATATTTTGTGTATAAATCTACCTTTTTTTTAACCTTATTTGCCTCTGTCATCTTTTTTATCGGATTTTATTTCACATTTTTTTAGTTAGTAGTGTACGGCGAGACAAAAGGTGACAAATTCATACGCCTGGCAACATCTTTGCGTGAAATCCGACACCAAGGAAACACTGACGGTATAGTATCAAATTCGTCACGCATCTTCCAAGCATGGCTACAGTATTTGGAGTAGCTCTGGAACACATGGTTTGTTTTAAGGGAACTCTACGCCTGCTTCATGCGTAACACTGAAGCTGGAAGGTGTGACTAAATAGAAAAAGCTTCAGGCACTCTTTTTGTGAATGGAGGAGATAAATATAAAAAATACACTCATTTCCTCCCTTTCCACAAATTTTTTTTGTGTTATAGTTGTATCTGTGGAAATTTTGGTGTAAAATTATTATTGAATTTAGAATGTATGCATTATGAAAATATATCTGAGATGAACAGTACCTAGTTTAGAACATTATTTTGTACAATGATAGAACTGATGATTTGACGTAATAGGAGGATTTTTCCTCCTTTTTTTTTAAAAAAAAACTTATTGAATCATTGATACTATGATTATTAAACAACTCAAAATTGAGAATTTAATAACTTAATTTAATTTTTCAAGTGGGATAAACCTAATTTTTATCATACATAATTTAAATAGATGATACCTTTTTGCTTTTATTAAAGCAATATTTTATAAGACTTTCTATTTTCAATGGACTAAAGAGGAATTACCTATTTTTTTCCTATGCAAACAAGTACTGAAACAACGGAAGTAAAAGCCTATGAATAGATTCACACTGAAAAAATCCAATAATATTATTTAAAAAAAAAAAAACAATTTTTAAATTTTATTTATGTTTATTTTGAAAGTTTCATATACATTTATACTTGTCTGGCTTTTTATGGTTTATGGTCTATTCAAGGGGAAACGAGGCACAAAATCATTAGATTTTCAAGAAATAATTTAATTCTAAACAATTACCCACACCCAGTTTCTCTTGCTTAAAATAATGCTTTCCTTAAATCGGGTTCGAATCAGGTGTAAAAATCTTAAATAGAACCTGAGATACAAACTACTCTCGTTGCCTCTAGCACTTAAAAGGTTGAGATTTGAAATTTGAAACATATTTTAAAAAACTTAACTAAAATTTTCATTTGAAAATGTGAAAATAAATACATTTGTAAATATATCAATAAAAAAAATATAAAAAGTCTAAAATTTTTTTATGCAAGGTTTATTTTCATTTTATATTGGATAATTATTTTTCAAATACTGAATTTAAATGAAAGGTTTGCATATTTCTGTAAGATTAGGCTAAAAAATTAATAAATTTTAAAAACTTCTACAATGTTTTGTGTCGTGATTTTTACTATAAAAAATATTGTAAATCATTGCAAAAAGTTTCAAATTTCTAGACATCCCCCAATAGCAATTACAAAAAAATGTTTTCAGTTCCCCCCTTTAATAACTAAAATTCAGTTCCAACAACTTTCCTTCGTTTTTTCACGGTTTAAGACTGCCTTCTTTCATCTATAAGCCTCATGTTATACTATGAGAAGCATGAAGAGTTGTGAAATACATTTTAAATAAAAAAAGACTATTGTTGATCCAAAATTTAGGCACTACAATCAAAAATCCACGGAAAAGATCCTAGCAGGAAACTCATCCGATACGAGATAATCTCCCGCCGCGGGCCATCTGACGACACTGCGGGTGTCGAGTTTCCGGGCACACCCCTTATCACACGGGCCGTCTATTTACTTTTTTTACACCCACTCCGAAACACGGGCATCTGCTTCGCGTAACAGGCGAGCGTCAAAGCAGACGCCATTACAGCAAGATAGGTATCAGAGGGGAGTAAAATTAGTTTTGTGAAAGGGCGGACCATTTTCCAAATCCGGAGTTATTACGTTAATTCCTTGAACATTGGGTCGGGGGTCCCCTGATTGCCGAGTGTCTGGCGTGGAGTTGCGATTGCGAGGCCCTGGGGGTTATCTGTGGTTCTTAACTTTTTTTTGGGAAACTTTTTTTTGGTTAAATCTTAAGCACAGGCCTGCGCAACTTCAACTGTTTTGTGGGGCAAATTAGGATAAGTGAATATGCCACGAGCCAAAATAAGCTATCTTGGTTAGAGAATTTAGTGAGGACTCTTTACGATAATGAGATAAATTATGAACTGATAAGTTAGATCATTATTTTAAAAAGTTTTTTTAATGTATGTAATTTTAATTTTGAATTAAAATATATATATCTGGTCACAAACTGAGAGATATCGGATAAACTATTTAAGGATATTCCTCTGTTGTTAAAAATGTGAAGGATTTTTATAGCCATTAAGGACAGCAGTTGCGTGTTTTCCTGCAACAAATATACCCTTGCTGTAAAGAAACATTTACAGAACATATTTCTGGTTACTATCTTACCGTAAAATCAAAGAACTTTTTAAGCTTATCTTAAGTTAAAGAGTCTTAATAAAAGAATTTTTGGATAGTTTAATTAAATAGTATTTTTAGAGTATTTTTGCATTTTATAAAATTTGAATTCCAGGGAGAGTCTGTAAAACTAGTGCCTCTTCTAAACAAAACAATTTGCATTGGTTGATATCTGATGTGTTTCCAGACTCCGTACACAAGATTGAAGGGTTCAACAATCCCTCCCCAAAAGGTTTTGTCATCTCTATATAGTTTCTTTCCTGGAAAACTCTGCAGCGTACAGAGAGAAGTTCTCTCAGGCTATCAACTAAAGGGTAATTCCTAAAGTAATTCTTAACAGCAATTCAAAATTAACAGTGTTTATTCGGTAGTTCATTTCTTCTACACTGATTTCTACACGATACAGTAAAAATTAAACATTGAAGTTACAGTTAACAGTTCCATTCACGAATAATATTCCACAATTCCAACCGTCCCCAAAATGAATAAGCATTGACACACTACTTTTAAAGTCAAATTTCAAGATACATTCGGGGGGAGAATCCCCAGATTCCCAATTTTTGCTTAAAACTCAGTACACTATTATACACAAAATCTTAGCCCCCATGAATTACAACAATATACATATCCTACCCGTAAATGTTCTCATGAAAACATTTAACACATAACGTGCCCGTGATAGGAGGCGAAGAAATAAATACGATCCATCCCCTAAACAAAAGTCTAGTTACGAGCCTGCAGCAGAGTAAACTAATAAATTACTGTGGCACGCCATACATAGGATACGGCCCTGTCCCGCTCCGTTTTCTCTTCTTGCTCGAGCACGGCTGGAATTACCCGCCGCTATAATATAATATGGAGAGTGATACGGGAGAAGGGCTTTTCTCACGCCTCTCAAATCCTTTCTCCACACTCTCCTTTCTTTTATCTCGCGCGGCCACTCCACTCGAGCAAACGCGGCTTTATCGCGGCACAACACAGACGCGGGAAGTAGGAAAAAGCCGCTGTGTAAACAGCGCGATCGATACTCGCTTGACTGTGATACTCCCCCGAAAGTCGGGAGCTTGTTTTTCCGAATTGGTATACTTCAACCTTGGTTGGATGGAGGTTCTGTATTTTATCCGGGGGATGTACAAGAACTCGACAATGCGAGGGTGAGAGTAGTCTTGGTGGTGGGGAAACGTTGCAGTGGTTATTGTGGACGATAGGCTGGGGGTTAGGACGGTGATTTGAGTGCAATTTTCATGGTTAAATGTGGTTTTGAAACTATTGCGAAACATTTTCTTTATGAGGTCATCTTCGAAAACAACGCAAAGTAGACTTTTTTGTGGATGACACACTCTTAAAACGTCCTTTTCAAAATTGAGTAAAAAATACTGAAATCTGAGTATTTCACAAACTCAAACTGGCTCCGAATCAAATTTACTCAAATTTGAAGCATGTATAAACTTATTCCTGGAAATATGCAGGTACTCAAAAATGGTACATAATGTCCTCATTTTTGGGCAAGTGCATGTTTCAGGAATATGAAGCATTGGCCAGTATCCTTCTGACAACATCGGCCTTTGGCAAAATTATCCCCATCGATGGTACAGTATTTGATCAGAATGTGACTAGTCCATCATATAACGACATAAGGAAATGACGAATCTACCTACTACTTGTAGTTTAAGTGTGATGCCGCAACTGGGTGAGGCGGTATCACGTTTTAAAATAAAAAAAGATAGGATGGACGACGACGAGGAATCTATTTCATTAACTTCAAAGATTAAACAAAAATACATATAATTTAAGAGGTGACTGTTGAATTGTTTGAAACTGAGTATTTCTGGTATTTCAAAATTGAAAGAATCGTGTCTTTATATTTGAAACAAAAAGTTTAATATCAAATTAAAACTACCGATGTATTTAGATTTGAAATCGTCATTTCTCCCAGTGCAGACCTCCATTTTTTTTTCAATTATATTCTGAAAGAGTGCATCAACAACCCCTTAGAAAACAAGTTTCGTTACTTTTAGGACATCATAAAAAACAGAATTGAAATGAAATTATTTTTTTCTAATTTCTATGGAGAAATTTTGAATTTCAACGGCTAATAACGTTTTTTTTATCTCGTATGTAAATAAAACTTTGTTACTAGGGATATTTGGATAGATATAATCAGAATACTGAATAAAATTGAGGACTCCCTTAGAAAAGTGCACGTTAATTTACGCATGCTCTCTAAAAAATACCTGTTCATTAAGTAATCCTGTCAGCTATCCCTATTGGAAAAAATTTCCTTACCGGAAAAAATCAAACCGGCTTATGGAACACCGGAACTAGTATGATATCGGAACCAGTATCATACTGGTTCTAGTATCATACTAGTTCCAGTGTTCCATAAGCCGGTATTATACTGGTTCTAGTATCATACTAGTTCCGGTATTCCATAAGCTGGTATTATACTGGTTCTAGTATCATACTAGTTCCGGTGTTCCATAAGCTGGTATTATACTGGTTCTGGTGTATACTGGATACGGTATGATGATGGATCTGGTTCCGATATCATACAGGAACCAGTACTCCATAACCCGATATATGCTGGTTCTGGTTTATACTGGATACGGTATGATGATAGACCCAATATATACTGGAAACAGTATCACTTTGATCTGGTATTAAACTGGTTCCAGTATTTATTGGGGCTGGTTTAGTATCTGATCCAGTGTCACACAAGAATAGGTGTTTTATAAACCAGATGACTCACTACTAAATCCAGCATGATCTGGTATACCAGACCAAGTATAAAATACTGCTTCTAGTGTGACACTGGTTTCATTGTGAGAATTTGTGTTCATTGTTTGTGTTGGAATACATATCACACAGTACAATACAAGAATACAGTCAACAAAATTATGTTTATGTAAGAGAAACACAGGTGTTTACAAACAAAAAAATACTAAAATAATCATAATTATCAGCAAAACAGGGTTCAAAGCAACAGTTTGAAAAATCACTTACTTCAAATATATCGAACATGTCAGAAAAAATTCAATACTGCAAGATTTTTCTCGCTTATGAACAATGCACATTAAGAAATCAATAGCAATTTTTACTACACTTGAATAAAAAACAGGGTTGGCAAATATTGTGATATTTATATAAATATCAAAATATCGGATATTTTTATATATATCAAGTTTTTGATATAGTATATCCAATACTTTCAAATTTAAACTGAAAAATTACTATTTATTAAAAGTGATTACAAGACTAAACCAAAGTATTACTAATTAAGAGCACTTTTAATTAAATCTCAATTATCCAGAGAATATTTGCTAATAATTACTACTAGATAACATCACTCCAAGAATTTTATGTACGTATGTATCATAATTTCATTTCTGCTTCAAAGAAAATATTTTTTGCTGAAAAAAGTTTAGCTTCACTTTAATTAATATAAATTGAAGAACAATGTATTCAATTATGATTTGAAAGTTATTAATAATTTGTGCCAAAGAAAAAATCAAAAAACTGCCTCTAAAATACATTACTTCCTATGCAGTTCAAAATTAAATAGCTTTTTCTCCTGTTTGTTTAACCACTGTGGAAGATAGAGCAATGACCTCCTCCTTCCCCTGACAATTCTTCAAAAAGAAACGCAATCCATCTAAACGAAACAAAGCATTAAAAATGAGTCAAATACTCTCCCCAAGTTATTTTGCACCAATTTATGAGGAAACTCCAAGAGCTTGGTTTCCCGTTAAAAACTAAAAAAAGGGCCAATAGATACATGATTTTGTGATGAATCCGCTTGTAAGAAAATACAAGATTGAAAAAAGCATTGTTTACAAATACCACAACTTTTCTTTTAGTTGAGAATGTGCTAACAGCTAGGTTAAGAACAGAAACAAGATTTTTCAAGCCATCATGGTAAAAAAATAAAAAAAACCCACATAATTGAGACTGATTGACTCATTGACTACAGTTCAACAACGAAGTTTAGTCGCTTGACCTTTCTTGACCCGGGGAGAGCTCGCCGCTTCGGGGTAGCTAAAAAAAGAAGAGATTCTGGTTTTCGGGGGGTTGCCCAAGCAACTCAATTTCGTGGTCGATCTGTACAATGAGGAATACCAGCATTTTTTGAAAACAGAAAAAAGGCATTTTTCCAGTTAAAGAAATAAATCTAAATTCAAAAATTGACATGGAGAATTTCCAAAAAATTTAGTTTATTCAATATTTTATAATAAAAATAGACGATCCGAGTGAGAGAGAAAATCAGACTTTGCAATTGTTTAGGATTGAATGACGTCGCATCTGTTTCGGCCTTACTTTAAAGTACAGGCCAACAATGGATTTGAATCCTAAACTATTGTTTAAAACCCTTAAAACCAATGTTTTGGATTAAATGAGGTCACATGCTGATTTCACAACTGAGTAGAACTTCTTTTTAACCTTTTACCCGGAAAAAGTGGCTCATGTGAATGGTGCTATAATATATCAGTTTATAATACCATACAAGAAACATTATTATGTTAAGGCAGCCTTCAAACTTTATGGCTAGGTCGCGACAATGTGAATAGTTTTTCTGCCTGAAAAAGGACTCCTGTTAAGACTCAATGCTACTCTGTATACCAATGACAGTATCAAAGGATCAGCTGGGATAAAAGTCCTCCATTTGGCGATCATGTCGCGATTGCCAACTATACACTATAATTAATTGTGATATACAGCCAACTTGGCGACCCCACGCGAGTCGCCAAATGGAGGACTCTTATCCCAGCTGTGCCGTATCAAATGAGTAATTCTAAAAGTAGAAACATACAATGGGATTGGGTGGAGGCAGGGGCGAGACTAAGGGGTGGCTAGGTATATACAGAAAGGTGCATCAGGACGGCAAAACTGCAGCACCAGCAGATGGTCTTGCTACCTGAAAAAAAAATGTGTTAAGGCTTGATGCTACTGTACCTATGTTCAGATTTTTGGTTCCACCAATGAATAGAAACAGAAAGTTTTAATTTCGATGTAGCAAATAAAGAGCACGGGGGGAATCACGATATTAAACTAATAACTTACTATTAAAAGAACACGGGATGCAATATAAATCGCTAAATACTCTAATAACGCAACAAACTGGAACAGATTTGAAACAGTATTCACGGCGAATAAGGAGATTGTCAAAAGATCTTGGAGAGCAGTCCAATGGGGGCTGTATCTAGAGAGGTCACAAAGTTGATGGTTGCTGTCTACAGGGAAGAACCACACTTGTATAATATAGACGCACACATGAACTCCATACACGGAAAATTTTAGAATTTTGCAGAAAATCCTTCATAATAATTTAAGTTTCTGAATTGATTTTTGATAATTGTTGTAGCTTAAGAAACATTATTACTGTAACTAGGTAAATAATTTTACTGTAAATGTGCATTAAATTACAATTTAAAAGACTTGAGGCACTTATTTAATCTACAGAAAATATTTAGAGAAAATTTTGTGTGCAGAAAGTTTTTTGTTTCATCCAAGTTTGGGAAGGACCTGTTTTGAATCTGTTCCCAAAAACTTCCTTATTATGATTTCCGAAACAAGAAGTAAACAATATATGGCAAATGAAACACCTCACCATTTGTTGACTTTGATTTACTTCAATCAAAGGGATGTTAAAATTTACCAAGTGTATGGGGCATTTCATGGTAATTGTAGTCTGTAACATTTCATTTTGTGTTTTAAAGTTGTATAAATTTCAAGTTTTTATAGTTTTCTGTATTAATCTAATGTTTACAAGCTATGTTAGTATGAGAACAGAAAATTTTAAAAGATTTGAAATGTATACAACTTTAAAAGACAAAATGAAATGTTATGGATCCTACAATTACCGTGAAATGCCACGTATATTTCACTGATCCTCGGAAATATATTATTTTACTGACCACTCTGACTTGCCAACATACCATATACTTACATTTAAATTTTGATACTGATCAATCATTGCAACAGCCTTGATGGCCTAGGCAGTACAGTGTTCACCTCATGACCTGTTGTTCCCCGGGTACTTACGTATTATACCGTCAACCGTGACGCTGAATCCGAAAATGTTATCAGATCCCATTGACTTTACTATTACCGTGCCGCTGAATTAGACGGCCGTTGAATGGTCGACGGGATAATACGTAAGTACCTTCCCCGATTCTAATCCAGGTTGGCTATCGATGCTTTTTATCAACTATGTTATTTATACTTCAAACAAATAATTATATAATTTTAATAAAATGCATAGAGCTCATAATTCTTGTCAGTTTTATCAAATTAAAGATTTTTTAATTAGTTTTGTTTGAATGCATCTAATACAAGGATCTATGATTACAACAGATGCGTCAGAATGGTCGATGAAATACTATTTTACCAGGGGACGGTGAAATATCCACGCTCTAAAATTTATTCCTGACATTGAATTAAGAAAAGATTACACAAAGCTCATTAGCTCACTAGCCCATGAAGACCACACCAGTGGTATGTCCTGAGAAATTTTACCACCTTTTTGCAGTACCTTCACAAATTCATCATTTGATAAAAATAGATAGTTTCACAAAGTCAGTTTTCGGATAAAAAGTACCTTCACAAAATACATTTTTTAAAAAAAGTTCTCTAATAAGCTTGCTATATTATTCTCTTAATTATTAAATATTTAGCTATTCCAGACTAAATTTTCTTTTGATTTTTATGTTTTAAGACAATGTACAAATGATTTTATACTTAAATTTTCACAATTTGCAGAACATTTTCACAAATTATTACTCATTTTTCACAAAATAGGTACCTCTTAAAAAAACTTGGGACAGACCCCTGCACACATAATGCCTACAAAGCTTACTTGTATTAGTGACCCAGTTAAGAGATCAAACACAACACCTCAGATTAAATTCCTGATCCTGTCCTGTGACTCAGAGGAAAAAAGTCTGCTGCTACACAACCAAGCAACAAAAAATTAAATCCAAGCTTAAAATTATTAAAGTATATATTTTTACATTACGTTTTGGCAAATGTGATTTGCGTTTATAGTTTGTTTACAACGTGTATAAAAACTTGTAAGATAAACATATAGGACATTAACACAACTACAGTAATATATATGCACTATTACGTAACTAAGGTACAATTCCGTTAACAGTCCCCGCTTAATATTGCCAATATCCAAATATCAATAAATTTTTCTGACTTTTATTAATAAACTGAATAGTTATATTGATCTAATTAAACATTTTAATTCAGGAGTTTGAAATTATTTACGAGTATTTCTACTTTTCGTGGTCTAAATGAACCGGGCGATATTTAGCGGGGACTCTAACGGAATTGAACCGTAACTAATATTAATTTCAATTTCAAATACTAAAACACTAAATAGCAATGAAACATACCTTAGTATTCACTTCATTCCAACTTTCGCCATCGCGATGATGTAGAGCTGAAACAGAAAGAAACTTTAGAATAAAAAGGGAAAGGAATTTCGGCTAAAATGTCGGTTGAAACGTTCTTTCTTGCTGAAAAGGAATTTTTACAACAGAAAATAAAGATAGCGAAACTAACATTGCACCCAAAGCACTGATTGCACCTAACCAAACCAAAACTAACTAAACCAAACCGGCGAGTTTTATGCCATAAAAAACTCTAGAAACAAGTATAGAACATTACTAGACACATCAAGGTTATAAATGAGAGAATAAAAAGTTAAATACTACTTATTTGAACACTGCATTAAAAAAAAAGGCAGCAACCCGTTAACTCGGGTTGCCGCCAAAAAATATAAACAAATTACAAACACAATAACAAAACATTGGGTCTCGCGGAGGAATACTGTATACTCACTAGAATGCGTGAACCGGCTGCCAGCGTTGCTATGCAAATCCTTATGAAGAGGATTTTCGTTTCTGCTATTGTTGTTAGGAACAGCATTTTTTTAGCATCGCGCTAAGATTTTCAGAAAAGGTTAACCGTAAAGTTTCATGCTATCTGGGTATGATGTTGTTCTCATTTCAGAGTTTTCATATGAAAACGAAAACACACAAACACACTCTACCTACAGATGTGAATGTCAAAATAATTTATTTATACAGGGAGTTTCTGGATAGATGGGGGAGGTTGGATACACCTGAAACAACTCTGGATCGCATATTAAATTGGGGTTTGCAAAAATACAGTACTTCTGAAGGGCTAGAGCAAGGACAGAAGTTATAAAAATTAATTAAAAATGGTTAATTGCTGAGGGTCTAAACAAAATTCCACTGTAAATAGTCATTTTAAACTTATTTGTAAAAAACTGAGAAAAATATTTTTTCTAATGGGGTCTTTAAAATGTGACAGTATAATTTTGCACACGACCCCTTAAGAAAAATATTTTGCAGTTTTTCAAGTAAGTTATAAAATGTTAATTGGCACCAGAATTTCACTTTTACC
Source organism: Tetragnatha montana (assembly GCA_963680715.1). NCBI lineage: Eukaryota > Metazoa > Arthropoda > Arachnida > Araneae > Tetragnathidae > Tetragnatha > Tetragnatha montana. The sequence goes on along the minus strand of OY796679.1, from coordinate 47,429,256 downwards.
CCAACTGCTTACCCTTAATGAATAATTTTTTTAATTAAATCTATGCTGAAACACCATATATTTTTTTTGTTTCTGTTGCAAATAAAATTGTAATTTTAAAATGTTTTAGATAGTTTTACTGGATGAGATTTTTTGTTCACTGTAAATTTAAAACATTAATGAGATATGATGAGCTAAGTCAAGAAAACTATAGAGCATTCGCACATGACGTCGCACTTGACGACGTGACGATCGAGTTATTTTTCGAGAAAATTTCAAATATTTTTAAGTCGTCGTATAACTTAAAAAAATAAAGGTTGGAATAAAAAAAAATCAACTAATTCTATACTGGTATTTAAATTTTCAGTATGATTTAAAATTGGTAATAAAAATTCTTGTACATTCTATACTAGTATAAAAATTTAAAGTATTCATTAAAACTGGTATCAACGTTCCCCAGTATGGTTTCATACCTGTTTCAAAATTTCCAGTGTTGTTCATACTGGTATTGAAATTCCCAGTATTCATTAAAACCAGTATCGAAATTCCCAGTGTTGTTCATAATGGTATTGAAATTCCCAGTATTCATTAAAACCAGTATCGAAATTTCCAGTATTGATTCATACTTGTATTGAAATTCCCAGTATTCATTAAAACTAGTATCGAAATTTCCAGTATTGATTCATACTGGTATTGAAGTTCCCAGTATCCATTAAAACCAGTATCGAAATTTCCAGTATTGTTTCATACTTGTTTTAAAGTTTCCAGTATGGTGTCATACTGGTTTTAAAATTTCCTGTATGTTTTTCCAGTATGGATACTAGTTCCAGTATGATTTATACTGGTTCTAGTATCATTTTGATACTGGTTTTGTGAACTTTTTCCAATAGGGATGCTACCAGAAAACCCTTGTAATTTATGCAGGGAAATTCTGTTATATTTATACAGAATCTGTAGTCAGACTACTGAGAAATCGTAACCAATACAGATTGTCTCTGTATCTACGTGATACGATTTCTCTGTAGTTTGTGACTACGAATTTTGTATAAATATGACAGGATTTCCCAGCACAAATTACAGGAAGTTTTTGGTAGCGCAGCTCACAGAATTTCTTTGTTAAAACAACATAATACTTTTTTTACAATGTGGTTATTGTGAGCGACTGATTGGGGTTAGGAAAATTATTTAAGATCCCTTTCGGTGGTTTATTCTAAGTGCTAAGTGTATTCTAAAAAATTGTAATAAACATTTTATTGTAAGAGGCCATTTTTATACGCTACGTGCCGTGTACATTTCCTAAGTTAGCCTCCAAGTTTCATCCAATCCACAAAGTTTCATTTACTTAGGGATAAAAAAGTCATAAACCTTAGAAATTCAAAAATTTATCATTGAAAACGAAATTAGCTTATATTATTGAAATAGAAGTTGAGATAAAATATAAACTCTATGGTAAATTTTTGATTCCTCACAGCTTATAATTTTTTATATGATGTAGTATTAAATAAATGAAACTTGGTGTCTAAAGTTTACCTTTTCATGTGCGTTCTTTCCAGAATATTGAATTAAAATTTGGGGTTTGCATTGAAAATGGTTATAAAGAAAAATATTTTCAATAGTTTTTGAGAATATCCTAAATTATGAAAAAGCACACCTTAATCATCCTCTTATACTATGACACCTTTATATCAGTCGTTCAACATTTTCCCAAGACTGTAGATAATTTATTCTACAGAACATTGTTTCCCAACCAGACATAATATCAGTAGTTGTAGATTAAAACATTTTTACAGTAGATACTTTTAATGAAGGAATAAGAATTTGCGCAATTTATTGTACAACTCTCGAACCTTTTTCTTTTGTACAATAGAGTAATTACTTTGAACTAAATATAAAAGGTGTTAAAGACATTACAATATTATAGATTTTAAGAATATCGTAAGATATTTTCAGATACTTTTCAATAATTACAATCACAGTTTAAACTATTTCTAATTATTGTTAATATCTAAATTATTTATTATTATTAGAAAATTTGTGTGCAAATATGATACATTTAAAAGCACACGACCTCCTAATTCAATTCCTAGTACTACCCCTATCTATTTGCTATTCCATACATTTACATTTACACCTTCCAACCAAGACAAGCATCTAGCACCATTATCCCTCACAATCAAACTCCCCCTCTAAAACTATCTCTCCCAGGTTAAAATGAAAAGGTTCGCAAACATGGAGAAACTTATCTTTATGGGGGGTAATTACGGGTAATCAACGAAAAAACGAAGCAATTCTATAAATGTGTAAATACATATAAGAGACCGTTATGTAGTCACAATTCGAAAAATACAATTCTCAGAATATTATTCTAAACAAAACAATTACAAAAAATGGTATTTACTGAAGAAGGAGACAGTGTAAAAATAAGAGAAGAACGGGGGATTCATAAACACGCTTTCGTTTAAATGTTAAATCTGATAAATAAAAACTACCCCATCAACATTATACATTTAAAAGAATACAATCTCCCAATTCAACTTCAAGTACCTGTGGCAACACTGGAATTCCACACCACACCGGTGGCATCATTACAAATCAGCTGGTTGCGTATATATATTTATTTACGTCGCGGCTAATGAGACTCTCTCACTTTACTTTATGCCGGCTAGCCTGTTAGTTAAATGTGCAAGCTGCACAATGTTTATATTTCTAAGTTTAGGTTTTTAGTATTTTACACTTGTTAATTGAATAAAGATGTTAGTTTATAACTAGGCTGCTTTCTTTATCATCTCCTCACTGGAAGTAGAAATATAGCGGGTACTAAAACCACTTGCTATATACCCCAATCTACACCTCTCTTTACCCCCACCCCCGATTTACATACTAACTCCCACCCCCCTTCAACCAAGACAACCATCCCTAACACCCTAATCCCCTCCCAATCCAAACCTCGCGTAAAATTCCAAAACCCTCCGTAAAACCCGGGTAAAGTCCATCAATGGGTAAAGTCAGCATGCGGCTCTTAACCCAGAGCCGCATCGGAGCGACGGGCGCGTAATCCTCCGCCGAGCCGCATCAGCGTCCCTTCCGCGCCGTCTCCGCTCCGCTCTTTCCGCATCTCCGCTTTTGCTGGATGCGGCGCAGTGGAGAACGGAGCTCTCCGATTGGATTCGACGGTTGGCTCCATTTTGATTTGGTTTAAGGATTTTATTTTTGTGTGAGGTGGAACGGTTCGAGGTTAGGGATGTATGCGTTAAAATACTGTTCGTCTTTAAAATATTTGGTGTAGTTTTCTGTTGGGATTCTGTTGGGATTGAGATTAAGAGGTGATGTTATACCATGGAAGTACACTGCAAATGCGGGAAACACTTTTGAAACGCTAAGTAAACATAATAATGAACGCTTCTAAACAAAAGCGTTTTGATTGGATTGTGTTGTGTAAGAAAAGATAGTGCTTTAAAAGTGTTGTTAAAATATTACAGAGAAAGAAAATGTGCGTTTCTATAGTGTTTTGGATCTAAATTTAAGAACGCTTTCAAATTCTACACACATTTTGCATCACTATTTTTAGAACACATTTCTGGATTAAACACATTTCTAACACTTTTCAAACATATTCAGAACACTATCACAACACAATAAGGTGTAAATTGTTCAACCTAACACAATTAAAGTGTTATAAATTCGAGCTACTACAAAAAAGTTTTTTTAATGTTGGAGCATTTGCAGTGAATAAGAACAATCAATATGTTGGAAAATAGTAGGAATATAATAACTGATAGAAGATATTCATGAAAGATTCATATTGTATAATTTTACCTCTAAAAAAGGATTCTCTACAATGCTTTAATTAATTTAGATAACAATTAAAAAGATAAATATAAAATAATAGATATTTAGAGTAAAAGATTCTGATAAGTCTTGAAAAGGTTTACTGAAGATCAAAATTTCTTCTTTAAAAGATAAAAAATTGATAAAAAAAATTAAAATAAAAGAAGTAAATGTTTATGTGAATTGGTATCTTGATGCAGAAGAATTGTATTTTTAATTTCAAAACTAAAATATTAAACATTAAATAATTAAGAACTTTTCATTCAACAGTAAGTTTTCTTAAACTTTAAAATATTTTTTTAATGAAGCGAGTTTTTTAAAGTTGTTTTTACATAATTGTTTACATTCAGCAAGCATTGTGTTTCCACCAAGACTGAAATAAATTTAAAATTTTTTAAAACCTTAGCTCATGAGGAGGAGTTAAAAATATTTAACTAATAAAATATAGGTGGAAAATTTAAAAACGTTGATTTTTTTGTTCTTACTGATTTAATAACTTGGTAAATATTGAATAAAATCTTCGCATAAGGAAGAATCCAAAAATTGAGTCACTTAAAAAATAAATAAAAGAAAAAGAAACAAAAATTAAAATTAAATATGATTAAAAACAATTACAATTAGTAATAGCTGTGTTAATAAAATTGTCTCTGGTTTAACATATGTCATTACAATCATAAAATTGAGGTTTATAATCCAAATAGACTAATTAAAAATATTAATTAAAAGTATCTGCAAATTAATTGACTTAATGAAGATAATTATAAATTGCATCTAATTCACACTATGGCACGATATTATATAATTATAGATCCCAGCTCAGTAGGAAATGTTTAAATTTAATATAAATTTTCATATTAATCAATAAAAAAATTTATGGATCCAATAAATTAATTCAATCTTAATTGATGAATCACAGCATCCTCATTAAGGTTCCCAACTTTATATTATATAACCCCAATCAAAGACTCTGGCCAAAAATATACAGTATTCCAATCCACAATTGATTATATAAACATTACAAATAAACATAATTACTTTTATAAAATAAAAATGTCTTTCATTATTACTTAAAGAAATTGTAAATCAAAATGCTACAGATTCTAATGATCTGATGGAAAACAATTTATTCACTAGGATCTTATACTAGTGTTAAGGAGAAGGGCGAAAAAAAAACACCCAGGTCCTACGTACTTGTTTCCCTGCAACAAGTCTCTTTTAGCAGTAAAAATGGTTTTACAAAAAAATCCGTGCTTCACAGGGAAGAAAAAAAAATAAAAATAAAACTCGTGACAGTTATCAATACTAAAAATACTATAAACGTTCTAGATTAAAATATTTCTTTTAAACGTTAAAGTTACTTTTTAACACCTTGAAGGGAAATGTTGTTGCTCCACTGCTGTTACAGCAGCTTAAAAGTTGCACAGATTTTAAGGTCGACTTTAAAGGGATTTTTTTAAAAATAATTTTTGAAACTTCACCAGTGTTTTTATTACATTTATAAATTTATACATTTTATAGAGGGGAAATATTTTTAATAAAAAAAATATATATTCTATGGTGTTATAAAACATACTTCGTATAATTTCTTCGAAATTGATTTCGATTGAATTTATCATGTTAATGCATTAAAAGGTTTGAAAGTCGTCTTTATTTTTTAATGCTGTTTAATATTAAATCTCCATTAATTTGACTGCAGTTTATTAATAATTTTGATCATTAAGGTTTTCTTTTAAATTGAATAAGTAAAGAATGTACTATAACAAATTTCTATTTCACTTATTGTACACATAAGTAGCTTTAAAAAGTACGTCAATTGTAAAAAAAAATATACACAATGTATAAATATATATATATCACAAATTCCTTATGAAAATTTTTAAATTCGAAAATATCCACCCTTAAGAACCAAATCCATCAAAACCTTTTTCCCGAAAAAGCTACTATTTTTTAAAGTAAATCTCCTCCATTCCTTGGCCTAAATAAAAAAAAAAATGCATTCTACTGTTCTATACCCTCCCTGAGTATTCTTTCAATGTTTCAATCCAGGTAAGTTCGGAGTCTTTCTTCCAGACATCCACCCCCAGGGCATCGAATTCCTAGTCGCCGAAGACAAGTGTTCTTTCTCTGAATGCTGCCCCCTCGTCTGCCCCCCTGGGTGATAACAGAAGAACAATGGTGACATCGGTTGGTGAGAGCTACTTGGAAAAAGAGGCGACTCCGTAACTCAGGCGTAGCCTCTTATCGACCTGTAGCATCATCGCATAGGTTTGCCGCACTTTCTGCTCAAATGGATACAGGTTTCTCGCCAAGCAATAAAAACGCTTGACAGCAGTTTTAAATAACCTTCTCTTACACTGTATTTTTTAGCCGAAGAAGAGGTGTTTATTTTTACCTGGTGTGTTTAATCTCGACGCGGAATCTGAGGTAGGTCTTGAGAGATGGAGGGAGCTATGGAGAAGTGACGACAAGAATGCGAATGTGGTTTAGGCAGCCGTTTTCATACTTCTTGCTTCACACCCCACCGCCTTTTTGCCGTTGAAAAAGTTTTTACGCCCTTCGGTACCTTCTAATCACAATAATAGTGTAAAAGCAATTTCAACAGTTGTGCAGTTGGTTAACTTAAAGAACTTAGCAAATGCATTACTCTTTCTAACACAAGTCTAGAGTATCATTTTTTCTTTAAGGTGTAGGTGTTCCAAATAGTATCTATGGATTTTACGTGTTATACTTTAAAACCCCCGCATTTCCCAAAAAAGTATGCTTAAAAAATAAAATCTCAATACCCATTTAATCCTTAGCTAATATGTATAAGATTGGGATGTTTAACACACTAAGTTATTCCCTAATGAGTATTAATTTCAATGTCAAAATATTTTTCTAACGGTGTTATATTTTTCGGGTACTGAAACTCCTTTATTTTTTTAAAAAAAGGGAACTAGTGACATTCTGTACCAAAAGGATTCTACAGGTGTAAACAAAATAAATTTTATGATTTTTTGTAAAATTAAATACCCACTCAGGAAACTTGTAAAAATTTTATTTGGATCAAGAGTTTAAAAGACATTTCCAAGCTTCTCTTACTTAAAAATACAAAAAAAAGCTTTTATCCGTTTCAAAATACGTTAGTAAATAATAGTTAATGATAGTTAATAGTAGTTAATTATTATAAAATATTGCACCAATTGCTGTTTTTAAGTTTAGAGTGAATATTCTGTACTACTTAACTTTTATTTTAGGAAGGTTAATAAGAATTACAGAATTGAAAATTTTAATATTGAGCAAGGAGGAATAAGTAAGACTGAAAATATACAAGGAAGAATAAGTAAAACTGAAAATATACACGGAGCACTATCCTAACAGTTAGGTTTGAATTTTATAATTTTATGCTTTGCTTATTAACAAGAGAGTTAAAGGGATTTTACTTACACTTTCCTAGTAAACGGTAAAGCAAGTAAGTCAAAAATTGTTACAGTATTTTATGCATTATACCAAACACCATAATTATTACCTTTAAAGATTCCGGAAAGAATGAAAATGTCACATAATCTGATAATTTAAATCGTCAGTTTGTAAAAGATATTAAAAGACAAAAACGGCAAAATTACTTTCCTTTTGAGGCTCTAAAGTATCCTCAAGCTTCGCTCTTACACGTGAATGTTAAGGAGGATAAACCAAATACCTAACTAGCTCCTTGCATTAAGCAATACAGACATCAATTTTGCACACCTTTCTTATTAAAGATGAAAAATTTTAACTTAATTATTCTTATTCCTAATATCATGTCTTAGTCCTTTCAAGCTCCGCTATGAATAAAACACAAATTTAATTATTAATTTATATACAGTGGATGATGGACACCATTGACATCGATGAAAGTGACTTATACAGGTTCAATTTCATTTCTTCTTTAAATTTATTTTATCGTTTCAGTTTTTACATTTGTGCTGCAAATGCAAATTAAGCAAAAATAAAATTTAATTTTCTTCCGATGAATAATAAACTTCCTTAACATTCATTTAATTGAATTTTGAGCTAGTTTATTCTTATTCTTTAACTTAATATGTCTAAGAGCTTTTCTATGTTTCACATCTGTGATATAAATTAGGCAAAAGAATTAAATTTTTATTTCATATCCAGTGGGTGGATGATTGACGATGAATCCAAATTTATTAAACAGACTATGACTAATATTCATTACATTTTATAATTTAATTTGTCTTAGGGTTTTTTCACATTTATACTTTAAACTGAGCAAGAGTACTATAACTTAATTCCAATTCAAAAGTTATTATTTCTACCCATTTGTATCTAACATCATAAATTTGAAAAAGGAAATACGTAATCTATAAACTTTTTCCAAATTTTTGAAGAAGAGTATGAAGATAATTCTAAATTACCAGTAAACCATTTGGTGATTATGGAATAAAAGTTCTCTAATTCATACTTTTTTTTATTTCCTCAAAACTAAACTTGGGGGTTTGGATGAATATTTCCCTTTTTATATATAAACTGGCTATATATTTATTAAGTCCCAGGCATTAAATAGGCTCATTAGTCCGTGCCTGTAAAGGGAAAGCCAAGATTGCGATTTCTTGCCAAAGGATGGGCCAGACCGTCTCAGTTTTCATCTTCAGGAGCCGGTGGAGATAGACGTGTGACAGATAGGTGGTGTATGAGACAAGAGTAGATAGACGCGGTCGCTCGGATGTCTGGAGCGGTTCTTTTTTATACCGCCATGAAAACGCTCATCTAAAGTAGAGTTTTCGTGACTTTACTTTAATAAACACAAACAAAAGAACTAGAAAGGTGTTTGAAATTTAGGATTCAATTGAAAATATGTACTTTGTAAACTAAAGATACATTTGAATTAATTGAATAACTATATTATCTTCATAAGAATCCTAGCTGAAAAAAATATGAAGGGATATCTCAAGGAATACGTCTTACACACTTTTACGAGCATCGACCTTATGTGTGAATTTTGCTTTGCTCTTCGACCCTTTATTTCAACTATAGCACAACAATCTTTTAAAAAGTAACATAAAAGGGTAAAAAACACTCAATTTATCAATCAAATCGGTATATTTTAAAGATCAACTAGACCTCTTTTGAGAGCCAGTAAAACATCTGTTATTAATGTTTTATCTTATCTTTAAAAAACAATATGAAACTCTTAATAATTACATAAAAAAGGTTTTTAAGTCCTTAGTTTTCCTGAATGTTTTTTATGGAAGGTTAAACCTCCGTTAACCCTTTGAGCTTCATGGACCCCCTTTGAAGACACCATTGTCCCCCATGGGAGGTCGATAACATTCGACTTTGGGAATTTCAGCCTAACATCAAAGATAATTAAAATATCTAAAAGATAACAAATACATTTCTTGGATATGTTCTTGTTCATGTAATTTTGCTTCATGCCATTACAACTTTAAGCTTTATTATTGATGAAAATAATAATTAATTAATTTTGATAGAGCGGAACAACACAACATGACTGAAGTCATTTCTCCAGGCATGCCTACAGCACTTACTTCCCGTTACCCAGCAGGCACCTGTGTACCGAAGCCACGAAGGTGAAATACTGTTGCCCACACCACACGCACAAACCCTTTATGAATTAAAATTCCTTAACATTATTTTAGTGGAATAAACTTAAAATTAAAATAAAATTGATATTTCCAAGTAAAAATGACCGATTTGTCCAATTCTTTCTTTTACTAATAAAAAATTATTAAAATTTGACGTGATAGTTTTATTAACCTCCCTCTAGGTGACATTTCACCGTCCCCCCCCCCGATTCCGATCTCCCATATAATTAATGACCATCGCCAACGCCGCCACAGAGGCTAACCAAGAGCACAGGTAACTCTAACTGACACTCCACAGCCAGCGAGCCCATCACTCTCTTCCTTATCTCCCCATCGCTGAGGGAATCGTAAAGAACGCAGAGACAAAAGGAAGATACAGCGGAAAAGGTGAAACGCACCGATGACAGTTTCTTGCGCTTTATTTATACAACGCACTTAAATTGACGCCGTTTTCTTGGCAGATCAAGGAAGCACGTCGCACTGATTTCAGAAGTGTATAGATCATGTGAATTTTATGTTTTCCCCCGAAATATTGCAACTGTTCCATTCGATTCAGTTACTTGGGCTACGTGTTCTAACTTATAAACACATATTGTGAATACCTAAAGAATGGAGAGATATGCTTGGAATTTTAGAATGAAAAAAAAACTACTAATGAAGTCTAGGTCAAAATTGCTTTATCGGGCATCTGATAATAAACTACAGGGAAGTACAAGTTTCATGTCATCTTTTTAAGTGCTGTTGCTGTTTTCCTAAACATTTAGTTTTATTTCCTCGAACGAACGTGTGGAGGCGGGAAAGTTGACGAGAGAAAACAAATATACACAAATGTTTTATTATTAAACTTATTCTTAAAATACTCATTTCAGGTCAAATATTTTTCAACTTTACCATTTGAGTCATTAGCCTGAGAAATTTTTGATGTTGTATCACCCATAGTAATCAATACATGTAAATGTAAAAAAAGTAGTAAAAGTAGTAGTAAAAAATAAAAATAAATGATCAGACTAAATTGAACGTAGCAAATTAAAGTGGATTAAACAATTCTGACAAATAACCATTCAGGGAAAGTTCGAAAACTAAGAATAAAACCCACTTTAAACTTTTAACAAATGTTTAACAACATTTGGCAAAAATTACTTCAGCCACGAAAGTAGAACATATTTGGAAACCATTGTTCCAAGTGTCATTTGTTTTCTTTCTTTCGAATTTTAAATTACCAAATGTTTTCGTATACATAGAGAAAAGTATTAGATTTTCATAAATTTATTTAAATTTTTAATTAAACTTTAATGGGATCTTTGCATGCTTTGAATTAACAGAAAGTGGAAGTTAATGAACCCCTAGCATATAACAGGGATAAAATATTTGCAATTTTAAAATTTATTAAAAATTCCGTCAAAAGAGCTATATGTTCGGAAGGTATCGCTTCACGTGACATGCTTTTTTTCTATCGAAATTTGAATGAGTGCTACAAAAAGTACTACTGAGTGCTTAGTATGAGTGCTACTTTCATAAATGTAATAAATTAAGTGTCATTGAACTCTTTGTTTACTTCGTATTTATGAAATCAGGAGAAGACGTTACAGTGTGTGGTCTCTGTACTGAATTAACCCAAAAATTACGTCAAAACTTCGAAATTTCCCGTCAAGAATAGGGATTAACTCCCATACTTCACCGGAAGCGTCTCTTCCATCTCCATTGCCAGATCCAGGCGCCGCCTTTAACGACTCCGAGCGCCTTCTTAGCGGCTCGTTTCAGAAATCTCGGCCATCAAAAAACGACTCCTTCCTCGTTAAAGCACTGCAAGAAGCGGAGCCCCCGTAAATCATCATTAAATTTTATTCCGCAGTCATTCGCGGCTAGGCGGCGAAGCTTAATTTGCCATTAAACAAATAAAGCTCTTTTTTAGCTATCATTCCTATCTCTGCGGACGAACGTTCCGGGTGAGTTACGGGCGCGATCTCGCCTCTATTCAATTAGGCGCTTCGTACCGCTTCATAATTCAAGGGGAGATCGGGGAATGTATTTTTTGGGAGGAATTTGACTTAGAGTTTGCTGGGGAAAGAGTGGGATGAGCCAATACTGTTAGTTATTTAGTTAGGGCACAATAAAGTCACAGAACTAATAACACTGGTCAACACACATTTTGATGCCGGGAATATTAAAGCTGATTTTGTATATATTTGACCTCCTGATTAAGAATATGGCGTCCATTTTTGCTCATCAGCTCTAGTTTTTTAGATAATCCACAATTAAGTTTTTAAGACTTTTCTCTACTTTTTATACAAAATGGTGATATAAAGATGTCTTAAAATATAAAAAACCCAACTCTCCAAGGTTTTTCCTATTCCTTAGGGTCCCAATAGATAGTGTATACAGTTTCAGGCCCCTAAGTTAGTTCTAAGGGTAGGGGTACCTCTAGGGCCCTAAAGTTAGAAAAAATGGTCTTTTTTTTCAGAATTTTTTAAAAAATATTTTTGAGTTTGCTAATATGATAAAACTGACAAATATATGTTATTTAGAACTTATTTAAATAGGATAAAATAATTTTTATTTTTAAACTGCACCGCAAAATACCTATTTTCTAATTTTAGGCGAGAAATAGGGTCATTTCGTTAAAAAACGCTAAATACCAATAATGGTGGGTGAAACAAATAAATTTCGAATTTTTCAGAACTAAATCCTCAAAAAAGATGCCTTCTGTTGTAAAACTGAAAATAAAAATTTTAAAAAGGGAATTTTCCCACTTTTTTAAAAGTGTAGGGCTTGAAAGCTTGGGAGCAGTTTATATTGTTATTTCACTGATATTTATCAAATGAAACTTCAATTTTACTTCAAACATCTTTTTTGAGGACTTACTTCTGAAAAATTGGGAATTTATTCGTTTCAACCACCATTATTGGTATTTAGCGTTTTTGAGCGAAATGACCCTACTTTTCGCCTTAAAATTAGAAAATAGGTCTTTTGCGGTGCAATTTAAAAGTAAAAATTATTTTATCCTGTCTAAATAAGTTCTAAATAACATATATTAGCCAGTTTTATCACATTAGCAAACTCAAAAATATTTTTTAAAAAATTCTGAAAAAAAAAGACCATTTTTTCAAACTTTAGGGCCCTAGAGGTACCTCTTAGAACTAACTTAGGGGGCTGAAACTGTATACACTATCTATTGGGACCCTAAGGAATAGGAAAAACCTTGGAGAGTTTGGTTTTTATATTTTAAGACATCTTTATATCACCATTTTGTATAAAAAGTAGAGAAAAGTCTTAAAAACTAAATTGTGGAATATCTAAAAAACTAGAGCTGATGAGCGAAAATGGATGCCATATTCTTAATCAGGAGGTCAAATATATAAAAAATCAGCTTTAATATTCCCGGCATCAAAAAAAAAAGTTTTTTTTTTTTGTAGACCAGTGTAATCATTCATTGATTGATTGAAATAGGATGGGAACATATCCAAAAATCAAGTTCTGAGAAAATCGAAAACTGTAAATGGTTAGACTTATTATTTTGTATAACACCCAAATTCCTATTAGAACTTCAGAATTTTCTTAAGAGACCGAAAAGGAATTAAAAAAGAATACATCTACTTAAAATTGAAGATTCAATTAATGAAATGAGAAATATATTGAAGTATATGTATTGAAGTCGGTAATTAATCTGTCGAAGATGTTTTACAGAACGCGCCTATCCTATTGATGCATTTTCTTAAGGCACCTTTTGGCACCTTACTTCGGAATGAACGTAGAACAAAACAGTGAGAATGATCGAGAGAGAGAGAGAAATGTGAAAAGAAAAAAAAATAGTGAGAGGGGATACATAGAATGGGAAGAGAAGAGTAGTGTTCGGCACTAGTTAACTAGAACTAGTTGCAACTAGTAGTTAACTACCGATCAACTAGTAGTTAACTAGTAGTTTAACTACTTTTGGTTTAAACTAGTTTAACTAGTAGTTAAACTACTTTTTGTAATAACTACTAGTTGAAACTACTTTCAAATTTTCAACTACTTTAAAAAAATTTTTTGTTTAAAATTTCAAAAATATTTAAAATTTTTATCAAAATATACAAAAATTACACTATTTATAACTACAATGTCATGGTAGAGTACTCAAATACCATAACCAGAAATAAAGCGCCGTTTTGCGCGAAGTATAAGCGTTTTTTGTGATATAGATAAGAAAGATGTATTAGAATTTGGGCAAAAAATAGGTTATGAAATTAAATAGACTAGTTAACTAGTAGTTAACGACTTTGGGAAATAGTTAACTACTAGTTGCAACTAGTCCCAGGAAAAAATAGTTAACTACTAGTTGCAACTAGATTTTCCCAGACTAGTTAGTAGTTGGTAGTTAACTACTTTTTGACCACTAGTTGCCGAACACTAGAGAAGAGAGGAAGGAAAGTGAAGAAGAATGAAGATTGAATAAGATAATGAAGGATGGAGGAGAAGAAAGATGTTTTACTTTCCTCCCAATATTTTCTACAATACCGTTCCAGAGCAATCAGACAGCGGCATAGCCTAAGGTGGAAATTTCGGGATATATCCCTCCCTAAAACTCGGTAATTTTCTTTTATTTAACTGTACAAAACGACTTAAACTACAAATATCTTCAACTGAATTTTGGGGGTCCCCCTACGTTACACTAATTTGGTAATACATTTAGACCAGGGGTTCCCAAACTTTTTTGGCCCGTGGACCCCCTGACGACATTTTTCGTACCCCGTGGACCCCCTGTCTTAGGGACCGTTCAAAAAGTAGCTAAAATTCTTATGTTTTTGATATTGTATATTTCTAAACCACTCATAAATTTTGTAATTTTTCAAGTGTTTTTTCGTGCATTGATTTACATATTTAAAAAAAAACATTTTTGCCATTGATCACTACATTTTAAGATAAAAAAAACTAAATTTCCCTAAAAATAGTCTGAGCTTAAAAGGGGGGGTCTGGGGGTCCTCCCCCAGAAATTTTTTTAAAATTCACACCTCAAAGTAGTGTTTTAGCTCATTTTGAGACTCTTTGGGCCGAACAGAACAGCTTCTTGAAAGCCACACAATTTCCAAGGAAAATTATTAAATGTACTACTGCTTGAATAAAGTTTTTCAAAAAAAAATTAACAAACTGAGAATTTTGGGGAGGGGCAGATGCCCCTATGGCCCCTTGCTACACTCTGGGGAGATCAACCAAAGCTACTTCATGATTTAAGAGGCAAATAGGGGGGCTCGGGGGTCCTCCCTCGAAAAATTTTTGAAAAAAAGTATGCTAAAAAATTTTCTAAAGCTACTTTTTTGGCCATCAAAACAAAAGACAAAATTTTTGAAACATATCAAAAGTTTCATTTTAATAAAGTTTTTCCCGTGGACCCCCTAGGAGGCGCTGTGGGCCCCCAAATTTCATTTTCATGCCCATGGACCCCCTGGAAGTCGCTGTGGACCCCTGGGGGTCCATATGGACCAATTTGGGAACCGCTGATTTAGACCGAAGATCACTGCCTAAAGAATTAAAATAAAATGAGGTTTCACAGTGGAGAGTGCGGGGGCGCGATTTTTAGTATGTTATTTTTAGGAAGGTCATTTCCATGTGAATACCGCTGAAAAACCATCTGTTGCAATTTTTTTAAATTTTTTAGTGAGGTTTCAGGTTTGACCCCTTTTTTCAGTAGATTTACTGATGGAGTTTCAGGTCAAAAAATAAAAAAAGGAAGAAAAAAGAAATGGTTATAGTCTCCTCAAACATTTTGGACCAATTACAGCACTAGGTTTTAGGATAAGTTGAAGTAACCAACTGTTAAGTAAAACAATAAGAACATAAAAGTTATATGATGATCTTCAAATAAAGACTGACTAATTGAAAATTTTTCTAGCGTAAGAGCCTTTTCCAGGCTTTCAAATAAAGAATGGAGAATTTGTTTGCATGTCTTCATGCCGTACTAAAAATTTCTATGCAACATCTGCAACAGCTCAAGACAGTAAAAGAAGTTTCTGTGATCTTTCCCCGATGGTAATAAACTTCTGTGAAAAAACAACCGCTTTTGAAAAACTTATCTTTTTCTAACTGTATAGTTTACGACCCATGTTAATTAAGATTGTTAATTAACTTATATTTTTAATTCCCTCATCTTGTTTTAATGGTCCTGTCTTGCTGAATGTTGTAAATCTCAAGTAATTTAACAATGTTTCCAAAACAAATTTGATATAAAACAGCTGAAGGTTTTCAAGATAGTTTTTATGAAGAAACACTGTGACTTATTACAATTAAATTTACTAGAGTAGCGGGTTATTTATTCTTTTATACATTCTTCATTTTCTCTGCTCCTTATCTTGAAAATGTAGCAGCCAAAAGAGTTCTACTGTTAACCACGTTTGATAACCACCCACGCTTTAAACTCTTATGCTGAACACTAAAACTTTTACCACCCAAGAATTGCAGATGAAAGAAAAGAGTAAAGATATTTTTTAATAAGGAATACAGTTCCTTTTAACATTTTCTCTTAATATTTCTATTTCAATGCTATTGACTTCTCTTGTGATGGTTTAAAACAATTATGTGCAGTACAAGTTTATACTTCATATTAGTAAATTATTTGAACTAAATCCAAAGATGAAATTATTTATCTTTACATATCTCCCAGTTTATTTAAATTTCACTCGTTGTATTTTAAAAGATAATCCTAAGAAATCTCTACCGCATTTCCTTGTAGTAATACATTTTTATAATTAATTAATAATTTTATTACTTATTATTTTTTATCCCAGTTTAAAAACTGACCATATTTAGTGCAATTATAAATTAAATGTCAAATACTAATGTCTTTAGATATAATCCAATTTATATCAATTTTATTCATTACATTTTTGACATAATTCTACGAAATCTCTTCCATATTTTCCCAAGTTAACATTTTAATTTCTTTACAAAATTATAATTTTATAATATGCAAGTAACGGACGGAGGGTAGCGTCGAAATAAGATAGTTAAAATATTTATTTAAAGAATACAACCAAATCTTCAATTGGGAAAATGTATGCAACGTTATAAAAACATAGTAAAAAATGTTTATGAAACCACCTTTTTTTAAATGTTTCATTAATTTTTTTAAATTTAAGCTATTCATCTTTCTAACTTTATTATCCATTATCTCTGTAAGCTATCCCAATAGATTCAGCATAGTTACTTAACTATAAGTACCTCTATGACTCAATGAAACGGACTTTCGAAACACCCTTTAGATACTTCATTTCAAATGTACTTTGATAATTCCCCCTATATGAAACAGCGCCATTAAGTGTCACCGCTTCACAAACACATTACGACACTTTACGAGGACAGAAAAACGAGGCGTAATGACAGGAAAGCAACTGACCCTCCATGTAAATGCCACCTTTTTAAACAAACCCCGCAGCACAAACTCACCCCTCCGCGGCTGATACACCCCCCCTCCGTCTGTCCCATTACATAAACATAAAGGCCATCCTCGTATTACGCCCGGAGGCCCTCAAAGAGTAATCCAATTGAGCACTCATCTCATCCCAATGTGGGTAAATGAAAAATAAATCGGATTATAAATCCCCGCGATGTTTTTGCAGCGATAAGGGCGCGATATTAATTCCGGAAGGATGCTTTTAGCAGCGTGCCGGGGCAGCGTAATCCAATCCCGGGCCCATTCTGTTGACGCGATAGCATCTGAATGCAGACCGCCCACCCTGTGAACAGATTCCTCAGATCGCTATCTCTATTCCCGCTCTAATTGGGAGAGGGTGAAAAAAGAACAATGGGGTGGGAAAAGCATCACCTACCAGATGCCGAGTGGGAGATTCATTCAGTGATGACGATTTATATCCGAGCGGAAAATCTACACTGCTACTAGATCAGTTTAAGTTTACTCAGGCTGATTTGTTTTATAACACTACAGTGGAACCTCGACATCATCAAATGATCGCAGAATGACCAATCTTCGAAATGAACCACATAATCGAATAACTTCTCTAGATCAGCTTCTTAATACGTGCAGATTTACGTCAACCATAGATTAAATTATAGATGAACCATTACTGGCTTAAGCAGGTAGCCATTTCATTTTTATACAACCATGAATAAAATGGGCAATCCAAAAAATTCGGGCAGTGGGCAGCAAATAAAACAGTGGGTTGTGGCAACCCAGCAGTACCGTAGAAGTTGAACTGTTTACTCGCCAAAAAACGGCATTGGCAAAAAATTTGCCAAAAAGTTGTCAAGCCCCAGATTGTTTGGATTTACCAGTAATTTAAACCAAGGGTACTTACCTAGCAACAAGTTCCGGTGGTGGACGATTTAGCCAACGCGATGACAGCTCAAAAGCCCTGAAGATGAGTCGGCATCGATCCCAAAGAATCTTTTCCTTTTCATTACACCAGAATTCATCGTACGTCACTTTTCACTCGATGATTATTGCATGACTCTGAAAACTCTTGATGTGTAGTTGACCAAGATGATCAAAGTTCATGACACAGGGCGGTGAACTTTTGAACCTTCAAAACACAGTCCACTTTTTAAATTTTTAGCGACTTTATAGATATTTCAGGGAAGGTAAGACTTCTTAGCCCTTATTTGATTGCTTCATAAGATCAGACAAAGGCCTATCAAACCTGAATATCCTTCAAGGTCGTTTTCCCAGTCCAGTGTCAATACTTTAAGAACTGTTTCATTCATCAAATTAACGTCACACTCAGCCGCTCATGTCTGGCATCAATTCTTATTGTCATTTGAAATAGACGTGAATTGAATACTCACTTGGAGTAAAAAGATGCGTTATGATAATTTACAGCACATCAGGGTGACATAGACCCTGAAAAACGATCACATCAAGATGAACGCAATTTGAGGCCTTTGGTGGAAGAACAAGGCTCCACTTTCAATTCAAAACTGTAGTTGATTTAGGCATGCTTTAGGGTTGCTGTATACTATTAACTTTGCGTAGGATAGGATAAATATAGAAGTCAACATAGCAACCCCTGTATTTATACTTACTTAGAGCAGAAAGTTTGTTTGTTATTGCGTTTTAAAAATTTCAAGCGGACGATATTAGACCTCATTTTTTTTTTCTCAAAATATAGCTACTTATTTTGATTACCCTCAATCTCAATATTAAAGATCTATTACAAAACTATTGTTTTCACTCAGTTTTGTTTGTCTCTATGAAGGTTGAAAGGTGGCCCAAGGTTTTTTGTTTTGGCAGATTTGCAGTTTAAGGAACCCATATCTGGAAACATGCAAAGATCTGCATTTTTTAAGGAAACAATGACTGGAAATGTATCGCTAAATTGGCGAATCTTTTTTGTGAATAAACAGAAAATAAATAATAAAGTTGTGAAAATAAATTCAAAAATTTATTTCACGAATAGTACGATTAACAATTTAAAAATTAGAAAGGGAATTTTAAGAATTTTTTAAGTTTTTTTTTTTTTACTTTTTCCATGGGTTCCGAATCTAATATCTGCGAGAAAAGCTTGTTTTATTTTCGTTTGAATTTTAAATGGAATCAACGTTTTAAATTCTTATAAATGATTGTTTTGCTTGTAAAAAATAATTGTAAAAACCAAAATTTGAGAAAAAAAACTGTATGAATAAATTTTTATTCTGTAAACACTAAAGTTTTACTTAAAATTTACCATTCTTTTTCAGCGGAAAATCAATTGAAAAAATACAAATCTATTCAAAAACTTTGTAGAGTAGAAAAAAATTTATGATTTTTTTTTTTATTCTTCCATTTTAAAACTTAAGAATTTTCAACTAGATTGAAACAATAAAAAAAAACCTTTTCAAATTGAAATTTAATTTACATTTTTTACTTAATTTAATCAGAAATGCGAATTATAAAGTAGAGTGAAACTGAGAGTCACTAAGTTAAGTTAATGAATGCATATGGAATCAATCATCAACTGGATAAAAACAATTAAACAATATTTTTGCATTGTTTATCAGGACAAATGAGGAAAATAGGAAGACAAAGACAAATGAAATTTGGGGAAAAAAACAGATTGCATTTTTACTAGGTTTTGCAAAAATTTAATTTAACTAAATTCAGATAAATCAAAACACATAGCTACTATCTTCATTTATAAAATATTTGTAAAAAAAAGTTGAAATACTGTTGTTTTTAAATGTTGAAAAACTGTTCTTTTCCTCTAACCTGTCTCTTTATGGTAGCTATTTGAATAACTTGTCCCTTTTCAACCTTCCACCAGGAAAGTAACACATATGAAATCAAATGCTATCTTTTGAAATGGAGAAATTCTACATGCATTAAGGCGCTTTAATTTTTAAATTAATACATTGTTTCTTTGAATATAGATTTCGTTGATATACATCAGATAGATATTTTTATTATCAGTACCCATTTTTACAGGTTTATTTTTTAATAATATTGTTTAGAAATTTAGAATGTTTTAAAACCCCGTTTATAATAATTAAAAAAACAAATGTTCGACAGTTGTCAAGAATTGCAATATTGGTCAATATCTTACTATGGCTACCTAGGTAAAATTGAAAAATTAAAACATCAAGTAAAAAATGACTTTCATGATTGTTTTTTAAACAATACTTTATAATTCGAAACTTTTCATTATTTTGTTTCAATATAAACTTGCAAAGAAACTACTGTAGTATAAATTTTATACACTATATTTTTTACATTTAAGTCACTGTGTCACTTCTAAACAGGATGCGACTTTTGTGACAATACTAAAAGCCCAATGTGTACAACATTAATTTATAAATAATTTTGTTTTAATTTGAATACATTCTTATGCAGTGATTCTTTAAACATTTTGAAAAGTTTGTGTAAATCTTTAAACTCTGTTGTTAATTTAAAAGAAACTAAAATGATTTATTGCACGAATAGGATTGGTCGAAAAAAAACACTCTTAAAAATCCACTTACGGATATTTGTTGGGGTCATATAACTTTAAAATGTGTAAAAATTTTCAGCTTGATATGACATTTCCTTCTGATGGCGCATTGCGCCCCAAGTTTGGAAAAACATTATTTTAAATATATTTTCAAAATGAGCTTTTGGTTGATGTGGAATTTTGATCAAATAACTTCGATAAAACGTCTAAAAATATTCACCTCGATACGACAACTCCTTTTATTACCGATTTGTGCCCTAAAACTAATAGGTACTTGAAACAAAAAGTTTTTTTTATTTATAGTAAAAATATCAGTTTCCTTAAAATTCGTTTGCGTGTAAGTTGTGGATTTCAGTCTAATTGGCATCTATAAAATCTATGAAAATTTTAGCTCGATACCACAATAATTTTAACCGCCTTTGACATGCACCCCAAAATAAAATTTCCGTTGATTTGCAATTTAATTTCGGAGCACAGGTTGAACACCAGAAAAAAATTGTTGTATCGGATTGGAATTGTTGGAAACTTGTCATGCGTTTTATTTAGGCCATTCATCCCAAAATCCACCCTGACCGCAAGTGGATTGGATTTTAAATAAACAGATTTTTAAATAAATTTCGTAAAATTATTTTCTTTTTCGTTCATAGGTTAAATTTTCTCTAATTCATTCAAAAATTAAGTTTCCCCCGTTTTTCCAAACTTGGGTTGCAATGTGACAGCAGAAAAATAATCGTATGGAGCTGAAATGTTTCACACCTATTGAGCCATTTGGCCAAAAATGCACACTGACCGAATCCGAAAGCAGATTTTAAAAAAGTGGGATCGTTCTTTCGACCCACGATGCACAGAAAAATATCCCTTCCTACGTTGGATGGTCAATCCCTCCCTCCCCTCTCCATGTTGGATAAAGCGCCATCTATTAAGGCAATGGTGAATAACATTTATTCACAATTTTCAGAACGTGAGACTTAGGTATCGAATTTGAGAATAAAAACAAGTAATTTTTTATGTAAATAAAAACTTTATTCATTTCGTATAAAATTTTAATATTTAACAGATGAAATTTTTAAAATAATTAAGTAGTAATAAGCTTTTAAAAAGAAATATAAGTAACAAGTTTTCAGTGGGAAAGAAAGGATAAAAAATAAAGCCAAAAATAAAACAAATTTACGAATAGAAAATCAAATTTTGGAGGGGGTGAATTTTTTTCTGTCCTAATTAAACTAGAAATTCGAATGCAAATTACTCCCTGTTACTGCTAGGGCTCCATCTAACGATCTTTCATATTACTAAGGCATAAGTTCCATATAATAGGCTTTTGATCAAAGTATGAGACACAGTTCAAGCAAGAAAAAAAATTCCTATTGCAAAAAGCCAAGAGAAAAAAAAATATATAGCATAATGCTTAAATTTTTGGCTTGGTCCTAAAAAGTCTGTTCTTTCACTTGGTCTTTTCTAAAATCCCTATTCTTTTATTATTATTGTCTGTCTATAATTAATGGTTCCATAAAATATCAAGTTTAATCATAAATGGATGCTAAATTTTTACAGTTTACATTTTAAAGCATCATAACTCAAATCTAGCTTTTCCAAGTACAAAAAAAACCAGGGAAATACTTGAGGGAGTAACTAAGTTGCTAGACCTTCAAACTCTAGTATAACCAGCCTCACTGGGCAGAGCTGAGCTGATAAATAATGTGAGGAGAATGTAATCAGAGGCAAATCATGCTAATGTAAATCAGAGGCAGAGCTGATAAATAATGTGCGACTGAAAGTCAGGCAAAGCCTCTTGATTCTGAAAGGCTGATTCTGCCTCCTGAATCTGGTCAAGGAGAGTTGATAGATTTAATAAGCAACACAAGCTTTTGGTAACATTCTGCTAATCATAACAAGTAAAATTAGTAGAATGACACAAAAATCTTGTGTAGCATATTAAATCTATCACAGCTCTCCTAGACCTGATTCAGGAATTCAATATGTATAAAATGCATCATAATATTTATTTATATAAATTTATCAGGCCCTTTTATAAAATAACATTTATACAAACTTACTCCTGACCTGGCCTTATTTTTGTAGGTTTCTTTAGAGGTCCTTAATTAAGTTTTTAGGTCCCTAGGGTATTAGTTGCCGGCAGTTGTCCTGCAAATACTTAATTCAATATTTTAGGAAACTTACATATTAGCCTGTCGACCATTTAGCAACCATCAGACTCAGTGGCACAGCTTTATAGCGCAATTAACTCTTAACTAGTACAGTCAACATTTATTGACATGACACAATGTGATCTTAGTTCACCATGCGATTCAAATTCTCTTGATTACAAGATTAAGGTCATATGGTTATCATGTAGATAGTTTTAAGTCAAATACAATATCTATGATTTACTGTAAATAAAATAACATTTAAAATCCGCATTTAATTACATTAATCCTTTATTATACTTATCCAGTTTGTTTCTTCATGGTTTACCAAAAAGGAAAAAAAACCGACAATTTTCATAAAATGTTCTTAAAAACAATATTTTGGATGCACAAAACTATTTGAGTGATTCTGTGTTTCTATGTAGCACAGATGGCACAAAATCGAATTTCCCCAGTCATGCATAATGTAACTCCAGCAAGACTTAATGATACAAAAATTCCCTCAGGCTTTAAATTTACAATAAAAAACAACAAAAATCATCATATATATCCTTCAGCTTGAATCAGTGAAATTTACCAGCTTGACTAGTAAAGGCTTTGATAACATTTTCAAATTCAGCAAAAGTTGATGGGCTAATACGTCCCAACAATTTTTGGTTGTCAGTGGAACAGTCACAAAAGATTCATTAAATTGCAGTTATATATACCTTAGTGGAAATTTTTAAGGTCTTTATTATGAAAATACAAAATCTATTAGTTAACAAATCTTAATAAGGTTTGTAAAAATACTTGGATGACACAACTTTACACAATCTTTATGAGGAAATATATTTTGAAAAATCAAAATATTGCAGTCTTTAGTAATCATATGAAAATACTTGGTATTTTTTACATAAAAAAATTGAATGAAAAGTTAGTATATGTTTTCCAACATAACTGCTATTCCTTGCCCACCTCCAATACATGCTGATCCAATAGCATATTTGACCTTTCTGGCCCTGTAACAAAAATATAAATTTAAACTTTGAGTTCATAATAACATAGTATTACTTTCAATTCCTTATATAAGCTTCCCTTGTGGTATAAAAAGTCTGTCAATCGCCTTTCGACTACAAAACTTATTTCTTAAAATGAATTTGATAATAGAATTTCAAGAACTATACTCTGTTCCACCTTAAGTTGGCACTGTTGGGAAAGGCAGAGGTTGTACCCATCCGCCCGAAAAAATAGTACTAGTTTGTATTGTAATTTAAAATAAAGAATACGCAGACACATTTGTAAATATGTAACATTCATTATAGTTGATTGATATTTTTGTCATATAACTAAATTTAATCATATGTTAATAGCCTGTAACCGAAGCGAATGAATATAGTGCTTAGGGTAAAGCGGAGTAGGACAGCGTTGAACGGGCAATCCATTCTGGCTGATTGGCAGGGAACCGGTTTCCTGGCTGTAATTCGGTCACCGTAGCCTTTTCTTCAGTGCCATCTTATGGTGGAACAGAGTATAAACATAATTACTAATTGGTATAAAGAGTTAATATCAACTATGCATTATTTAATTTTCAAATCATCTGACTTAATTGTAATTTTACTTATTGTTTTAATTAAATATGATAAAGTGATAAATTTCTTATTTTGCCTTTGAAATCCCAAACTTTGAAGAAAAAATATGATGTACAGAAGGGTAGTGTAAGAGCCTAGTAGTACCATATGGTACCACCCTTTTCTGACTAAAATAATTAAATATTTTTTTGAAAAAATGGTTTTCTAAGACACATTATAAACATACAGTAAAGAGGAAAATTAAATTTGAAAAAAAAAAAATTAATTTAGGCTTTCCCCAGTTAAATTTAACATGTTACTCAACCAAAGATTAACAATGTTTGAGTAAAAAAACCTTGTAATGAATATATGGGAGAGTATAAGAAAATGGAATTTAAAGAATAAGGGACAATTTTGAATCATAAAAAAGTAGAAGAGCTAAATTTGGTTAAAGTAATGAAGCCTCTCCACTAAGATGGTTTAGTCATATACAGGGTGGTTTAACAAATCCACTCAAACTCAGCACAGCTAGATTGTTTGCATGAAGTTCATAAAAATGCCCCAAGAACTGTATCTTTACAATCCACAGTTTTTGAGAAAATAAACATCGTAGAGGTAAAGTTATCTGGGCATGTTTTTGGTATTTCCTGGAAGGTAGGCTGTGCAGAGTTTGGGAGGATTTGTTGAAACACCCTGTAAAAGAAAATTAATTTCCTATATCCAGAGGAAAAGAGAAGAAGCAAGCTACATACAAAGTGGCTGGAAAGCAAGGAAAAGAGGATAAAGAATAGTGGTGTCAATAAATAAATGGAGGACAATAGCATAAAAGTGAGTGAGACTTACTGAGATAACCTTGGCAAGGGAATTAATTGGTTGTAGAGCTTAAGAATATAACAAAGAAATTTGACTTACCTCATTTCATAAGCTAAATTAGCAATGATTCTAGATCCAGATGCACCAACTGGATGTCCTAAGGCAATAGCACCCCCATTGACATTTGCTTTGCTTGGATCTAAATTTAACTCCTTTTGAACAGCCAAGAACTGAGCAGCAAAAGCTTCATTTATCTGTAAGTATTATTGAAATGAGATGGTTTTCAGTAATAATGAAAATTATTTGAAATAAGGAGTTAGGAAAGGTACTGTTTCAAATAAATATACTGTAAGAACTTTAAATGGGCAAATATTTGTTTTTAAAAATTAAATAAAATTTTAGGCCAAGGCCACTTGAGGAACAAAACTGCATATTAGTTTTCATTTTCTATAACAAATTTATTATTAAAAAATAAAGCTTACATCAACTAAATCAACATCCTTGAGATTGACACCTGTGTTATCACAGAGTTTTCTAATAGCATCGGCTGGTCCAATTCCCATTATTTTAGGATCCACACCTATATAAAATTATTAGTTTATGTAAATTTACTAAGCTTTCAAAACCATTACAATTATAAAAAACAGTATGTCCGATAACACCAACAATATAATAAATTTTAAATAAAACACCAGTATTCAATCTTTTTTCCAATTCAACCCAAAGCAAAAATACAGGATAACAACAATTGTATGCATGTTATTTAATACCAAACCATAAATTACATCATTCCATAAATCTTCAAAATTATTTGCAAGTTGTGTAACGTTAAAGATAAAAAAAGACATGGCTGTTACATTCGTTCATGAAAAACAGGAAATGCATAAGCAGCTTTCATTCATTGACCAAGATCTACACTGCAACTTAAAAAAACTTGTGAAGAGCTCAACTTAATGTGTATCGTGCACTTTATATATATATTGAACTATAGCTTGATTATGTTATCTAAAGTTATGGTGTTATCATCCCAGACAGTTTTTATCACATTAACTCCAGCCTTCGTATTTCAGATTGTAATCAAACAAATATGGTTCAAAAGACTCACCCACATAGCTATAACCAACAATTCTTGCTAAAGGAGCTAGCTTGTTAGATTTTACAAACTCTTCACTAGCTAAAACAACAGCTGCAGCTCCATCACAAATTCCCTAAAATTTGAAGAAAAAAAATTCAATATATAAAACACATACCGAGTTTCATGTTTTGGTGGGCTCTGATTTGGTTCTCTCAACAGGTACTAAGGCGGAGATTACTCATAAACATCCTTTATTAAAACATTTAACAATTGTAAACTTTTAAAACAGACAACAAGAGCCAAAAGGACTTAATACTCGCTGCAGCAGAGCTAATGCAAGAAGAAAAATAAACATGTTAGTTGACAGACTAAATAGAGCAGAAATTGGCTCTCCAGGTGTTGCCACTAGTAAGGTGTTGCCACCTTGAGGGCTCAAATAGAAGCATCGAGGAGAATGGCTCGAGTCCACCACAATGTCATAAAAGTAAACACTTACAGATGCATTTCCAGCAGTTACTGTTCCTCCTTGCTTAAAAACAGGTTTCAAATTTGCTAAAGCTTCCATGGTAGAGTTTGGTCTAGCATGTTCATCAACTTCAAGAGTAACTGGTTTACCCTTTTTTTTAGCTTGGGTTGGCGCCATTTCTTCAGCAAATCTGCCTTTCTCTTGAGCTAGAAGAATACACGTATAATTAATCCATATTCATACATAATGCTAATATAATTATAAGTTGAGGGTTTTTTTATACTTTCAAAATAGAGTGTGTTATGAGAGTAAATTAGATCAAAATGTTAATATCTTAAGTTATCTTAATTTTGTACAGGATTATTCAAAGAAATAACTTATGCTGAACTCAGTTGGTACTGTGGTTGGAAAAAATATTTGGGAGCGGAACAACTCTTGTCTTTTACTTTTTTGTTTTTAGCCAAAAACTCAATATTTTTTTGGGGTCAGCCAAAATATTTCAGGAGACAACCTTAATAGTTTAGGGGATGGCATCCCCACAATCTCACTACTGGCAGGACTGAAATACAAAATAAATTTTAATCTTAAAATTACTTTTAAAGTCTACCACAAACAAACCATTGTTTACCTGCCTTCCACTTCATTTGTGAAGAATAAGCAAATTCATCACACTGCTGTCTAGATATTCCATACTTTTCAGCTAAGTTTTCTGCAGTAATGGCCATAGGCATATCTGCATAGGTATCATACACTGAACTCCATAGCACATCTTCTAACTGCAATAGTTTGCTTTATTTACTTATTAGAAACTTGGTTAAAAAGAATCAAATAAATTCAAATAAAATCAAATTAATTAGAAAAGTGAACTTTTAATAAAATACTTTAAATTTTTCACCACATTGCAATACCTTCATATCAACTCCAAACTTGGTACCAAACCTGATGTCTCTAACGGCATATGGAGATTGGCTCATATTTTCAGCTCCACCAGCCAAAACTAATTCTGCTTCCCTTAAACATATTTCCTATAATAAATTTAAAATTATGCATTTCTATAGAATAAGCAATCCAAATAAAGTTCAGTGTAAAGGTTTTACAATTTAATGACTCGTTAATTTGGTACTTTTACGGTTAACAATATAAAAAGTTTATGTTTGTTCTATTTATAAATAAAAAATACAGTAAACCCTTGTAATCTCAAATTTTGATCTCAAGAAAAAATTATTTTCCTCCGAAATTAAGTGTTTCCTCTATTTTACTTAGTTGTCTCGAAACTTGCTATTTTGCAAATAAATTTCAGAGTCCTTTTGATTTCGAGATATTGAGGTTATACTTCATATAGAATTACAGATTCAAAGTTACTTACTTGGCAGCCAGTGACAATCGATTGAAATCCTGAACCACATAATCTATTCACAGTAAGACAAGGAACATGGATAGGAATGCCACTGCGAAGTGCTACATGACGAGCCAGATAGGGTCCATCTT
Source organism: Tetragnatha montana (assembly GCA_963680715.1). Taxonomy (NCBI): domain Eukaryota; kingdom Metazoa; phylum Arthropoda; class Arachnida; order Araneae; family Tetragnathidae; genus Tetragnatha; species Tetragnatha montana. The sequence continues at coordinate 47,401,439 of OY796679.1, read as the reverse complement.
TAGAGCTAGCCTGATAAAAGTTATAACAATATTAAGACATCAAATCATTGAGTATTAGCTAAAATGGTTAATTACAACAATTTATAATGAATCTACATGTATATCAATTTTAATACATCAATTTCTATAAATTAATATGATCAACACTAGTCTAACAGCTTAAATGGTAGCATAACCCAATTAAATACTGTTTGACAGAGGTTGATTTTTGCTAGAACAGCATTTTGGCACCTCTCTTTAGAAATTGAAATATCCCCTAGAATTACCCTTTTATGGAATACCTCCACCTTACCAACTCAATGTTACCATTCCGGAACCTGTATTTCTGGAAATCGAGCTCTGCTATTTCATGTAACCTAACTCCACTCAACTCATTAAAATACTTATAAAAGTAAAAATACCTAATGATTAGTTTATATACAAAACTATCAATATGAGTATAGAATAATTTCAATGTACTCAAAGGTCTTAAAGACTTTTTTGTAAAAGGTCTTGTTTTTTGTGAAATTCTTAAAATCAATCCATAATTTAGTGGATTAAGCATTAAGTTTTATTCATTTGAGGCAGATCCCAGGTTGTGAGAAAATGGGGTCCTGGTTTAGGATAACATGGTAAAGTTATTATATGAAATCATAAAAAAAAAAATAATTTTGGAGTAAAAAATATCTTAAGCTCAATTTCTGAGCTAAAATATTTAATGAATGGTCTATTTTTCAGATAAATATCATGTGAAAGGTCTGTAAATAAGAGGCGGATTCGAGGGGGGTGGCACTGTGAAAAGTGCCTCCCTCATAAGTACCAAAAAATGTCTCAAAAAATGCTCAAAATGAGTTACAACCCTACTTTTACAAGTCAAATTTCAAAATTTTGTCAGGGGGAGGACCCTCATACCCCCTAGCAGTTCCAAAAGAGGATCTTGAGTGATACTTTTTAGAAAATCCCCAAAATTTTGACATTTTTCTCAAAAGGTAAAGGTGATGGTCTGAAAAAGTGCCCCCACCTTGGAGCCGTGCTGGATCTATGCCTGCTGTAAATGGACTTATGTCTTCTACACAGAACCCTGGTACTAGTCCTTACCACAAAAAATACCACTTATTATTTATTAGGTACATTTAATTTTACTTAAAAGCTAATAATTATATTTCTACACACCTGAATCACACAACCAAAAGTAACAGAATTCACTTGATCAGGTCTGACTTTGGCACTTTCTAAAGCAGCTTTACTAGCAACAACGCCAAGTTGAGTGGCAGATATATCTTTAAGTGTTCCACCAAATGAACCAAATGGAGTTCTCTTAGCACCAACAACAAACACACCTAGTTAGTAAGAAATTACAGTTTTGATTACAAACCTTGTTTCCCAATATTGTAGAAACAAACATTATAACTAAAAACAATTAAAACCTAAAAATAATTTTTAATTGGAACTTTGAGATAAACATTTTAAGGCTTACATTAAACATGTTAATTAAAAGTTAAAAGCCTATGCTCCTAAATGATACGCCACCTTACAACAAACATTAGGTAGAATATACAAAGATTTTTTTTTTTTTTTTTAAATTATAATGAAATATCTAGATAAAAAGATCCCTCTTTGACTTGACCATAAGCAATTGTCCTTTCAATAAGGTATCCTATATAAAAAATTCAGCATTACTGTGAAAAAATATTTCAAATAAATAAAATCACCTCTGAGTAAAGCAGTCATCCTTGATGGTTAAAAACTATGGGGAAAATGAGAACAGAAATGAACATTAAAAGTAGTAAAAATGAACACAGGGAATAGAAATAACAAAGGAACAAAATAAAAAATGGGTTTGCTAATAATGCATTTCCTATAGGTAGAAGTTTATGTCTCATTAGTTCATTTATCAATATAATTTTCAATAATCAAAACATTGGTTTTTTACATCACATTTTTAATTCAGTGTACTTTTAATTATTCAGCACTTGAAATCAGTGAATTAAAATAAGTTTACTTTTAAATTATAGATTCATATCTTTAAAAGGAGTATCTTTAATAAAATCAAATTTTTATGGACTGATAGATGGTATTCACTATTCAAATGAGTGATAACAACACTGATTTAAGAGATATTTATGACTTAAAATTAACTTTGTAAACTAAAATATTAATAAAGAAGGAAATTACTAGATGCAAAAAAAAAATCTTTCGCCTTTACAATAAACAATTTCAGGAGAGTATAAGACAGGCAGAAAGGTCCAATACTTAATATATTTTAATAGAGAAGTAGATTGCAATAATCTGAAGTTATTGAGCAATGTAAATATCTTGTGCTTATCTAATCTAACCAACAGTGACAAGCAACTTCCAACTTACAAAGAAGAACCGAGTAATTCCAACTTCAACCTAAACCTAACCAATTCAACAAATTTATTTTAAATTTTAAAAAGTTTTTTAAAAGTAACAAGTTTACGAATTCTGCCGTTCCGTTCTTCCGTTTCGGCTAAAAAATAGTTGACAAGCATGAGTTGAGTTGAAATAAGAAGAGTAAAGGTATTTGCTTGCTGTGGAAGAGCCGCTTTACCTTCCTCTTTACGTTTTTTTATTTTATTTATTTATTTAGGATTGTTGATTATTTGTTCCATGATGAGGGTTGGATCCGGATCAAATGAGGTCCAAACCATAGAGTAGGGTCCAAACTCCAAACCCCTTTCTCTCTTTATCAGTCTGTACTTCGATAGCCTTTGGGTTCCACCCACTATAAGTGGGGTTCATTGGTTGACTTGGCGTTGAGATCTTGATTCACAGGTCACAGCTGTCCTGTTTGAGTTTTTGTGGTCCCCCCACGAAGTTAACAATCCGACATGTTACAAGAATTAAGAATGATTTTAACATTGAGAAGGCCAATAGACTGTTTTTCTGGGAGGGGTTTCGACAACATTAATTCTAAGGTACACCCTATCCACTACATTTATATGTTAAGTTTAGGAACACAAGATTACAAATTTTGAAACGTGATGCGAACTCCAAGTAAATAGGGAGGATCTAGGCGTCCTCCCCCCGAAAAATTTTAAAATTTACCTCTAAAAATTCCCTTTTCAACTCCATTTAAGAACATTTGGGGTTTTATCCAAAGGTAACAGCTCCCTTGTAAACTACCGATTTTTCAAGGGGAAAAATTATAAATAGACGTCGAAATTTCGAGGGGTCCTTCCCTAAAAAATTTTTGCGATTTGCTCCTTTAAACTAATGCTTCATATCATTTTGAAACCTCCTCTTTGGTGAACACTCAAAGGGGACTGCATTTTTTAAGTGTCAGTATTTAGAAAGAAAAAACACTAAAATACATCATACTTTTGGAGGGGGGTTTGGAGGTTACCCCCAAGAAAACAATTTTGAAATGCAACCCTCAAAAGTAGTGTTTTAACTAATTTTGGGTTACAACCGAAGAGAATTGCTCCTTGTAAGTTGCAGAACACAGTATAAAAATTGATTTCAAAATTTCGGGAGGTTTTTGAACCCCTAAACCTCACCTTGGATATGGCCCTGTTGAGGGGACACATCAGGGACTGTAACTTAACTTTTTCCTAGTACTCCTGTCCTGTCATAAGTATATTATAGGTTAAGTGTGATTCTTTGTACACTTAATGTGAAATTTTTTTGTGGGTATTACAATACCCCTAGCCCTAATAAAGATAGGGGTCCTCTCCCATAATTTTTTCTAAAATTTTACCCTAAAAATTTGTACTAGAAATTTAGGACACTTATGGCTATTCTCGAAGAGGATTGCTTCTTGTATGCCTCAGAATTTTGAAGCTAGGGGCATCCCCTCAGTATAGACACCCATGCCCCCTCGTTTGTATAATGTAATTGTTCTCTACTTATTAGGTTAAAGTAGCTTCATAGAACACATATACAGGAAGGGCTTGATTCCTGGAGTATTTAATGCTAAAAATGATACAGTGTTTCTAGTAAATAGAAGAGATTGGAGGTACTTCACAAGAATTTATTAGAAATTTGAGTTAATAGTGTAGAAAACTTTTTAGATGTGGATGTCATCTTTACTTAATTAATTCTCAAAACTGGCTTTATAAAAAATACTCATAGTACAGTAAGACCAATAACAGCTTGAAAATTGTATGGAAATTGTTTTGAGAGAGTGGAAACATTACCCTAAAAGGATAACCTTTTTAAATTTAAAAAACTCACTACTACCAGCCTAGTATAAAATAGAATAGACAGGGTGTTAATAAGTTACACTTTAACTGGAATAGGTAATATTTAAGAGAAGATTTTAATTCTGTCAAAAAAAATTACCATCTAGCTTAAAAATTTACCACCATAAAGGAATGATGCTGTATGAAATATGACCATAACAGTAATTTAAATCTTAGAACCAATGTCTTCATATCTGAGTCAAAATCAGGCTTACAAATTTAATTTCTAGAACCAAAATACTTTTACAAATGCATTAAATTTGTAGTTAAAACTTTAAATCCATCCCTTATTTATTTTATACAACCTAACACCTCCTTGGGTGCAAGGTTTTGCTGATTTCTTTAAGAAAACAAATCTTAAGACTATAATCAAGTTTGATAAGTTATAAATGCTATAGTATTAGTTTTTTTTATAAGAATGAAAGTTTATTTATCTTAAACATTGGTAAATGCATAGCTTGTTTGAATAAAAATGAACATGGTTGCATTCTGTCTCTTTTATTTAATATCATCATACGATAGCTGTAAAAAAACTCAATTCATTTAGAAACTTTCTCTGAGAATCTTCTCTTTGTCTGACAGTATATAAATATATCACTTTTCAATACTTCTTTTGCACACACAAACACATAAATAGGCAGAGTTATGTTAACCGCAGGGGTGCAGAAAATGGTTTTATTCCAATTACCCCATTCATATGAAAATTTCCCCTAATTTTATAATATCCACAGACCAAGCTTGCCCAACTAAAATGCTAACTGAACCTGAATTTTAAAAACCTAAAACTGAACTTGTAGTATGCTCGGGTATTTAGAAGGTAAATAAATTAATGTTAATTTTAATAAAATAATATAATGTTCTTGACTGCCTACAACGACTGGTAATAAAAGCAGAGGTTGTTTTATCATAGTAATAATTTTAATAGTTATAACATCCCTTTTATAAACTACCTACAATGTTGGTCCCACAAAAGGTTGCTTTATCCAAGTTCTACTGTATCACTTAAGAATGGGGAATAAGAAGAAAATAGTACATATATTGCTACACAATATATATTTAGTTTGAAAACGTTTTTATGAATCTTGCCCTTTATATTTTTACATAGGAGGGAAAATGTTTTTGTCAAGGGAATTTTGAAATTCCTGGTTACATTTGAAATCAAATGGATACTTTAAAACAAAATTTACTCTCATCTTGAGATTGGATATGAGGACATTTCTGCACCCCTGGCTAACTGATTGTCATAATAATGTAAATGAACTTAAAATAACAATTTAACTTGTTTAAAATAAATAAATTAATGAAAATTCATTAAGAATGAAAGATAAGAGAACTAAAATTTTTTGTTAACCCAATTTTTGGATGATTATCATAGAATAGTGGAGTGAGATAATCAAATGAAATAAATAAATTTAATCGATAACTACTTTTTTCAATAAAAAAAAATTAAATTAGAAACAAAGTAAACTAATTGCTTTTTAGTTTTGTCTTTTAAAGGAGAGTTTAATTCGTTTCTCACAACCAACAATATTTTCTTCAGTTTGTGAGCCTAGAGGTTGGGAAGATATAATAGACACAGGGTCACGCATTTTAGTGCTCATGTAACCTAAAACCATAGTTTTTGTATTATGAACCCATGATAAATCACAAGAACGATCTTCCTTAAAATATTTTACACTTAATATCCCTGCTAGTTTTGATCCTGCACTTTCCAAAAATGGACTATTCAGAAAACAATTTTGAAATGTATCTTGTAATGCAGACACAGAATCATTCTCTTTAGACATTATCTCACACCATTCTCTAGCTAGTAATGTTTTAATAAGACTTTCCCCAGTACCACTTACAGTGCAAGCAATGCTAGGCTTGCAACTATCTAAAGAGTTCTTAGCCCAAAACCCTGTTCCAAATATGCAACATGGTCCAAGTCTACCTGGGTATTTTAAAAGGATCCCACCACTAGAAGCTGCACTAGATACATTCCCATTTATATCAATACAAACAGCACCAACAGTATCCAGCAACCCTTCCTTTATTTCAGAAGATTCATCTTCAGAATTAAGAAAGAGACTAGAATTCTTGTATGATGAAAGGACTTCATCATCAACAAGTTTTAAGTTCTTCAAAAATGATTGTTGCGCCTTTTTGGTAACAAGGTCTTTTTCTTCTATGTACTCAAATCCGTGGCTCAGAGCCCAACTAAGAGCTCCTTTTCCAACGAGTGTACACGGAGGAATACGACCACCAGATAAAAAACTTTGGTTTTGCTGTTCAAGAATCTTTTGGGCAACTTTAACAGGATTTTTTACATTACGCAAGCTTCCTACTGAAGCAAAGTTCAGAGAAGCACCATCCATTATACCTGCATCAAATTCAAGTTTTCCAGCTAAAGTTAGATTGGCACCAATTCCAGCATTGGTTATGGGACAGTCTTCTAGAACTGACACTGCAGTAGTGACTGCTTCAACTGCGGAGCACCCCTTTTTAAGCATATCAACAGCCCTCCGACAAGCTTCATTACATGTTTCCTCATACACTGATCTTCTATCAGAACTATGGTAACCAGCACCAACATGAACAGCTATCATCTCTGATAATTGGTATCCTGTAAAATAAAAACCACATTGTTCATTCTACTCAATAAGTTAAGAAAAAAGCATTTGAGTGACAATGTGGGAAATGTTTGCTATGTGTTGTAGTGTGGATAATCCAAAGTGAAGCATCCTATTTTGTGATTTAATTTTAAGAAAATGATATTTGACAATGAGGAAATACATAAAACCTAATTTAATATGTGTATTGTATTATATTTAATTGTTCAATAAAATAAGAATTGGGTGTTGTTTCGAGCTATAGAGATAAAACATTAATTAGCATTTTGTCCATTATCCTACCTTAACTTTCCAAGGCTTTTTCCAAAGCTTAACTACAAGTAATTTGCTTGTATTAAAAGCATTGTAGACTACCACAATCACTCGAGGTGTGCTAAGACTTACATAAATAATACCCAGGAAATTATTGCTTACAGTTGTAATACATTTAAATAAAGTCAATATTACAATAAAGTTCTAAACAGGGCTTTCTAACTTGCGTCTTCTTACCTATTATCCCATCAACTGTTTGGGGACCATCAGATTCTGTCGCACAGTCTATGAGGGTTTATTCGGATTGAGCGGTACGGTCGATGGGATAATACGTAAGTACCAAAGGTATTATGATTTTGGTATAACAAATTCATTGCATTCGAAAACATTGCTAAACAGCAGTTAACAGTTTCTTTTTATTATTTTTTACTAAAGGATTTGGAATGTTTGATACAGGTCCTCCACGAGAACTGCCACGTCTAAAGTATATTTACCCGTCTTTCACAGAACATAGATAGGTATAGACGTATGACTGCATAAAAGTTGTGTAAATGCCATATACGTAGCATCAAGAAGTAGCTAAGTACAGGTAGCCCCTGACTTTTTATTAGCACCTGGACCTTTGTCAGATATATATATGATAATCTGCTATGCTCATGACATTAAGTTTGAATTAAAATTTAAGCATACTTCTAGAATGATACAGTTAATATTTTTCAATTATTTTCTTTAAAGTATTTTCTAAGTAATTATTTTTAAATGACTTTCATAACATTAGCACTACAAAGTAAAAATCTTGTTTAAAAAAGAAAAGGCACAATTGAAAGTTTAGAATAAATTTGATCAATGTTTATTAATACTTAAGGACTTAGTTGCATACTGAAAATTCAATGTACTGTTCTACTTACCACGTAAAAATTTAAAAGTTAGAACAAAATGTCATAGTACTAATAGAACAAATGTTTACACATTTATAAAATAACAGTTTATACCATTCTAAGAAATAAATAAGCACACAATTTGGTTATAAAACACGTTTTAAGGATAAGAAAGATAATTTTTGCATTAAAAAATTTAATTTGAGCTGATAAAGTTAATTCCAGAATAGAGAAAGACGAGTTGAAATAATTCAAATGTAGACATAATATTCTTACTTGAACCTTTGTAGATAAATGCATTAATAATATGGATACTGCTCTGTGCGCCGTAATTATAAAACGTAATTTTTAAAAGGGTTTTAATATAATTAATTGACTTGGTGAATGTTCGTAAAACATTCACCAAGTCATTTACGAACAACAAAAATAAATAATAAACAAACAGTAAACACGTTTGTTTCTTTCAGGGGCGGAGCTTATTTTCGCGGGAAGAAAGTGCGAAAAATATTACAGAGTGAGTGTCACTGAGTTACCAGTAGGCGGAGTTAAGATTAGTAGCGATGGTAGCGATCCTAGAAAAAAACAAAGTAAAACGACTGTAGTGAAAATGTACAAAACTGTTTGCATTAAATTGAATTTACTTTAATTCTGATAACTGTGGATAACTGTTATATTTAGCAAGGCAAACACAAAAATGCAATGAAAGGATTTCCTTTAAAACTCATAATTTAGTATGTTTTAAAACCTTTCTGTCATAAACTGTGCAACTGTATTAAATATTGGTGGTTCTTAATTAAATATCTAGCGTATTTTATGATATAAATAGTCCACAGGGTTCTATAAAATCTCGGTATTTTTTAAATTTATGCTTTTAATAATAAAAAAGATTGAGGCTGAACCTGGTAAATTAGAACGTGCTGACATCTATCAATAGTTAGTTGAAGTATTCATTGTATAGATTTCACCAGCAGGTGCTTCTATGCCCACAACTTTTTCTAAAATCGACTAACGGACATGGCCCCTTTCCGCTTTCTTTATTACTTAAAATTTAATTTATTAGAACCAATAAATTTAATTATTTTTTTTAAATTACAAATTAATTTTATGAAAACTTCTCTGAAATTAATTTTTTATTTAGCTATTGTTAATGCATAAAAAGATAGATGTGTTAAACACACTCAAGCATAAGAACATACCAGAGGCGTAAAAATAAATTTATTTCGGGGAGGGTCTAAATATCGTTAAACAATTTTATTTGTAATTCGACATGTTCGCGGCTAGATTTGTGTGAATTATTAATACCTCCGCCTCATACAAAAAAGTGCGGATCCTAGGGATACCGGGTAACCCCTTAAAGTTTTGGAAATTTGAATCATCCCTTGAAACCTACCCTCCCCTTTTATGCATATCTCCCTGCCTCCCCCTGGATGGTAACATCTTTGGAGATGAAATTTTATTTTTATGGGTTTATTATGACTGAAAAATCTTATTGAGGAGCTCGATTTTTGTATGCATTATAGTTGCTATGAACTAAAATAAAAATATAAAATATGTAATAAATAATAACTTCCCAATAAACAACTTCCAGTTTTATAATATTTGAATAAAATTAGACAATTTTGGATTATTATTTAGTCATTATACTCGCGGGTATTTTTTTTTTTTTGGTTAGGATATGTGAGAAAACAATTTGTGTTTAATTTAATGTTCAAAATATGACTTAAATCCCAAGGTAGGTAAAATTCGCATTTCTTTTATGGTTAGCTTTTTAAAATAAAAACTTATTTTTTTTTAAATAAAAATAAGGTAGCAAAACAGTATGAAGTGTATGTGTTCACTTCGGGCATTATTAATCCCCGATTTATCACTTAACCCGTAACATATGCATTAATTTCAAATTAATTTTTTGTTCAGTAATTTATTGTAGTTTCTAAATATTAAGTTTTGGCAAAAACATTTAAAAAATAAAATATGGTCTGTAAATGAACATATTAACACTGTTTAAATTAAACATTAAACACTTTTCCGGTTTTATATAACTTTTATTTGAAAAATCTATTTAATTGTTTCACTACTGAGACTTTCTGTTTCCTGTCACGCTCGGTTTTACCAATACTGTTACAAAAATTTTAGAAACTCTTTTTTAATTCATAAGTCAGGCATTTAATTTAGACGGCACACCAATATTCCTCATGTCTTCATTCTGACTGGACCTTCAATCGAAACATTTGAAGATCCCTGCTCTAGACTATAGAATTTAGATGCCTCTTTATATTCTCTCACAAAGTAAAAAAATGAACAAATTATAATCAAATTAAGCATTTGACGGTAAAGAAGATTGTTTCATTAAAACATCATTAAATTCTTCATTCAATTGCTTACTTCAATATATTGGTCACACCTAATGAAAACAGGTTGTTAAGCGTAATCAGTCATAGAAATAGGGTCAGTAATCGAAAGTTTAATTAGCTCTTTTACATAATTAATGACCCTTAATTATATTGGGTTTTACATCGTCTGTTAGTAGAGATAGGTGTGTGGAATTAATACTTGAAGATAAGTTATTTCCTAAAGGTGAACACTGAGTCAATCATTTTAGCCTTTTGCATAATACAGGACATATCTTAAACATAAAATTATGATGCTATGGAAAAGTATGATCTAAGTCAAATAAAATAGTATTATAGCCATATAGCACATAGAAATAGTTCTGGTTTATTTAAAAAAATGATTTAGTGCAAAAGTTTATAATCACTAAAATAAAATAGTATTATGTATAACACCATAGCACATAGAAACAGTTTTGGTGTATTTATAAAAAATAGTCTTTATTGCAAAAGTTAAATAATTTTTTTACAAAAAAAAAATTTTCAGTAACAATTACAGTAAACTTTCTTCTACCACTGTTTGTTTAACGTGGTTGATTTTGCGTGAATAGTTCTTAAAATTTTCTGAATTTCTTAATAAATATATCCGGTAGATTTATTGTGAATGTCCGAAAACTGCCAGAGAATATTTTGAATTAATTGAAAAGAAAAAAGTTTTTAAAAAATAAAATAAAATAAAAAAAATCGCCGTTCTCAAGGTTTTTAAAAATAGATATGGTTTGTAACACGAACTACTCACGTTTTATTATAAGAAATTAAAGAGAAAATAAGAAATACGACCCTAAAAAATCGCTACAGAATCTGACGATTTTAGACTGAATAAGAACTTCACGGAATACTACGAGTAGTTTAGTTAAGTTTTAATTATTAAGTTTTTCAATGAAATAGAACAAATTTTTTTCCAATTTTCAAAAATTTTCTGGTTATGTAAGTAAAATTAGGCTCACCAGTGGCGATATATTGCTTATCCAGGAGCGTTTTTATAAATGTGCCCCCTACAAGCCGAACCATAACTCCGCCTATGTAACATAAAAATGTTATTATTTTTATGAAACTGACATAACGGTGATTATACTTGTCCAATTTTTTAAAAACTTTATACTTAGGTTGGTCAATTGTCTTGGACTATAAAAATGGTGGTGCATTTTTTGGTCAAATGACTGTTCTTTCAAACTTTTCTTAAAACGATTAAAGTAGGATTAAAAAATAACCAAATCCAGCAAAATAGTTATCTTCATAAGCTGGGTATAGAATCGAAAAAACCTTTATCAGAAATAGTTCCGGAGGCTTCTATTGTTCTTAAATCATAGGAAGCATCCTGCATCCTCTCCGAGGACCGTACAGAGCGATCAATCCAGAGTCTCATTTTGCTCTTGTGCATTTACTCTAAGAACCGTAGGAAACATAAGACAAACAAGACAAAATTTTGAAAGAATAAGACAAAACCATTACTATGTATTATTTGATACCGATTTACCGTATTCGCCTGGGGTATAAGAGACCCCATACGGGGAATATGCGACTTTTTCTCCCAGAACACTTAAAAATTGAATAAATACCCCAAATATTTTACCCATTGTAAAACTATATGAGGGTAGAAAGGTTAACAAAAAGTTAATATTATCGAAATATTAGATGCTAACTCAAAGAAACAATATTTAACCTGATAAATAAAAAACGTAATATATGAAAATAATAATGACAGTCTTTTAAAAGTAGCTAATGATACCATGTGTCTATTTGATCATACTCGGTACAGTGGACAAAAGGGAAAAAACCGTTGCGTACTTTTACTGGACTGCACACTCTTACCCTCCTTTCTCCTATTCACTTACTCTGTTCTCCTCTTATTTTATCCGATCAGATTTATGTAGCCTATTTGGAGTTAGATAAGCCCTTCAGCTCCCGGCTGTTGATTTAGAGAGAATGGTCATAAAGTTTATCTCATCAAAAGAAATTGAATAAATATAGCCTTTTATGACTGAATAAAAATAAGATTCATAGATTGGAAATGGATATCTAACTAAATATGCCAGGCCTGTTCATTTGCACTTTTAAGACTTACAGTTATAAAGCACCGTCTGTACCGCGGAAGCCTTTTCGAGGCACGACCCGAATTGGACTTGATGTGGTCGGTATGGGAAGTCAATATGATTTACGACGGAGTCGTTTCCAAAATAGTCGCTTCTAAAAAAAAAAATCACAAATGGGCGCTTCTAAAAACCCCACTCCCAGTAGTCTGGAGTCCGGATATGGCTTCTCAAGGCCCGCTTTAACAGGAGTCGATGTAGTCGTCAGAAGTCCGATTTTCTCTTGGGCCACTTCCTAAAAAGGTAAAATTTGATGTAAAACAAATATTCTGAAAGTTTCAATTCAAAAAAATAATAATTAGACCCCACAACTTTCTTGTGTAAGGCTATAAAAAAATGATTCAATTCCATTCTCAGTGGAATGATTTTGTTCCCCTTTTGATAATTATTGAACTTTTATTACGTTGGGATAACTTTGGACCAAAGGTATCTGGTGTAATAAGTGAAATAATCTTTACGTTTAAAGAAAAAAAGACAAATCTTGAAAAGAAATTAACTGTTAGCACAAAAATGTTTAAATTATACGCAAGTAAACCTCAATAACTATACGTGGATGGTGTTATTGTGAAATCAACGGTGTTCAAAGAAATGTCAGTTTCCCCCCCCCAAAAAAAAAAAAAAAAATCCCCCCGATTTAGACAATCAGTTCATCAAAATATGTACCAAGAATATTAAAATAATATTTACTGTCTTTTCATCTGTCTTTTCTTTGAAAATTTCCCAAGAGAACTCTAAAATAAAGTCAGTTTTGTATAAGAAAACATTTTTATTTATATACTAGCTGATATGCCCGGCCTTGCACGGGTGGAGTGTATCAATTTATTAAAATTTTCTCAAGTTACATGCCTAATTTTCTGTAACCATAATTACCAATCATCCTGGTAGTTTTTCATATCCCGGTGTTCCCAGTATTTTTTCATATCCCGGTGTTCCCAGTATTTTTTCATATCCCGGTGCCTTTTTCATCTTGGTGTCCCCGGTGCCTTTTCATCACCGTGCTCCCTGTGCCTTTTCCCTCCCGGTTCCAACTGTGTAAATCTAACCTAACCATCCAGTTCCGGTGTTGCACATTTAATTACGACAGTTACCCAATTATCCATTCTAAGTGAAAAAAATCCATTAAAATTATTACAGACTTTTGAAATCCCAAAATTTGTAAATACCCCCTGTTTAAATTGAAAAAAAAATCCCGTTAAACTACACCAAAGAAACAAATTATAAGGTTAAATAACAAATTGATCTAGTGTTTCTATCATCAACTTTCTAAAAAAAAACTGCATGATGTAATCTTTACTTTAACCAGTCTAATTCTTAAAACTTTCTATTTCAACTTAAAGTTTCATGGAAAATGAAGTTTTCAATAAGAAAATACTGTTATAAAGTTTTTTATAAGGGACGTTTTTAATTTTTTAAATTATTAATAACCTTTTTAAAACATTTAAAACAATTTTAGCCAAGTTTTATCTTTAAATACTTTGTTTTATGTTTAAAATTGTTTTTGTTGTATTATTTGCAACAATGCGAGTTAAACAGATCTTCTTTAGTGGAGAAGTAAGGCGATTTTTACAAAAAGGCCTAAAAGGGGGTGAAGGGGTGGTTTTAGAAATTTGGAAATGATGTCATTGTCTTTCCCCCGTCCCCATACGTATGTGTACCAAGTTTGGTTCGATTCGGACGGGTAGTTTTGGAGAAATTGAGCCAAATCTGTTCCGGACAAACCCAGGCAGGAACCCAGGCACGGACACCTTCATTATATATAGAGAGATTTTCTTATAAACTAAATAAACTTAGAATAGATTATTTTTATTTATAGATATTTAAGCAACACTTGTAAATAGTATATCATTCATTGTCTAAAGCTAACTTAACGCCCTAAATTTTTTATTTTTTAGGTCTGGGTCAAGTTACCTCAATTCATGGTAATTTTGTGCAAAGTTTTAGAGTTTAAAAAAAATATTTAAAACCTAAATCTACACTTTGAAAACGGTTTATATTACAGTTGGACATGTTAAAAATTATACAAACCACTGACCTTGTCAAATATGTTTTGGTTAAGAACTTTCATTCGCTTTTAATGTGAAAAAAACACCCCATTTGAGCCAAATGGGGTGTTTTTTTAAATGGGGGTGTAAATGGGGGTCACCCCATTTTACAGTATTCTGTATTTGTAAGCAAGCATTTTAGCTTGTTAACAACTCACATTAATTACAGAAGTACATTTTTTGCATAATTCAAATATTTTACCGAATATCTATAAAGAATTTTTAATGAAAATAAAGTCAATTAATTATCTCTCTATACAGCTTACTTAATCTTTTGCATATTTAAAAAAAAACAATTGGTTTGTAAATAAATCATGTTTGTGATTACCTTTGACCTCAAACGAATAAGATATGTGCACATCCCCTATCCCTGCTTAGATTAATCGCGATTACCATAACTTTTTAAGACTGAACACAGAGGTGAATGACCGAACGAGACATCTACTTTATTTCTCTACGCCGGTGTTCCAGATTCGCTGTATTTCCTAAAAGAAATCCCAATTTCCTCTTCAAGATAGATTTTTTGGCGTTTATCACGAACATTCCATATGGGATAACGATAGCGAAAATATTTCCGGGGCCTTGAAGATGAATTTGTTTGTCTCATCTCTAATTTTATAATAGAAATATTTTCAAGAGTGTGGAGGGATTTATTTGATTGCTCTTATCATTCTCCAGTAGTCCTTCATAGTATGTACCTCCTACAATCTGGCTCAAGATAGTGGGCTGGATTTTCCAGATATCCGGGCCAAAACACGAGCCAATTCTATTACAATTCAATAGAATTACAGGTAATGTCCAAAAAAAGAAAGGAGAAGACAGTATACGTTGTTTGCGAGAAAACACCTAGTAACAGTACTCTGACAGGTGGATCTTGGGCTTGCGACTCTTGGGAGTATGGTGTCCCTGATTGCACTAAAAACATACTTTAACTTAAAACATTTGTAATACCCTGAAAAATTGCTCCTGCTCTCCTAAGAGCCTGGTGATGATTCCAGTAAAGTTGTTTTTCCAGCATACAAAATTGCGTTCAAGTCTATCAACTCTAGAAAGTTGTTGTTTGTGTCATTTCGATCAGAATTTTATTCCGTTCGATATTTTCTATGCCTCCGAGCGAAGTTATCTTTCTTATAAAGTTTTTTTTTCTTACAGATAGAAACATAAAAACAATATTATTACAATTTACTATGTTGAGTGATATTTATAAAAGTTTTATTATGTAATTACTTTAGGTAATTAATTCGTTCATAAAAATGTGCTTTAACTGCACGAGAGCTAGAGATAGATCATACTCTTGATATAATTTGAGATCAGTCATAAAGGTATTTCTGGTAAGATGTGCTTAACTGCTTAACTCTGTAACGTCTATAAATATACAAATATTGAAAAACTTGAAATACAAACTTGAAAACTTGAATAAATTTTGACCACATTTTTAGTATTGTTCTTATTAAACCGCTGAATAAAGGGAAACCATTAAGAGAAACTATATTACGTTTCTGAGATGCAGTTCGTTCAAATGAAGCAAAAAAAAAATCCATGGCTTATACTTGGTGTTTCAAAGAGTTTCACTCAATGCAATAGAATAGACCGATTAAAAGAATCAGAATTTTCACTACTTTTGTAAATGACCAACGACTTCAATATTTCCTCAGCAAAACTGTTTTCTCTAAGAAATTTTAAATTTTATGATACAATAATAGAATCTGGTTCTTCCGGACGGGCTTACCTCAGTAGATATTGATGTTTCCCTTCGATCATTAAAAGAAATTGAAACTACCATTGATTAATACATACTTGAACATTTAAATATATAGTATGCTTTCAGCTACTAATTTATTGTAAATGCATTTTCGATCGCATGCTCTTGAATGAGTGAGAATGTAAAAGCAAAATGTACTAGCATAAAAAAAAATTAAATGTTTGATTTAAAATTTTCAAACGTAGTATTTGAAAACCGGTTGTTTTTTATTTCGTAGATTTTCGTAAAATTCTAAATTTAGAGAAACAAGCTTCTTTATTTTCTTAAAATAACTTTTAAAAACTTTAATTTTTAAGTCAATTTAATTTGCTATGAAGCTAACTTTCCGGATTATTTCAATTCATAAGATATAATTTTCATTTTTTAACGCCCTTCAAAATATCATAACATATCTAATTAAGTGCTTCTGTAACATTTGTACGACTTGGGTATTGCTACTCTCTGTTGTTCTTCCTGTTCTCATGAAAATAATTCTGAAGCAAAACCGATTGCTGCAGTAAGCTAACTAAGGTAGGTAGTATAAAAGAAAGATAAAAAGTTTCAAGTGGTTCCCATGACTTCAACCCTCAGTCTTTTAAATTTATGGGTGTATTATATTACTTTTAACATTATGAAGAATAGCCTATCCTATACGCTTTTTATGCATTTGTTGCCTTTACATAATGCATGGAGGGTGAATTAACATAAATTGCTAAAATATCAAAGTTAGTAAACTATTTTACATATTATGCTACCGAATTTAAACCTATAATTTGGTACAAATATAAAACATACATAACTATCTAGGTTTAAATATGAAAAAAAAAATCCTTTAAGCCTTTTTAAAGAAAACATCTTGAATTAGAGGCATTAAATACCGAAAGGAATAAAACTCTGTTCAAAATGACGCAAGCAACTTTCTAGTGTTGACAGAACTTGATTTAACGCATTTTTTCAAATTTCTTATAAGGTTAAGAAAATTAAGTCAATCATGAGGTTGGGATTCCAAAAAGTTTGAAGAGATTGGAATTCCTTACTTTTTAATTAAAAGGGGTGAAAATGCCATCCTTAATTTTGACTACATGGATAAAATTTGGGGTAGAGTGAAAAATAACTTTTTGTGTAGTATTGAAAATTTCCATGAATTTAAATTAACCCTAAAACGAAAATGAATATGTTTAACATTAGTATAAAAACTTAAATAATCCTACTCTTATGTTTGTAAACACTTTGATTTTAATATTTTGTGAAACAAGTGAATCAAGTACACAAGTCTAAAAATGAGTTGAAATAAAAAGAAAGGGATAAAAAGAAACAAATAAAGTGCCTTTAGAGGATTCAAGACCATAATTAAGTGGAATTAAACATCCTATTTTTCATTTATCACAACAATTTATTCTAGTAGTGTATGAAGCACAGAAAATTGATTAAGCTGATGCAGAAAATCTCCTCTTGGTATGAACTGTGTTTTTTTCTCCTTCTGTAAAACGAAATAATCAATCATAAAAATCAATATTAAAAATGAAACATTTGGTTTTGGTGGGGAAATATTTAGCAATTCAAAAGTTACTAATACTGCTTTTATAAAAAAACATTTTTTTCATACTTTATTCAGATGAAATAATAATTATCTAAAATTTCAAATTGTACAAAAATTTCCATCATTCATATTTATAGTAGTGTCTTTGCCTATCAGATTAACTGTGTATCTTTCTTGTAATTTCATCTACTACTTCATTATTGATATTTTGAAAATGTAAGTAACACTCTATTCACAATGTTTCCAAAACAGCTAAAAAAGAAATTTCAAACCTAATCATCGTTTATAGAAAAGGGGTTATGCTTTAGTATTTCAGTTACATTGGTTGAAGTTCATTAAAATACAAATACCACTTACTTAAAACATATTTAATTTAGTTTTTATTTTCTTTCTGAAAATTTTAAAGTAAGATAAAATTATAAAAAATTCCCATGTAAAATTTTTAAATTTTGTTTGTTGATTTTTTCAATTATTTTGATTGTGTTTGTTGCACAAACCGGAATACAATCAAAGGATTGATTATTGAATAATTTTTTTAAAAACTTTTTCACATAATATTTTAATTAATCTTTATATAAGATTAAAATGTTTTAACTGAAAAATTAAATGTAAATTTAACACTAAAGGGTTATTTTGGACAAATCACAACTTTTTAAATTAAATTTTTAAAAAGATGGATTTTATAATGGGTAAAGGTAAGATTTTTGTTCTGTATAAAACCTTAATACTACTGCTTTAATGGTAAAACTTATAGCAATCGTAACAAAATTTGTAATTGCAACATAAACTCAAAGGATATTAAACTTATATACTATTGTTTTTCTTGTATAAAATATTAATTTTCTTACTTAAAATAATTCCTCTGCTTTTCATGTTTCTTTTATTTTAATTACGAGCTAAAAATAAGTAGGTTATCCAAGTCAATATATCTTTTTTTTTATTTATTTGTACAGATGAGAAAAAAAACGAGCAAAATACAACAAATGAAAAAACAATTTGACATATTAGTCTTCAAGGGGTCAATTATCTATTCAGGTAACCAGTTGAAAGGGATAAAAAAATTACAATTCTTCTGTCATGAAATATAATAAATCAAAAGGTTTGCACAATACAGGTAACTTAATCTATATTCTATAGTATATTTTTTTACTTTGATTTTATGAATTAGTTTCCAAGAAATGGCAAAAATCTAGATGCTTCTTAAATGAAGGGATACGATAGTACCTAAACCTTTTAAAATCTAATGCACAGTATCTAAAGTTTTGAAAAATGCCTGTGTTGCTTTTAATTTAACTTTCATGGGGCCAAGTTTATCGTTTTCATGTTTTATTTAAAATATACAACCCTTAAATGTACAGTTACTAGTATGTACTATACATTTTTCATTCCTATTTTTGCTGTTCTTAATTTTGTGTCATGGAGAAGGTCTCTGCACTTATTATGTAGGAAAATTTTAATAAAATTTAGTTAATTTTTCAAAATGATGCACAGCTTAATATCCTAAATTCTTTACCAATAGCAATATGAAAACAAAAAATATAAATTCCATTGTAAAAAGTAAAAATATAAAAAATATTATGTCAAATATTTGTGACAGAGAACAAGATCATTAAATTATTTCATAAAAAGGGTCTTTTTGCAAATGTTCTAAAAAGGTTCCCAATGGAGACACTTGGGACGCAAATGTGCGCTGGCAATGGTGGGTGGATTCTTTTTGATTTACCTCGAGAAAACATATTTTTGATGCTGGAATGCACAAATATAGTGCTGTCATTAATATTTTTAAAAACGTATAAAAAGGGTTATGACAATCAAACTATTAAGTAATAAATTAATTAAACTTGAAACATGACTGGCTTTTATAAAATGAATAATTATATCAGTACAGGCTTGTAATAGGTACATATGCAATGTTTTTACAAATTTATTTTCAAATTGTGCAATTTTTTTGTAATGATTTGGGATATTTTTTTTGACAAATAAAAGTTTTAAAAAATAATTTAAAATATCATACTAAATAAAAAGAAAAATGCGGCCAGGAGTTAAAGAGAAGTATACTGTCTTGTGATCCTAGGTAAGTAACAGTAAGTAAGGTAGTAATTACACCTTACACTTATCAATGCCATTATTTACTTTACATATGAGAAAAAAATACCTGATGAATTTCAAACAAGTTTTAAATTTGCAAGTATTGTTCTAATGGGAAAAATATGAAAATTAACTTATGAATTGATATTAGATGTTTTTATTTGAGCAGTGAATTGAGTTAAAGAAACTTAATTAAATATCTCTAGGTCCTTTACTGAATACAAAAAAGCTGTAAAATTGTATAAAAAAGTTGTTTAAAGATAGGCTGGCGAGAAAATGGTTTTCCTTTAGTGATTTTATGAATAAATTTAACTTTTTATTGTTAAGCTGAATATTTGAATTTATTTTTACAGTTAAGTTTTAATTAATAATTTATCAATCTGTTATACATGTCTGAAGTTTCCTGTTTTAAAAAATACTGAATTAATTTTTCTCTCAGTTTGTTAAGTCTGTAACTGTTTTATTTAAGAAAAAAATAATAATCCATATTTATTAATCCATACTTATTTCCTCTTTCTTTCTCAAAAAATAATAATAATTCTTCCTAAAAATGGCAATACATTGTAGAGCTTATTTTAATTATTAGCCATTTTATTCTTCTGCAAAATGTATTTGTGAAAAAAAAGTTTCTTCCCTACGTATGTAATTTTTATTGTAAGTTTATTTATATGTCTACTTAAAAATGTCAGCAATCATTTAACAAAAGTGTTGAAGTAATTGAGTTCAGAATCCATTTTTTCTCCTGTGAATTCTTCAGATTCTAATTATTTATAGAAGAAAATCGTGTTTTCCAGGTAAGTTATTTTCATTGCTGAGTAAATTCTGTTTTACCACACTTTCAAACAAATTAAGTAATAATTTTGAAATTGTATGCTTTGAAATATTGTTAACTTGCGATATTATGACATTATTTGACCCATTTATATTGAAAGTGGTAATGTCAATAGTTAATTCTTTCTCATTGTTTCAAACTTTTTTCGTTTGATTTATCGTTTGTTTACATTAAAAATTGATATTAGCTTATTTCGTAATGAAATATTTGTATCTTCTTTAAATATTCCTCTAAATATTTTTTTTGACTTAGATTAGTATTATAATACAAAGGGGGTAGTAAAAATCTACTTTGCAGTTTGAAAGATTGTATTTTTTCCCAAACAAATCTTAATTAAAAACCAAAAAGTGAAACTACATACATACTTTTTATGAGCTTTTTTTCTTTTCAAATGTTTCTAGATGAAAAGTTTGTTTTATATTTTCTTTACTTATACGGATGTCAATGAGTGTGAGTGTTCGAGTAAAATTTTTGAGTAATGAAACACCAAAAAACTAAAAACCAGTTAAATACTAAACAGATTAATAAAAAAGTGAGCGAGAGAAAAATGTTATGTAAAACATAAACATTTTACAGCTTACTGGAAACATCGACTGGCACTGACACGCTGAATATTTCTTGTTAACATATTAAAATTTAGTATTTTTTAAAAAACAAGCATGAATAATGTTAAGAATCTTTGTTCACAAAATGAAACAGAAACGATTAAGACCTGTTTATTAATATACGCCGAATTTCAAGTACAAAAGAGTGAACAAAATGGACCGAAAGTGTAAGTGTGTTTTTGTAAATTTATTCCTTGCATTTTTGTTTGTATGCAATGATCGGATATTGTTACTAATTGCTAAAACAGCGTTCCAATAGACGACCACACTAAGATAGTTATTATAAATATTTTGTCCACAAATTTTTGTTTATTTATTAAGTTTAGACAATAGTTGAAGCAATGGAAAAAATCTAAAATGAAGGTTTTTAAAAAACTATTTATACTTTTTTAAAAATAGCCCTATTGATGTAGATACTAAAATGTAAGCAAATTTTGAAGTGTCTTCACATTTTCTTTTCCGTACCTGTTTTACTATTTATTGGGGATTTTTCCGGATGGTTATACGTATTTTAATACATAATATTAACGACCTAATAAAACGTTGACAGAAAGTTTTTAAGTCGTTTTATTTTTTGTATTATGATTTAGTAAATTCGATCTGGGCGGAACTGGTGACTGGTCGGCTACTGGTGCCGTTTACCCAATCTATCACATGCAACGCACTCAACGAAATGTCACTGATACTGCGAAATGCCTGAATAATATTATTTCAAAATCTTTACCATTTTTTCATAAAATCACGAAAATAAAAAAAAAATTTCATTTTACGTTTTTAGCAGTTACATTGAAAAAAATCAATACTTATCAAAACAAACTTCATTATTCTATTATTGAAATGCCAAATAAAATTACTATCTTTGTTTAACTAAGTATAATTATTATTTTGCAAAAAACAATTGTGTTTAAGTAATTACCCATTTTACACCACGAATTATTCATTTTAACCTACCAATTCCCCATTTTACCCAACTAATTATCTATTTTCCCATCACTTGAGGTGAAAATGGTGAAGAAAAAACACACAATTTTAAAACATAAATTTAAAAAAAAAATCCAAAAATCTTAATTGAATATTGTAGTTAATGATGCATTTGAATAAATAGAGGTGATTTTTAAAATTATTTGAGGGAAAATAAGCCCTAATTGCAAACAGCACCCATTTTCCCCCAATTGACCTTATAATGTGACCAAGAAATTACTTTTTCAAAGAATGTTATAAAATTATAAAGACAATTCTTTTAGATATATTTATGATTTAATTGATTCTGCACCCACTTAAACACTGCAACTTATTAATGAGACTTTGGAGATTCAAATATAATACTTAAACTATTCAGAAACGTCATGCATTTGCGGACGCAAAAGACCGCCACATCTCTGGTGATTTCCTGGAAGTTGGTTTCAGTGCATGCCTTACAATGCGTTGGGTATAGATAGGGCATGTTCATCATCCTCATCAGACTGGGTTATCTCGGAGATGCTCAAGGTTCATTGCAGGATTGCAGCCGGCTCTGTGTTTGAAGGAAATTTTCGGGGGTAGATTGTAACAGAAATTAAATTTCAGGAAGGATGGAAGTGGTTGTTTTATGTGGTAAAGAAACTACATTTCTGAGCTACGCGATGAATAAATTCCGTCATTCCGGCCCACTTCGGTCCGTCATTCCGGCCGGTCATTATGATCTACCAGTGATATCTCGTAGGTGACAAAAATGGGATTTGGTAAATTTTTTTCGGAACATTTTTCCAATTCCTACGGTACAAACGGCATTCTAATGCCATTTTATCGTCACTTATCTACAGGTTATCACTTAGCTAGGCTTATTACTTACTTATGACCTACCGGTTGACATTATGGTTGGTTGGGAATAGTAGTGTGCATCTCTCTAAGACCCTCTCTTGTTTTTTAACATAGTACAAACAAAAACTTCGATGATTGAGATTTGAGAAATATCACTCTTTACCCCTTTTGGCCCTCACAAAGACAACCAATGTCCGCCAAGGCCCTGGAACCGGCGATAGTTTTTTTTTCATGGACACGTTTTTGATAAGCCCTTCTCTCTCTCTCTCTCTCTCATCCGTTTCATCTCCACCTGAAGAAACCCTTTCAACCCTTTCTCGCCAATCCGCCAAACCTCCCCGCCACGTTGGCGCCGCTGCTATGGCAACCCTGCTACCGCTACTCCGGCAGCTCAGTTGGGCGAGATGGTGTCCGAGAGACTCTCGTGAAAAACCAGCAACAAGAAACGGTTCCCGAGAAACCAGTTTCTCTGCTGTGTCCAGCGGGGGCGTGTCCTGATCACCTGCTCTCATTTCGGGACAGTCGTAGCCCAGACCGCGAGCCGAGCACTCCAAACCGAAACTCCGAGCTCCCGGTAAGTCATGCCTTTGCGGCGCACATGGTTTTGTTTGGCCCAATCGGATGGGCACCTGTTTAGCGGCGCAGATGCGAGCACGTTCCTCGTGGTCAAACCGTTGCGAAAAAAATTACACTCGACCATGTCTAGGTTGAGCTGGAGTTGGGAGAATATCCAGAAAAACGAAATTTCTTCGAAAAGAGAACCTTAATCAGTCTAAACTCTGCATTTGCAAACCCTACAAAGACTGTCCAGTTGGAGAAAACTTTTAAATTACAAAAAAATTAGGATAGTTTCGAAACAATTGCTGTTTTCATGCTTTCTTTGCAATAAATGTGCTTAGCTAACTTCTTTGGCACGTGTTGTGGACATTTCTGTTGATTTGTTTTTTGTATAATTGAAGACATGAT
Source organism: Tetragnatha montana (assembly GCA_963680715.1). NCBI lineage: Eukaryota > Metazoa > Arthropoda > Arachnida > Araneae > Tetragnathidae > Tetragnatha > Tetragnatha montana. Next base: position 47,377,422 of record OY796679.1, on the reverse strand, counting down.
ATGCATATAAATATTATACATTTTGAATAAGACGGGAAATTTATGATGGTCATTTGAATTTAAATTTAAAAAATAGCTTGCAGTGTAGAGTTGATTTGGGTAAACGTAAATTGGAACTCAAATAAATGTAAACACATTTAAACAATACTGAGTTTAAATTAGTTTTTTTAAGAATACCTTTTCCCAATGAAAATCATTTTGAGAATTTTATGCATTAGTGATCTTTTAGCGCTTACATTTCCCCTAATTGACTTAAATAATTTACAAGTTTTAACTTTCATGCATAAACCGGCTTTTAATTTGTAACTCACTTTATGGTTCGCTGATTGTATGTAACTTGTGTATATAAATTGAAGTTAATGGAACCCAACAAATCTACGTGTAATGATGAATCGGATGAATTTAATTGTCACGTAGAGAACAGTGTCAACGAACAGACCTTTTGGCAGAGCTTCAAGCTTGCTTCATAAATACTTCTCTGTTTACTTTTGACGTGAGTGAAAACGTCTGCCGAGCGTGCGTACCAAAACAAACTCTGAACACTACATGCTTACCACGTTGGTGGAGAAAGAATGGAGAATGATTATTCTTTTACGTCAAACCATGGAATTGTTTCCCTGAGCAACTCTTGTTGTGCGTGTTTCATTAAGGTATTTCCCTAGTTTTATTGCGTTTACCCTGTCAAACGCTGAGTATCGTTCTGTAACAGTGTTTCTAAAACTTTTCCAATCATCGATTTTTTGTATGATTGATGTTAGTGATCGGTGAAGTGCTTTGAAAGTTTTTATTTCATTCCCAAGAATTGTATAAATGTATAAAACGAGCAAAATATATTTAAAAAACACACTTTATCTTTATTTTTCATAAAATTTACATTAAAGTAGACTTAAATGTTCGTATAGCTATTTATAGTCCCTATAACCTTAAGGGCTGTCAACTTATTAAACCCTCATCAAGCAACCTTCTTGGGCATCCTCGACCCCTCAAAATACTTCATCAACTTACAGGAGTCGATATCCATTATTTTGAACGTTTCTGCTCTGTACCTTAGTATATTCAAATTGAGGAATATTAATTAATTAAATCTGTGCAATTAGACCGGCTCAAGTTTGTTTGCACCAAATTTCGGTAGAACATAAAAACACTTGGCTCAGAACTTTAACTAAGATTATTTTATTTTAACCAAGAATTCTTTAACTAAGATTTTAGTATCGAGCCTTGTTATTTTTGTGATAAAATTCCTTTTCTGGTGGCTTAATACCATCGAGCCATCCACTTCGTTGCAGGTTTCATCGCTCAGATTCAGTACTAAATGAAAATTTAGGCCAACTTTTTTTTCGTAAATAGGTTGAGGAGATTTATACATTTACATAAAAATGCTAGTTTTTGACTTTGTAACTTTTAACTTTATACCTTCAACCTCTCTTCAAAATGCAGGCTTGTCTCTAGATAGGCTTAGTATTTCGGATTTCAAAGACTACGAGGACCTCAATCGGAGCCTTTCCAATCGGATCCCTCGAACCTTAAAACAGACACTACCTTAGAGGCCCACTGCATTTATGAATAAGAGTTTAGTTTTCCTATCGAAACTACGTAACATGTGTAAGAATTTTAGAACTACACTGAGAAAAATGACGATTTCAAATCTGAGTACATCGATAGTTTCATTTTGATATGAAACTTTTCGTTTCTAATATGAATACACAATTTTTTCAATTTTGAAATACCAAGTTTCAAACAGTTCAATAGTCACCACTTAAATTAAATGTATTTTTGTTTAGTGTTTGCAGTTTATGAAATTAACCGTAGATTTGATTTGTGATATCCGTTAAATTTAAAAACGTGATAGCTCGCTTCTCATAGATGCGGCATCACACTCTAATTACAAGGGAATTTGTCATATTCTGATCAAATACTGTACCATCGAAGGGGGTAATTTTGACAAAGGCCCTGATGTATCATTTTTGAGTAACTGCATATTTTCAGAAATGAGTTTATACATGCTTTCGACCATGAGTAAATTTGATTCGGAGCCAGTTTGAGTTTGGGAAATACTCAGATTTGAGTATTTTTTACTCAATTTTATAAATATCATTTTAAGAGTGAGTATGTTAATTAATGAAAATATAAAATCAATTAACTATTTGGGCTTTTCCACAAGGTTCATTTAAAAGGATGGCAACAATATGTGTATCTATTTTTCTTTACATGTTGGACCACGACAAAATTTTCACATTGAAAAATTAATTAAAACATTGATTAATATGTTTTCACTTTATATCACGGGAAAAAACTCAGTTGGATTTTAAATAGTATCTTTTAAAATTTAGAGAAGTTAAAAAAATGAATTATAATATAAACAGATCTTTTGGGGATAACTGTTCCTCCTTGGCTAAGCCCATCTAATTAAACTAAAAACTAGCCTTGTAAATATTCTACATATGTTTTATTTAAAAATGGGTGGTAGTAGAGGTTGTTTTTTATTTTAAAAAGGGGTGGACCTTTGAAAAGAAAGGTTCCAACTCCTGACGGTTAAAATTAATAACGAAATAAGTAAGTTGACTTACGGCCGCATTCACCGGTAACTTGACCGGTGGTTAAACGGTAGTCAAACTTCTGATTGGTAGATAAAGAAAGAAAACTTGTTCTCAGCCAATCAGAAGTTTGACTCCTGGTTAACCACCGGTGAATACGGCCGTTAGAGTTTTTCCATACGAATATCATTTCAATACTGTTATTTAAATTCTACCCATTGGCATTAAAACATTCTAGGAAACTATCAACCGGTTTTATGAGGGAAGAACAAAAATTAAAACTATGCACCTCTGATAATAAACGAAGGAACATCTTCTCCTGCTTTAAAAAATGTTATTAGTTAAATACGAAAAAGACCTTAGTACCCAAATTTTGTTATTTTCTGAAGTTTGCTAAGATTTTTTGCGTCTTGACAATAAGAATTTGAAAACTAAAATCATCGTTATTTGATCACTGTTGGGAACAAATTTCCAGCGGCTTGAGAGATGAATATCTGATTGGAACCCCATGTGAGAAGCAAGGGGACCTGATGAAATGTGTGCCTGATAAGCTAGATCCAAATTTTGGAAAAAAAAAAGGAAATATACGTATTGCATTTATTATGGGAGTTTGATGCAAAGTCAAAAACATATTAGTTATTGTGTATTTAGTTAGTTTCTTAACATATATTTTATAAATATTTTAATAATTCCTGTAGAAAAGATGAAAAGGTATGCCAATTATTAATAAAGTATAAAGCATTTAATTGAAAAAAGATAGAGTTGGGTAATATGATTATAGTGGGGTAAAATAGATATAGGTATTTTAACAGTTTATATTTATGAAATTTAATGTTTTTAGCATGCTGATTTTTATTGAGGCTCAAGAAAAATGAGCATGTCAAAAAATATTTTTTAAATTCTTCTCTCAATGACTGCAAAATTTCTGCAAGGCCCTGTGATCGGTTGTTGTAACCAAACAGTTTGAAAACTTTTCTTTATTTCTGTTATTGATCAAATCCGCCTTTCAAAAGAAAACACGACAATGACAGCTAATTTTGATTCAAGGTTACGGAGATGGTCAATTCATTGAAAAAGCTGTCTTATCGAAGAATTCATGTCAAACTAAAATTCAGCTTTAAAATTATTTTAAAAGCTCTCGTAATCAACATTTTCTCTTTTACGCTTAAGTGAATACACTGAATCTGAAATTAATCAAGCAGAAAAGAGGGTTAAAATTTTTTTCGATCTTGATCATCATAAACGTACCAAGAAAAGAAAAGAAATAAAAAAAAAGTTATTTTAAGATTTTTTTGCTGTGAAGGTCAGATATGGCTTATCTTTAAATGAAGTGGATATATTATTTATACAAAATTTTGTTAGATGATTTAAGATTTCATCAATTTATCAAAGATAATGAATAGAATGACTTCTTTTATGAAACTAAATTAAATACTGTTGGCTTTCTTGCGTAATTATGAGAAAAGGTATGTGTAATATTTTATAACAGATGATAATGATAAGAAGGGATAGAAGTAAAGGGTTTATGATGAACCAAATTAAAAAGATAATGAAATACGTAAAAGTAAAGGAAATATTTTTTCAGTGTTAATTGATTCATACTGATTTAAATTTTTAGAATCTTGTTTGGTGATACCAAAAATAAGAGAATATAATGCTATATTTTCGGCCTGTATTCTAACAGAAAACACTGTTACGTTGCTCCTACCACCTTTATGACTTAATTTACTAATACCAATAATACCTATAAATTTCTTTTAAATAATAAAATTATATGAATAAAATTTGCAAATTTTCTTCAAGAAGTATCAACATAATTTTGTAGTGGACTTTCTACACTTCTCTCTTTTACAAATTTTCAATTAATAATCACTAACTTTTTCTTATTCTTTAAAAACTTTTATATTTTTTTCAACACATTTATTTGACCCTTAGAAAAGTAATTTTAAGCTTTAACATCACAACTAGGTACCTATCTTTTATTAACCTCTGAGGATTTAAAATTTTGATTATGCTTCATGCTTTTCTATTAACGAAATAACACATACATGGCAATGATACCTATTTATTTTTAAATGGATTTTTCGATCCCCATTACTTTTTGAACGGGGATCTGACTTTGCTATTTCCAACTTAATTATTTTGCTGTTTTTTCAATATCTTCCTGGCGTAGAAAATTGCATGAACATAAAAAATTTCCAAAACTTAACAAAAGGCAGAAACTCGTGTTCCTATATAACTCTATTATTGCAGAACATACGAATAATTCCTACTATAAAAGATGCGAGGTCTTTCATTAAAGAAAGATCCAGTAAAATTCATAGCAAATAATACCTCCTCGCATATTAAAAAGAAACTCCGAACGTCTTCAAATAGGCGCCTGATAGTCGAGCACTCCTTTTGACCCAGATGCCGAAACAGAATCTAAATTCCCACCTTTCCAGTCCGTTTTACTTTCATTTGAGACCCGTTCTGTCCAGTTATCTGGTCTTTCTTTCACGGGCTGAAAGTGCTGCACAAAAGAAATTGGTCACTGTGCTAGCAGGAATAGCTTTTCTTGCGTTTCTCAGGTACGATGTGCTGTGATTCAGAAGCGAAAAATAGCAAATGATAAAAATGAATAATAAAAAAAATCTTTGTAGAAATTCTTCCGGAGGCATATAATTATTTTTTGTGTTTTATCCTTACCATTATGACTAGTTATTTAAGGTTTTTAGGGTTATATTTCAATAACAACGTCAAAACGAATGTCTACTACGCATTGAATATCGATCCGAATCATAAATTAATAAATGATTGAGTTCGGTCGAAATCGTTCCTACTGGAGACATACCAATAGTAACCGGGTATGGGACTATTCACAAATAACGGCACATGTTTAGGAGGAGGGAGGGAAATCTGTATAAGTGTTACAATGCCACTAGAGGGAGAGGACAGTTCAAGCTTCGTGACATCGAACCTCAGAAACTGTTCTTTCATTGCTGTTAAAATGATTAAGAAAGACATTTCTTCTACTTTTTGGTTTGGTATAGCAGTAAAAGAGTAGTATCTAATTCCCAAGTAATGTATAAAATTTAAATTCTTGAATTTGGTTAAGCTTTAAAGTCATTAACGTAATTCACTAAGTGATCCTCTCAAACGCTTCTCGTGTAGTAACCGTACAATATAATGTATACTAACATAATAAGCTATTTCGAAATTTATATTTAAGTTATTTGTATATGAAGCTTGTAGCGACAACATCAAACTATATTTAAATTTATAACATATCTTAATTTGATTCAAATTTTGTATTTATTTAACATTTTATTTTTATAAGTACCTACCCTTTTATACAATGGGGTATACATTGTTATCCATTCATTTCATGCCACATCTAATGGTTTAAACAACTTTAGATGATTGATAAATGAATCCTTTTCGAAATCAAGGAAGAATATCCTTTTGGATTGAATTTAAAAAAGACACAATTAAATTTGAAATATGGTTTGGATTGACATATTTTTCAGTTTTTATTTTACTTAACATCAAACATAATTTTTATTACTGAATTTCTTTTCGTTGTATAAGACAAAAAGGAAAAAGCATTTAAAGTAATTCCCAAAAATTTCACGTTACATATTTTCTAACAAATTATAATGCATATTAGGTATTGTTCGAGGTTTACAACAAATTTTGGATAAATAATGCTTTCAGATGGTTTTTGTTTGGGAAATATGACTCCGTCATTATAAAATTTTTAAATTGGTAATTTAATATTATACCTACTTAAAAGAATTGTTATTATTTTAATGAAGAAATTCAAAACAATGCTACATTTCATTCCAAATGTATTTATAATGGTTTTTAATTTCATTTTCATTATAAAATGAAAATGAAATTTTAAAACCTTCAGTATGAATGGGCTATTGAATAAACATTATAAAAATGCCGGGTTTCATAAAAAATACTTGAATTAAAAAAACTTACCCATCATCTCTTACGCCCGTAAGTTTTTAATTTTTCTTATTCAACTCACTTTCTTTTCGGGTTATTGTTTTAGAATTTAAGAAAATGTTGCAAAGTAAACTAAATGTGTTTAATCAATATGTTTTAAGGAAATATAGTTAAATTAATATTGATAATTGTTTATATAGGTGTTTATGGTTTATTTTTAATTTCACACAATTGCATTAAAAATTTTCACAACAAAGGGTTTCTTTCGAAATATTTCCTTTTCGTATATGACACTAGATATAACTAATTTGTTTTAAACATATAAAGAATTGAAGTTGTGCTAGACATAGAAATGCTGCCCGCTTGCTTCAAGTTTTAAAATATCTAGTTTCATTTCACATTAATTTTGTCATCAATTCCGGTCGTATAAACCATATTTCTTTATGAATAATGAAGATCATTAATTCATGGAATTAATTATTAATGCATTGAATTTCATTTTAATAATTCATCAGCTTTATGAGATGCAATGATTTTCGGTTTCTTAAAAGTTTTGAGAACGTGCCATTCAAACTCTGAAGAACCCTAGTACTCATTCAAAGCCATTATTTCCTTCAGTGGAGTTCAATGCGATCAACAGGAAAAGAGCGGGTCTGAGTTAATGAGTATTAATATTTCCCCGGCTAATGCAAATGAATTGCTCTACACTTGTTTATTAATCGACCTTTTGAATGAAGAATGAATGACATCAGGCTACGTTCTTTTGATTGCGGTACTATTCATTAGTTTGTTTCAATCAATGCGACAAAGTTAAACCTAAATGCTAAATTAAGAATTTTTGAGGTGAGCTTTAAGAATCGGTATATTGAGTTTCATTTTTGGATTTGGATACCGTATTCACCCCGGTACAATCCCCAGTGTTAAAACAATTTTTAAACAATTTTTTATTTTTCTTTGCTAAATAAATTAGACTTGTTTGGGTTTTTAGGTAAAATAGTCTGGTAAATACAAATTTCATATAAGCATAAATATTTTTTAAGAACTAGATGTGTGAGCACATATTTTAAACCTAGAGAAATGGTATAAATTTATTTATGGAGTGAAGAGTAATCCTTTCAAGTATTAGGAAAGTATAAAATGGTATAGGTTAAATGTTTCGGAATATAAGAGAATTCTGGTGAATTTAATTACAACAAAAACCTTTTGTGTCAATGAGAATGATGACATATTTCGTTGACTTTTCTTCCTTCATAATAGACTAATCTAAATTTCCGTTAGTTACATCAAGATTTCAAAACCGAGGAAGGAATACGTTTGCCGGATATGAATTGAGGCCTTAAAAACCTTACCAAGACTTAAAATGATAAATTTTAAAAATATACATTTTTTACGATATTAAGAAAAATGTAGCCTTTACTTCATTTTTATACTATCATACAGAATAACTTAAACTGTGTGGGACTATTTAGGTACACGTCCTTTTGAACTTGAATAACTTAATAAATTGCTTTCTTGACAATTTAAAAAAAAAACTCTTTTTCCCCCTCTGTCAAAATTAAAATAATCCTTCTCCAAAAATTTTTCAGCTTCGCTTCCACCTCACCTTTTGTCTTATCTCAAGATTGCCTTTATGTTGAATGTTAATTTCTTTTTATTCTTTCATCTTAAATCTTTACGTAAAAGGTTAAAATTCTGACGGTGGGACCAAATTGATTTTTCATTTGGGAATGTGTTCCCAAATTCAAACTCTAGGATTGAACCGGGTATCCAACCCTTCTTGGACTAGCAGTCCATCCTGAACTTCAATAGGTGAGTAACCGTCCTTGGATCACGTGACTTGATACATCGTTAAGGCATCCTAAATGGACTTGGGTGATTGCTTAGGAGAAAGGATTTTCTTTCTTACAAAATACTGTTAGTAGCCTATCTTTCTCCTTTGAGAATATAACAAAAGATTTTTTGTGTTTTTTCTGAAAAAAAAAACCGTCTTGTCAGAGAGGTAATCCATGTTACTTTTTATTAATGCTTTCATTCAGTTTGAAAGTTTTTCTCCAAAACCTGAGGATTTTTTTGATTTGGTTAAAATTTGGCAAGTTGCTTTAAAAACCATTTGTCATGTAATATTGTGGGGTCAAAACACGAAAGTTTCTTGCCTAAGGTAAATCTAAATATGAACGAATTCAATCAATAAAGTATTTATTTATTAAAATCATTACTACTTAGAAATTTCCTCGATATTTTAGAACGACTATAAATTAAATTATTCAAGTACAGTATAACCTCGATCGCTGGAAATCGAAGGGACCCAAAAATAAATTCGAGATAGAGGTTTCGAGATAAAAAGGTTATACTTCAGATATAAAATTAATTAGTACATAATTTCAAGGGGTAAAATATTTTTTCGAGATATAGATGTTTTCGAGTTATCAAAGTTCGAGAAAACGAGATTAACTGTGTTATAATAACTTTGTTTTAAAACAATGAGCGTATAAATGTGAAAAGGCAATCTTACTGTGGGTAAAAAAATCAAAGTATTTCTGAGAAAAACTTTGTGATAGAGATGGAAAATTCACTCTAAGTATTGAAAATCCTTATGAATGAAGAACATTATACTCATCTTGAAACCTTTGACCTATTTATCATTTAAGCTTAATGACTTTTAAAGTTACGGGAATAGCAAAGCTGTGCATGTGCTACGCAAGATAAAAGGGTTTTAAAAATTTAAGATGAAGCATTACGAAATCTTTGGAAACATTGTAGCTTAGAAAGCTTTCTAAACCCATTTTATTTTTAATATTTAATAGTGAATTCTCATATATTATATTGCGAGAGCGCTGTCATTTTTCAGCAGACAAGGAGTTACAGAGTTACTAATCCCCTGTCCAGAGTTATGTCATTCGCTTTCTCGTTTGAAATACGTAGTCCTTGAAGACTCTTTAGGGCCGAGCCGGTCAGTTTTAAAAGTACCCTTTTCCTCTTGCGTAGATTCCATTGTATTTATGCATTTCCTTTTTGCCTGTTTTTGACGTTTCATTTTTAAAGAGGATGCGGCAGTTATGGAGACGCTATGATGTTACAGAAGATGTTCTTTACACAGATGCTATTAGATAATGTCTAGGAATATTTTCACAGAAGGTGAAAATTTATGCTCAGGGGGGCTGGACTTAAAAATTACATTACAAAATCTAAATTTAAATCCACAACGTTTTATTATTTGAATTAAAGAGCCATGAAACTATATAGGGTGAAGGACGCTGGACGAGGGTAGGAGAGCGCACAGTCGTATAAAACGGGTAAAGTACGCAGCGGTTTTTTTTTCCTGTTAGGAACAGTATAAGGGGTTTTAAATGCGTATTATAATTAAACTCCAAATATATTCAAACCGATAAACTTATGATATAAGGGGAAAAATAAATTAAAAATCAACAGGGAAAAGGTGAATCAATATTTTCAGCTACTTCTTTTGATATTAAAAGGGAGAAGATATTGGTATCACCAGAAAAAATTTAATTTGATGGTGCAAAATATTCATCCTCCCCTCGAATTTCATCATCAAATATTAAGGATTAAATATTTGTACGCCAGTAGTCAAACACAAAATTGTTTACTTAAAGTATCTTGTTAATCATGCTTAAATGCGTTTTATTTTCGATGATGAACGAGTTTCCATGTATTTATATTTTTAAATTTAACCACTTTGCAATAACCTTTTCTCCATTTTTGGAACTCTGAACTTGCCTAAGTACCTGCATGCCCGCACGACGCTATTACGAAGGTTGAGTTCATATTGGAATAATATAGTGCCCTCAGCATTTGTGTTGATTTATGCAAGCTGGTTCCAGCTACCATTGTAAGAGTTTTAGATTCTGGTCAGGACAAATACTACTTATTTAAAAGAGTGTAAATCAAGTATTGCTCCCATACATATTCTAAAAAATTAACTAAAAATTTCACATTTTTCCCAAAATCAAATACTAATATAGTATGATATAGTATGAGTAGGGAATATTGATTTATTACCAAATACATTTTGTCAGTTGCTTTTAAACTTTCTTTATTGACGTTACCCAATTTCGCAACAAATATTATTTTGTTAAAAAAATAAATGAGCTCTTTTTTCATCAATTGCCAAACAAATAATAAATAATAATACGTTTGAAAAAGCTATAATAACAAATAATTAGATTTGAAGATAAAGAAATATCCATAGACCTTGTACTACACATATTAATAAAACTCATAGGACTAATCATTTAGAATTTGAAATGAGTATAACCAAAGGGTTAGAAAATAAATTTTGCGTTCTGCATGTTTATACCCATTCTTAACAGCTTATAAGTGAATTAAAAAAATAGCTCTTTCAAAATTTGGTTGATGCTTGATATGGAATATCCCTCTTCAAAGTAAAATAAAGGTCTCTAAAAAGGTTGCATTTATTCTATGAGTTCATTACAGATATTCCGTTGAAGCATATTATCAAATATACCTACTCAAGGTAAAATTTAAACAAAAGTAACTTAGGTATGTGAGTATGAAATATTCCATCTGAAAAAACTCCCATTGCAAAAATAAGTGCTGAATATTGTGTTTCCTCAGCTTTTTTACTCGGCAGAAGCCTCTTTTTGTGAGCGACAGTGATTAGTATACCATCTGAAGTGACGCACTTAAGTTTAGTCTCGTTTAGAAACCGTCACTTTTATTCAGTCTGAGACAGTTGAAATAAGGTCTTCCATAATCCCTTTGTCAGTCGGCGAGGTCTGAAAGAGACAGGTCTGAAGCACTGGTGAGCTGAAGGACGACATATTGCAGCCATCGCGTGGGGTGGCGGATATGCCCTCAAGCTGAGAATTTACTATATAAATGCCTTAAATTAATCTGTATATACAACATTTTCAATGACTGAACTTTTTCGTATAAAAATAAAGGTAATTCTTACTAAATTTTATCTGTGAGGTGATCCGAAAGACAGTGGTCCAAAGACATGTCCAAAATTATAAAATTTGAGATAGGCAGTGGATTTTTTCGGTCCCTTATACAGGGTGTTTCGAAAGTCCTTTTCACGACTTTCATTTGGAACCAACAACTCCTAGGGTCATGGAAGTAAGGTCTACCTATCCCTAGGTAAGTGACCATAGAGAATCCATTGAGATGACTTAGCATCATACAGCACCTCTAGCGGCGAGTAAAAAAGTTAAAAAATTAATTAAAAAACTAAAGAAGATAGAGGGGAAACTTCAGTACGAATATGGTTGCCAATGTTATGAAAAACTCACAGGAAAACATTTCATGAAAATATCGTGAATATTCGTGGAGATATTAGCATGTGAAAATAGCACTTTTTCAGGCCTCAAAAAAGAAAAAGTTCGTAAATTTGCAAGTTACGCAGGAAAAGACATATATTTTCTAATTTATTCTAAAAGAAAAAGTTATTTTAGATATTTTTAATAGTTACTTTAAGAGAAATATTTAGCTTAGCAGTAATTCTTATTTGAAATTTTGATTTTAATTTTGTATCAGGTTCTAATTCATATACGCTCGAAATATAAAATATTTCTCATGAGGATATAAAAAAAAACTTTCATTCCTTTTTAATATTTCAATTCCCATCAAGTTTGACGTAAATTAAATTTTAAATTTATCTTTAAATTGATTATTTCAATTGTCTCAACGTCAAAAATAAAAGCAAAAAAAAAAATCCCTTGACCTTTTTTATTCCTTTGCAAGTTTTCAACTCCCAAGAATACAATTCTTTGATAAATTAATAAGATGTCTCAGTCGGGTTTGGGTTTAATGGTTAAAATTAATCTGAAAGCATTAAAAGTGTAAAATTTCCTGTTACATTCTTAATATTTTATTACTATCTCTTTATTCAAAAAAGTTTTTGGTGAAGGTTTCCTGAGAAAAACTAATTAATTACTGATCTGAATGACATATTTTTGATATCAAAATGTCAAGATTCTTTTCAGGATTCCGAGTAAGCTGTTATATTTTTAAAAAAAATCTCAAATTTTAAATATTTTCATTTTTTAACACACGGATAAGGTCGCAGTTACATAGAAGGAAACAATGAATTTTAAAACAATAGAAAACATATTTCGCTATTTTTTTAAATTTTCATACATTCATTAATTCTCTTTCTACTTATTAAACGAATCTAAAAAGTGTTAGTGGGCTTCTTTTTAAAGGTAATTTTTTATATTTTTATTGTTTGAACTATTTTAATTGCATTTTAACTTCTGTGGATGTAAATTTATCTTTTTTCATTTAGTTTTGAAATATATTTGTATGCTTATATTTATCTTTGTTGTTGTGGCAACCTAATCATTACAATATTTGGAATAAAATAAAAACACGCCTTTTAAAAATTCGAACACTAAAAATAACATTTTTATTTTATTTAATGTATTAATTTTTAGTAACTAACTAGAAAATTAATTAATATTTTTATTATTTTCTCTTGCTCTATTACTTTCAAAACTACATCTGGTAACTATATATTTGATGTCTTATGGTTTACTAATGAAGTGTAGTATAATGCTAAACTATGGTTGTAGTTTTTGTCTAAATTAATCAGGGGAATATTTTTGTATAAAAGGATGTGCTCAAATCTGTTAACAATTTTGGTAACCCCTTTTTTAATTTCTGTAGAATCAAATATTTTTTGTCTCAGAACGTTCCATGTTTAATAGTTTAAGCTTAAAAAAAGAAGTCAAAAGTTTTGAAACGTCAAAATATTATCAAATAAAGAATGAAAAGAGAAGTTATAAATGAATCATGGCTTACTAAGAACAAATGTATAGTTGTATACCTAACGACAAAATTTTAAGAGATTGTGATCATTTTAGTTTTCCTCAATTTCTTCTTATTTGAAGAAGTGAGAATTCTAATATCGCTTACAGCAGCTGTAAGAAGTTAGGTGCTAATATGTTTTTGGCTCTATCATTTTAATTGGCTTAGAATTTAATTATTATTAATTATAAATTAGGTAGAAAGTATTCAAGTTTAATACACTAATTGGAAGGCATCTCTTTCTTTCATGAGTAATAAAACTAAAAAAAAAAAAAAATGAAAGAAAAACTATAAAAAATGAATCTAGTGAAGATCTCATACAAAAAACATTATTTCATGAAAAAATGCGGTAAATAATTTCTCTACGTGATGTTAATAAAAAGAAGAAAGGTTTCGGAAATTCCGTATTAATGTCACGTTTTAGTAACTAGTCTTCTGAAGTGACGTGCCTTGATTCATCACTGAAGGATATTGAAATCTGAAAAATGAAGCTGAATTACGAAATGAATGGGTCGTATAAGTAGTATAAATCCTCAATACGACCTGTCCACAACATCAAACCTGGTACCGAAAATGTCAAAGTGACTTACGTTTTTATCAAGGTTGTTTTGGGATTTTTTTCTGAAAGGATTGCGCCTTGGAAAGGAATGCAGAATGGCAAGAATTATCTTCTATCTGGAAACATTCTCTGATAGGGAAGGGTTAACGCTTTCTCTCAAAAGTTTGAAAACAACTGACGACAATATGCCCAGAGTTAACTCTACCAGCAATATGACTAAAACTCGAGCCTGTGAGATGATATATATTAAAACTTTTGAGCATATTGTTAAAAATCTTTATATTAGTAAAATGTAATTGGTGAATTGGTACTTTCTGTTAAATATGAATAAATGCTGAAGAATACGTGGATGAAACTCAGAGCATGTGTCCAAAAAAAATTTTTTTCCGATTCAAAATTATCTTAAAATTTTACTTTTAGCTGTAGGCAAAACTGATTCTTTTAATAGGTATGATAAAATTTGATTAAAGAATGTTTTATTTTCAAATTTACTAAGTTTTGCTCTTGAACAAAAGAAATATTAACTTTGAAAACTAGAGAAAACTAATCGAAAAAATTGTTTTTCTTTTACTCCTGTTTTGCCAATTGGATGTCACAATTTTTTTAGATTGTGTCTGTTTGATAGCAAGAGTGTAATTTTTAATTGGCACGCAAATTCAAGTTATAATTATCTTTAAGAAAAATTAGAAAATTTTGAAATTTTCATATTTTAGAAAAAAATTACAAAGCAATTTTATCTTTGTAAGGTTGACTCATTTGTCTACTATGAATTAAATACGATTACTATCCACTTTAAAAAAAAATGATGTAACTATAAAATTGTGATTATAGGTTGGTATGTGAATGGTTTTGTCTCTTTAAAGTTCTACAAATGAATCGTATAACTCGAAATTGGTATGATTGCACTAAGGCAGTGGTTCTTTCACAAATAAAATTATTCCTTTTACTATTCGCTTCGCATAAAAGCAAGAAAATGCTAATTTCTAAAAGCTTCTCTGTAACATTTTTTTTTTTTAAAGTGCTCTCCAAAGAGTTTTCTCTTAAAAAAGGGCTCTTAAATAAAAACGTCATGGAACCATTGGACTAAATAAAATTACATCATGAATGAAAATTGTAGTTAAACCTTTATGGAAACCCAAATTTGTCATAATATCACTAGAACTGGGGTTTGTGAGCTGAAATATTTCCAAACTATTTTTGTTGCTTTATACAAAAAATTACTTTTTAATTGGAGCTATACAATGCTAAGGAATACTTGAATACGTCTCAACTTTTATTTTAATTAAAGAAATTTCTTTTATTTTTAAGTTTAAAGTTTTTTAAAAGTTCTAATGACATAGGGAGGAACCGTCAGAAAATAGTCATTGCCCCAAACAACGCCCATATCACTACTTACTTGTGTTACCCAGTGGGCACCCTTAAACTGAAGTCACGAAAGCAAAGTCCTGTAACTAAAGGTATGAATGATGATCAATGATAAAAGAATAACACAAAACCTTGCAGTAACATTCTCTGTAACTTTTTTTAGAATGCTCCTCAACGACTTTTCTTTTTTAAAAGTTCTCTTGAATGCCAAAAGTTTTGGAACCATTGAACTAAATAAAATGACATCATGAATGAGCTAACCTATAACTCCTCCAGACCATTGGAAATTTCTTGCATTATCTTGGCACAAGGTCGTTTATTCTTTCTCAAACATTAACGCAGCCGAATCGAAAATGCACCAACCTATTCTTCAACCTTGCAACAATCGCAACTGAAAGTATGAGAACTTTAGTTTTTCATATCCCATTGAAAGTGCGGACATATATGTGAGCACTTTAGTCGAACACTCATTAAATTAGCTCCGCACAATACAACGTCGCTATTAGCGCAGTTGCGCAAACTCAATTGCATGTGTCTGGGTCTAACGAGTGGAACTTTCTTTGAAACGAAGATACATCGGGAAAGTTCCTCGCATGTTAAAGTTTCTTGGGCGATGTGCTTTAATTGAATAAGAGAACATGTTTAGAAACTCCACTTAGTCTAATTTAGACCTTCTCTACTCTAATTCGTCTATTTCAGTAGCTTCCCTTTGTTGTCATTCTTCACAGCTTTAAAGTTTCTGACTCTTTAACGACCTTCAATTGACAAAGCTTGATTTTTAAAGAGGTTCTTCAACTGAATCAAAGTGGAGTTTCCTAAGTTTTTTTTTCTTGGGGGATGAATATAAATATTTCACCCCTCAAACTTCTTGACATTACAGGTAGAAGATTTGTATTTTGAAAAGAGCAAAATAAGATCTCAAGGCCCTGTTTTAATTTTTTAAAGATATAATTATAACAATAGTTGCACGATTTTTATTTGTCACTGTTCAAACAAAACTAAGCAATTTTAGACCATGAAATCATGAATATCATACTTAAAATTTCAAGTTGTAAAATAGTAGAAGGAATTTTTAATTTGGACGTTAAAGATATAACTAGTAATGAGTACTCTTTATTCATTTCAATAAGAAAAATAAATCCATTATACATACATATATAAGTTCTATTGAAGAAGCTAAAACTTTAACGAGTTTGACAAATCTATTAAAAGAGTAGGCTTATCCACTTGGTATTTTTTATGTTTAGATCAAATAGATTTTTTTTTTGCATATTTTATCTGGTATCATTGTTTTCTTTTAGAATGATTTATGTTGGATTCATATTTAAATAACACAATTAAATGTTTATATTTATTTCATTTGCTTTTCTTTTTTTAGCATTTTTTTACATTTTAGATTTTTTACTTCTTATTTGTATTGTTTTAGATTTTGATAAAATTCTTGTTAAACTTTAAAAAAATTACACATTTAAACACACTATGTAGGTTAGTTTGTGGTTTTAAGTACTACTTAGTATTAGTAGCAATAATATAATATGTGTTTATAATATGTTATAATGTGCATAAAAATTGATTTATTTTCCTCCATTTGAAATAATTAAATGTGAAAAAGAATTACTTAAATATATCAAGGAAATTCAATGATTTCGGAAAACTCAATGGGGGGTTATATACAATGATAAAGATTTATATTTGAATTTATGGTTTGAAAATTTAGATTCCTACCAATATTTAAATATAGATAAACTTCACTGCAAGTTTAAAATAAACGTTAATATATACATTGATTATAGTATTACTATACAATAATTATAATATTACTTAAGATATTGAATTGAAGTAACTACTACTAAAGTTAATAGTAAAGTGTTTAACTTAAGAAAACTGTTTATATTATTATTATTATTATTATTATTATTATTATTATTATTATTATTATTATTATTATTATTATATTTCATTTCTAGTAATTGAAAATCAAACAAAAAGCAAATTATTAATAGTTATTTATAAGAATGAAGAAATAAAAGGTTAATATATTTTGTGGTTACATATGGACATTGTAAAATTAATATGGCTTTATAGTGAATTTTCGGGTAATGAACAATCAAATGTTCACAAAATATTATTTTAAAATTAAAATAAATACACTTTGTTTTTTTACATATGATCAAAATACTTCTTTGAGATAATTTGATGTATTTGTATGTGTTGACTTTCTTCCCTCTTTTTAATTTAAGAAATTATTTAAATAAGCTATTAGAAAGTTTTTAATGTTAAAATGTTAACCTTAAAAATACAAAAAAGTGAATTGTGCCGCTTGATGAATGACTAAGTTTATGAAATTTAATTTTTATAACATGTTTCTTCCCACTCTTAAAACGGCATTTTCAAAATTGAGTAAAATATACTCTAATCTGAGTATTTCACAAACTCAAACTAGCTCCGAATCAAATTTACTCAAGTTTGAAGCATGTATAAACTCATTTCTGGAAATATGCAGGAACTCAAAAATGATACATCATGTCCTCATTTTTGGGCAAATTCATGTTTCAGGAATATAAAGCATTGGCCAGTATCCTTCTGACAATATCGGCCCCCCCCCTTGTCAAACTTATTCCCATCGATGGTACAGTATTTGATCAGAATGTGGCTAGTCCATCATGTAACGACATAAAATAATAACGAATCTACCTAATTGTAACTTGCGTGTGATACCGCACCTGGGCGAGGCGGGCTATCACGTTATAAAAGCATGAAAATTGACTCCACATTCATGAAATGCAAAGTTCGTAATAAAACAAAAATACATATAATTTAAGTGGTGACTGTTAAATTGTTTGAAACTGAGTACTCCTGGAATTTCAAAATTGAAAGTCTTCATATTTGAAATAAAAAGTTTAATAGCAAATTGAAACTATCGATGTATTCAGATTTGAAATAGTCATTTCTCTCAGTGTATCTTTCAATAAAAAAGATGAAACTATAGTAGAGTATATTGGGCTTTAATCTGATGATTATTACTATAGTTTATTTATTTTAAAAAAAAATTGAAATTAGGTTATAAATTATTATTATTATTATTATTAATATAATTATATTTTATAAAAAAATCCAAGTTCTCTCCTTTCCATTTCAATTTTCATTTAACTCTGTACAATAAATGAATAAGCTTAATTAAAAATTCCTAAAGTGGTTCTAAATAGTTCTTTTATATAGATATCCTTAGAAGTCTGATATTTCCTAAGGGCTCTTGAGGATTATTGGAGATTATTATGCATCAAAAGGCGAATGGAATGTTAAATATAATAAATACTCTTTTAAAATTTTGTGAAAAAGTAGTAACTTAGTAACAAAATATATAAATGTTTTTCACGGTAGACAATTAACGCTGGTCGGGAAAATTTGAGTCATACATCAACAAACAATTTATTAAGAGCTTTTCTTAAAGAACTGATCAAGTTTTGACGGAGGTCGAAGCAAACAAAAAAAAAATTCTTTCGAAGGTTGGATGTTTCGAAGAGTGTGGGAAAACCAGTGAAGAGCATTCCAAAACAATATCCCTTAAAAAAATGAAAGATGTCAACGCGTGTGTCTTCTCTCATTAAGAACTGGGGTCAATGCCCTCCACCGAAAATAAATCTTCGCTAAGCTCCGATGTAAACAAACAGTTTACGCCTCCCATTAGTCCTCCAATTTCGACGGGATAAACGTTACCCACCTCCCGCCCACTTTGATCCGCGTGTTTTTCTCGACGTCAGGATGATGCATTCCAGCGGGAACCCAACCGAGTGTTGACCTCCGCCGCATTATTTACGGAGTTATTTACGGAGTCCGAGCGAGGCGTAATTGCCGCGGAATGACACCGGTGAGTTCGATACCGCATCTTAGAGAAGACATCGGATGGACCATCATTCATCAAGGACGCGTAAATAAGGGGGCCGTATAGGGGAGGCTGGACTGGAGCTCCGGGTTCGTTGACCGGATGCTGTCAGAGAGGGAATCTTAAACAAGAGTTCCTTCCCAGGTGATCAATGTTGTAACAATATCGCCCAATATCAATTAATGTCGAATATTTTATGGTCAATAAAAGAAATCTAAGTAGGTGCTAGGCAGAGCCTGGACTAAAAAAAAATTTAAAGGAGAGAAATAAGTTGTCTTTTTTAATGTGTACGACTAAAATCTTAGCACGTATTTCTTGGGAGAGGGAAAGTAACAAGAACATAAAAAATGACGATTGGGGGTACACTTCAGACACTCCGAGGTGCTATCCAACCTTAAAAAGGGAATTTTTGGTTGAAATACCTACATTGTATTTGGTTACACTACACTACCTGTTTGTGTTTGGTTGAATACATACCGAGATATTAACTTCAATGCACGTTAACTACAAAGTTTTGTAGCATTTAGTGATATTTTCCCTTGACATATCTGTGCTCTAGATTCGCTTCTCCATCTTGAAACTTTTTGAGAATAACTTTATATTATTAATATACTTTAAGATGCTCCGTAAATATTTAAAATTTTTGTCTAGGGATCCATTTAAGATAACTAACCCTCGAATGTGTCAAATCGTCTCAAGTGAGAAAAAGTCGACAAATCGTTGACTTAAGTATTTTTTAAAAGAAAAAATATCAAGTCTCGGGTCTAAACCAGTGCATGTGCATTTGTGATTTTTGACTATTTTAGCAAAAATATAACAAAACTATGAATTTTTGGTTTAACCACTATGTCTACCTTTTGTAAATTGAAAAAGAAAATCGATACCAGATAAGAGCATTTATGACATCATTCTCGTGTAATATACCTGCATAAAACTTATCACCACTTTTTAAAACAAAAAAAGGTAATATAATTAAAAAACTATTACATCTTTCAATCGTGTTTTTCGAGCAACTGGATCCTAAATTTTTAAGTTCTTTAAATAAATGAAGAATATGGCTATCGAAATAAAGACACGAGGTAGTCGTGTGAATTGTATTCAATCATATGATTGTCATTTTTTCAAATAATTTTTTTAATGACTCCTAGCGTAGTACTTAAAAACGTTCTTAATAGCACTATATGAATGAAATAAACCTGAAAAATGAAGTTGTATTTTTAATAATAAATATCGAATAAAAACTATTTTACCCAGCAAAAACTAATGCCGCGTAATTTTGTCAATATTGGCCAATATTTCAGAGGGGGTCGTTTTAAAAACGCCAATATTGAAAGAACGATATTGACAAGTGTTTTGTGATACCTGCGGAGACCGAACGTAACTAAGAACTTTTTTAGTTTTGTCAATTTAGTATCTAATCTTTTTCATTGAAGTTTGTACTTAAAGAAAATTGCCCTGATTTATATTATTTATGCTGAAATTTGTGAGGTGTTTCAAATGCAGTATAATGAGAAATATCAGCATGTGGACAAAAAACGTTTTTGCCACTCGAAATTATCTCCTAACTCTTAATTTTTGAATACAAGAAATGTTAACTTAAAGAACTAGGAAAAACTATCTTAAAAATTAATTATTAGTACTCTTATTTTGCTTATCGGATATCACAAGTTTTTTGGACTATGTTTGTTAAGATAGTTATTTATAGCATATTTTAAAGTTAATAAAGGCAAACAAGCACATTACAAAATACAATCAATAAACACTAAGGGGACTGGAGTCCCAATAGAGTGAATATATTTTACCATGATACAACTACTGTTATTAAAGAAAAAATTCAAATTGGTTACCTTTTTGAAAAGTCAGCAAATTTAGAAATTTTCATATTTTAACAAAAATGTACCAAAACTATTTAAGAATAGTTTGTTTGACCACTATGTCGATTGAAAATATCTATGTAAATTTAAAAGAAAATCGATAAGAGCACAATTATTACTTCATTATCTTATAATATCCCTGAATAAAATGTATCACCACTTTTTAAAACAAAAAAAAAAGTTAATGTAAGAAAATTATTTCAAGCATAAACGTAGATGTGGCCAAGGAATTTCCATTTTTTAAGTTCTTCAAATAAATGAAGAATATGTGTATCTAAATAAAGCTCCATGGTAGACGTGTTAGTTGTTTCGAACATTTCATGTTCTTCCATAATTCTTCCCAGGGATTGAATTTTATAATCAAGGTTTCATCAAAATGTCTATGTTAATTATTTAAAATTTTAACAATCGAATTTGATTTGTGAATAAATATTAATTGTATTGATTTTATTAGTCAAGGATGGCAAATGAGTGATAAGAGTTTACTCAGTTTTACTTATTTAATTCTAGATGAAGATTGTTTTTTTTATCAAAAAATAAAAGACAAATAGAGCCAAAATAAATCATCACCGACTCGCCAGAAACACCAATCTAATTTTTCAAGGATAAGGATTAAAATAATCGAGGCATTTCTTTATTGGGGAACTTTCGACTTTCACTCGCATGTTAATAGATTATAAGTCCTTATTTAAATAATATTTCTCAGATATAATTATCATGTTGATCTGAAAAAAAACCTGTTCAATCTAATGATTAAAATAAGTTTTTTCTATTGAGTTAAGTTCTTTTTCATCAATTATCAATTCCAAGCCCAAGTAAATTTATGAAAGATCAGTGACCCATGAGAGCAATTCTTTCATTCCCTGGCAATGTCCCTGAATAAAATATAATCACCACTTTTGAAACAGCGGTTCCACCGAAAACATTCTTATTCCTTCCTTCTTTTCTCTCTCTCCAAATGTAAGAAATCTAAATTTCAAAAAAAATTTCTTTCATTAAAGTGCTCCTCGACGATTTTTCCCTTAAAAAGGAACCTTCTTTTGGAACCATTGATTTAAATAAATTACATAGTGAATAAAAACAAAACTATAGCTGAACATTTATATCACACTCAAAATTATGGAGTAAACTTAGATTTAAAGCATTTCCTTAGTTTATGCTATTTTTATAATTACTTTTCCTTACTATCTCGTACTGCCCAAACGGGACCGATGATATTTTTTCGCTTTTGAAAAATATTGTTCTTCTATTCTCCTACAATTAATATGTTTCAAAGCTCTCTGAATTAACCCCTTTTGTCTAGTTTTTTAGTTGCTTGTATAGTCATCATATGCTTGTTTTAAGCAAATAATAATATCTATCTTTACTTTTTCAGTTCAATTTTGTGTTCAACTGGTGAATGAACTCCAGTAGAAGCCCTCACAGAACAAGGCATGCTTTCCTGACAGTAAGTTTACAATTTAAATACCATTCACACATGACATATTTATCACTCACTGTTTCACATGCGTAATTATAATTCACAATTATAATCTAGAAAGATACAAACACCATTTCTTACGTATTTTAGCACCAAAAGTTATAAATTTGCCTTCGTTAGAACAGAGAGAAATATTCAATGCACATAGTAACTCTCTCAGTGTTCTCAAAGTACAGTGGTAAGTCCAAGATTACAAAATTGGAAATTAGTATGGGTTTGAGTTTGTTTTAAAATCCTCTGTTTAGTAAGCTAGTGGTACTACAAGTAAAATGTTAAATAAATTATTGGTTTGTAAGAGGAGTCCCGATAACGCCTTCTCAATATGCATAGACTTAGTTTTATAGCATTGGTAGGGGGCCCGTATACAAGGTGATGTAAAAAAGTGCCTTCTCCATAGGAACAACCCAAACACCGTTTTATAAAAATTTTAACTACTAAAAACTGAGTTTGTGGACTTACTCCTCTTTCATTCTGAAGTTGTGGTTACCATTCACGTTCAAGGTTTCTTCATTACAACTGGAAGGATACAAATATATTTTATGAAACAAAATAATTTTCTTCTTACAGTCATAAAACTTTTTGTGAATATCAGTCTTGAAGCTCTGTTTGTTTCATGAAACTTATAATACATGCGGTTTAATGAAATAGATATAAAGGTCGAGATTTACACTTTTGTTATGTAATATGTAAGCACAAGTAACTTATACATTATTTGTAAAAAACTAAAAGAATTATTTGAAAGTTAAATCCCGGTTAGTCAAACATGTGTAGTATGGATAGTCGACTGATTTCATTTTTCCCATTGCTTAAATTCAAGCATGATTTTATGGGAACTAGTTATAAGTATATTTTACGCTGATATTTTTACTTATAATACTCGCATCCCTTGTTCACTCTTAAAACTTTACAGTAACATATCATTGATAAAATTTCTATCCAAATTTCACTACTGTAAAACCCTACATATCGTTCTTTAAATTATTACTTAGGTTGATGCCTTTTACTTTTACAAACTCAGTGAACTATATATAAGGGAGTTGAAAGAACGGTTCTTTGAATAGGGTGGGAGGTCCAGACGTTTCTATATCAAGAGTTTTACCACCTGTAGTTGCTACAGAAGAAGCTTCTTTTAAACATGATTTTAAGATAACACACTGAGAGGTCAATGACACTTTTCAACTCACTCATGTTGATTTAGTATGGAGCACTTTTTTAAAGTCATACAATTTAAAGATTTTATGTAATGCAGTAAGTACTAGTAATAATCAACACAAATAGGGAAAGTTTGAAGAAATTTAGTTAAAATCAGGATGTGTAAAAATATAATTTTCGCGTTTTTCTTAAATCTCTGAAAGTGTCTACATCTACGTGCTTTAAGTTTTTCAGATGAGAAAAATGTTTTGAAATGTTTTTACGCGGTTATAATTGGTAAATAATTTTTACAAACCGTCAATAAGAAAATTTCGATTAAGTTAATATTTTATGTCATAATAATTTCTGATTATTCATATTTGTTCCACTATGACTTCATTTGTGTTCTTGTATTCAAAAATGTTAAAGTAGTTAGCAACTAATAACAAGGAATTTTAAATTTAGTAATTGATATCAGTAAGTTCCTATTTTTATGTTACAAAAATATAAATTATCTTGCCATGTAAAGGGATTTTTTTTTTAAATTCATAGAGGTACTTTCTATTTATATGTTTTTATGGACATGGATAACCATTAATAATGCAAATAATAAGACAGTAATCGGGAAAATACTAATGTGAAAATTAATTTTTAAAGTACGTGATTTTTGTATTATTCAGGTAAATTTATACTATATTTTACAAGGCATGTATTATAAGCAAAAGAAACACTGTGTTACTATGCACATTTCAAAGTAAATATAGTGGTTTTAAATACCTTGCATCAATTTTGTTTTTTAAACACCTAGCATCATGACACTGTATTGCATCCCTAAACCTTGCACATAAAAAACGTTTAGAAAATTCTGTTCAGAAACTAGAGAAGGAAAAATGTCTCTCAAATTTGTAAAATCCACTAAGAAGCTTTTAGGAACTAAAAAATAAATGTCTGAAAACCAGCTAATTCCTCTGTCCATTATTGATATTTAAAGATACAAGACATCCATTTTTCTTAGTCGCAACTGATCTTTGAAATTAGTAGAAAACTGATTTAGAAAAGCTCAAGTTGTTTTGTTGCATAACTTATCGATTTTTTTGTTGATACAGCATTCTTATATTTCTTTTCAAAGCATAGCTCTGAGTTGCTTCGCGAGTTAGTTTTTATTACAAAATCTTTCAGTCGAAAAAACCTCAAAACAGAGTGTCTTTTCTTAGTTTTCCCGGTCTTTTCCGCTGTGTTATTTCAGTGAAGGTTGTGTGGGCGTATTGTGTGAAAGTCATTCACATCAGGTGTTGAACATACTGACGTCATTCCCAAAGGTAAAGAATTTCATAGCGTGCATCGGAATAATGATGTCTTATATTTAGAAAATTTTAATAATTATCTCTTAGGGTGCACACAATCTTGCTAATCTTCATCCTACTACACATAACCAGCTTTTTGGCTTTTATCAAGTATACAGTAGGTACTTCCATGAAATTTATTCTATTCATTTAGTTATAAATTAAATGTCGACAACTCTCATTTAAAAATGTCTTCCCTGTAAAATTTATTACATTTTAGTACTATGTGACATTGCAACCTTTAGTTGCAATTCAAGCTATTTACGCATTACGCTGGTTTTGTTATTAGTTATTGTTTTTCAAAGAAGATGTGTCACTTTAAAAATTAATATACCTAACTGATCCATATCGAAAAATTTTCGAAAGCGTCCAATGATGTTTTTGATGTATCTTATGTAGGTGAATAGGAATATTCTCCTCTTTTTTCTGTTTCTATGAGTTCTATGACTTTTAGACTCTTATGATGATTTGATTTGATATAATTTGATTATAATAGTTTAAATTTCAACTTACTTACTCTGGCATTGCTTACATGATTTTTTTGTTATCACAGTGCATTTAAGTGCAGTGTTGCGCAAACATTCTAAATCATTACCTAATGTTTTACAAAGTGTCGTTTAAGTATAGAATCATCTTATAGAAATACCACGTTTTTAAATTTAAAGTTTAAAAATGAATCGGTAGTTAGCAACTAAACTTGATCATTGTTTTCTCCAGTCTAGAACCAAACATAAAACCACAGCATACGACGGTATAAGGGAAAAAATCAAAAGGGGATAAGGGATAATTTTGGTTATTTCAAATAGTTAAAAAGGTAAGAGTTTTAAATTTTGGGATATAGGAATATTCATTCGCCTCTTTTTTCTGTTTCTATGACTTAGACTGCTATAATAATTTGATATCAACTGTTGCTTAAAAACCCGACTAACTCTCAAGAACAATTCTCAAAGCACAAAGAACACGATTTTCAACTCATATTTTACCCGATCCAGAATGCTGACAAGTATTTCTCTCACAAAGAAATAAATATTCCAAGTAATAACCCAATAAGTCGATTTTTTTTAAATTCTAGACAATATCCTCTACAACTGATCATAAGACAATCTCGACCTCTAAACAAAACGGCTGTGGTCACTATTTAAAAAAAAAACCATATGTCGCATTAAAGTTCACACGAACTTCGTTGATAGAACCCCCAAATATATTCAACTCCCCCAAGAGAAAAAAAATCGCAAAAATATCTATCTCTCTGAACTCTTAACCTTGGGGTGAAGGTTGCGATGGTGGAGGTAGTATTAGCATTTGGTTATCGGGCCTAAACGGGTCTTGTAAACGATCCGGAGACTCCCAAGAAAGAGGGAGTGGGGAGGGCGTTTTGACCCGAAGGCGATGTGGACATCCCAGGGGGAGACGGGACCAGTCCAGAGAGATTGGAAGAGGAGAGCACACTGCGCGAGGATCACTCTTGAGGAGAAGCGGAGATCAGGGAGACAGGTATGTTCTCACTCATTCTGGGGTTCAGATAGTATGGCGGAGTGGGAAGATAGTGGATTTTTTTTTGGTCTTTTGTGTGTACTCCAATTTTTTTTATTTTAGTTTTTATTACTGTTTACTATTGCGAATTATGGCCTTATATGTTTGGAATTTCCGAGGCTGTGTGTAAGAATAATGGTACTGGAATTTTTGGTTAATGAGAGAAAGTGTAAGAGTTTTTTTTATGGGGGAAAGTGGATTTAGTATAGTTGTACTAAGATGTAATTTATTTTTTAAATAGTTTTGTATACAAAATATAGTAGTACTGTTAGAAGTGTATAGCTCTTCGGAAAAATGCATATAAATATTTTAGATTAATTTCAACAGAAAATGTAATGTTATGCTTCTTTTTATTGTTATTACGAGGGACAGTCAAAACGTTTCTTGAATTTTAGTAGCTCTTTACTACAAATTCCGGGAACGTTTAGATTGCCCCTTGTGAGATAAAGAGGAAGAAATTTGTTTCAGTCGTTATCCTATTGTGTTTGCCTGGAAAAAATTAAACTTGTGTCTTTCTGAGATATTTCTACCCTTGAAAATTCAAATTGAAAAGATCTCATTGAAAAAATATTTTTATAACTTGCACACATTTTAAGTTTTCTGAAATATTTTTTAATTAATTAATTTTGTTCAAACTAAAACAGCAATAAAAAGCTCTTCTTCTCAAATCTTCGTATTAAATGTACAAATACAGTAAAGCTACAAAATTTTCTCTTGAGCCCACTCGTAGTTTTCAATTCATTATAAACACGGGCCAGTAAAAAAGAGCGCTCTTTGAATGGATTTAAGAATGCGTTAAATCATGAAAATTGACACCCAAATATTATTTGAACTCCCACTTGTTTGCCCACAATAGCAGCTCTTTCATCATCTCTTAGAAAATCCAGTCCACACTCAAGCGACTCAAGACTTCTTTTGTGCGATCCCACTTTCTTATGCTATTTAGTGTCGTTTTAGGTTTGTCTAACCCTTCTAGCAGTTTTTTCTATTAAGTTTGGAATCACCTCTTGTGTATTATAAATCTTTTCAATGATTAAGGCTTGAAAGCTCTCTTCATAGTAGGTATGATAGAAAGATCTAAGAAAACACACAGATGGGTTTAAGCCGTTATTAAAAAATATGATAAAATTACATATTTTTTCCCTTAAATTTAAGAAGTAATAAAGTTAATGGTAATTTTCAAACTGGTTTCATTAAGTTGACAGTGAGCTTTATAGTTTATATTCGATAAATACTTAAAAAATGTAATATTAATTACTTTAATTAGTATTACAATGTAATATTAATTGCAATATTAATTAAAGGTGTTAATAAATGTAGTATTTATTTACAACTTTTTTAATATTTGAGAGCCTTGTATTATACATGATACCAACACTTCCATTTAAAATACCGCTGAACACAATTTTTGTGCTAACAGATATGAAAGTGTAGTACCTCATAATTGTAAGTATATCATCATTTATACATTCCAATCATTTTTAGCTTCAACTAAGAGTTTCTCTCAAGGTTTTTGAACTTCTCCCTAAGTAACCCCCAGGGTCACCCAAGTGGCATTGAACTCCTCTGTTAAAAAAAAGATGGGACCAAAGATATCTGTCTGCATGGGGCGACTAGCCCCCTGAATTCGGGCTTGGCTCTCCCTCAGGCTATACGTGACGATCCGGGGTCAATAACTGACTTTGGGCCACTGAAGGGGCAAGAATACCAGCGTGGGGGATTTTCGGGGGTCTTCATCTCAGAGCTTCATTTAATGGATGGTCTTTTATCTTTACTCTCGCTGTTTTGATTATATTTTTAAGTGACTCGTTTTATCGCTATGGAAATGTCTTCTCCGTCTTCTCAGACGGGGTCATTGCCATTTGGGATTATTGACCCCCACACGGGATCCCCTAACTTTGAGGGACAGATAAATGCTCCATTGCTTGGAATTCAAATTGGGATTCGTATACGTCAATTAGGCAATGAATAATTGAGGCCTTCCAGATACGAAGAACTCGACATATGTATAAAGGAATTTTTTTTCGCCATTCCCTGTAGATTGTAGAAAATCTGTTGGTATGTGTATCACCTTCCCTTCTTATTAGAATACCTAAAGATGGATTTTCAAACATCTTTTTCTAAAAATTGCTGTCGATGAGTTCGTTCTTCGTATCCGGAAAGCATCAATTGTTGAAAACGCATTATCCATTTGTCAAAATATTTTAATTGGACTTTGAGATTCCAATTAGTTTTAAATACCATCGGGTTCCGAATTAACCAATTTATGGTGCTGCTGATTGGCCTCATATAAAGATTTTTGTGAAAGTTTCAGGTAAATTTTTGTTATCAATTCCTAGTAAAACTTTTTAACATATTGCAGCTCTATACATATATTTTAAAAGTGCTGTACGTTGTTAGATTCCAGATTGATAGGTAATTAGGGGTAAAATAAATTACTTAATTAATTGATTCTAAATCTAATGTTTTGATCTTTCTTTAAATAAATCATGATTATTTGCACTAGACTCTATTGTAGGAGAAATCAAATAATTATAATAAGCAATGTAAAAATAAAATTATTTCTGTGAAGTATTACCTACTGACAAAACTACATAATTTAAAAAAGTTTTACAATACTATTTCCATACACATATTTGTTATGCAAAACATGATAACTCGCAATAAAAATTGATAAATGCAAATGGAAAATAACTTAATATTAATTGAGAGCTGTGTACTAAAATTTATAAATGTATTGCTTTTTCCTCATTGCATTATCAAAGTGTATATTTCCAACAAAATCCCTTTTGGAAAAATCCAGGATTAAAGTTAGACACCTTATAAAAAATAAAAATTAAATTCGTTAACTGCATCCAAAAGTTTGGCAACTTAAAGTTTCTCCAAAATCATCCAATTGGCGCAACTGAATAGGTTGTAACTGTACAACTGAACGGTAGCAATTTGATTAAAATATCTCTTTTAAATTAATTTTCCGAATATCTTTCCTCCCACGGGCGTTTCAATGGACCAATGCGTGCAGAAAGTCATTTGGTGTGCAGTTTTGTCAATTCGTTTACCTTTGGAGTTGCTTGGCGCAAGTTTCCCGCGTTTCCCGCGCCTGAGAAGGTGCTTTGAACACGAGCCAATCCGCCTATAAATAGAGCAGAGTCTTCTACTCTCTCGCACTGGCATTGACATCTGCCGCTTGCCTTGCCACTAGCCGCGGCTCTTGACCGCTGGATCGCCCGACAGCTTCTCAGTCTTCACGGCCGGTCATTTTAAAAAGGGCTGTATGGGATATAAATATGGGTGAATCGTAAAGCGATTGCTTTTTTTGTAAGGTGTAGGCGAAGTTTATAGAATTTCAACTTTGTTTGGATTTATAAGGGTTTTGTGTTGTCGTTTAAAACTGGTATCGGTTGTTTTTCTATAGTTACGGCGTAATTTGCGAATTAAAGTAAAACAATAAAACCCATTTCTTAAACAAAGAAATTAAGAGATTTTTCAATATCGTTTTATTATTTACATTAACTTGCGTTTAATAATAAAAAAGTCTTCATAAGGATATATTTAGATTTGTACATGTTTCTCAAGTTATTTTTATTGATGTCGATTTGGAATTGGAATAATCTTCAAAATGTATTAATTTATGGTAAGTATGATGCGGTTATTTTTGTGTGTTTTTGTTGTTATGTAATTTTGTTAAAAATATGTCCTTTGAATCAGCAATGAAAATTATAACAGGTTATAATGAAACTAATGAACTAGGCACTAGGTTGGGAAATATTTTGAAATAGTTTAATGGAATAAAAAGAGATTGTTCAATGAGTTTGTGTAACTTTAAAAGAACTATTAATCTAATACCCTCGACATCAGTTAGCGAATTTTAAATGTTTTTTTCAACTGCTTGGTCAAAACTTTAATTGCAACTGAACCACTTACCATTTATCGTAATTCAATTGCAATTGTTTACGTTCAAGATTTTTTTTATTGTTGAACCGTTCAACAAAACAATAAATGAATTAAATGTCCAACACCTGACAGTGTAAATCCAGTTTCAACATTGTTTATAGCGCTGTGATGATTCAAATGTTTCACAATTTTTAAAATCGATATTGGCAAGTGTGAAGTGTACATTGTGCAATGATTATCTTCTTTTCATCGTGCAATTAAGTTCAAAATATAATAATTACTTTAGACGCTGAAATTTTATTATTGTGCTATTTATTTATTTTTCCCCATTTTTTCCTCAATGCTTTAGTTTACAAATAGATAACGTATTCTAAAACGTCAGCGAGGCATAGCGATCTGATCGTTTTTAACTTCCTTCAAATGATGCGGTAAATGGTATGCCTCTTGGATTGTTCATTCAAAAAAAAAACTAGACCAAGTTCACTACTTTTTATGTTTAATTTTATTAGGACGCATATCTATTAAATAGTTTCTTTAAAAGGTAGTACTTCAAAAATGCACTCTGTAAAGGTCTCTTATATTGTATTTTGTTGCGCGCGCAGTTTATAATATAGTTATCTTTCTCTTTTCCATCTTGTTAATGATTAAAATGAAGTCAAATTTTAAAAGAAATAAACACTTCGATAAGTGTATTCGAAAAATAAATTACCTAACCATTACTACCTAGTCTATGAAAAGGGTTTCATTTGGCGAATATTTGTCATATCATCTTCAGGGTGTCAACTCTGCGCTGCGGGTCATCTTTTACGATAGTAGCGGTCAGCATCCGAAGTAGTAGATGTGAACCCATAGACGCCTTTGACAGACGCCTTTTCAGCAAGCAACGGTTTGTTTTTTGAAGGAGACACACCTGGTAATTGTTTAAGTACAGACGACAGGTTCCACTGGAATTGACGAAGCGTGAAATGGAGCCTTGTACCGAAGCATTGGCTGAAAAAGAGTGGAAAATTGAGTAAGTCTGAGAAAATAACTCCGAGAGTTCGGTGTGTTGACTGCAATCATCGAATCTTTCTTGACACCTTTCTTCTAACTAAATAATGCCGCTTCCTCCGTGCGCTGGGGAATCATTTGCACTTGTTCAACATGGTCTTTCCATTCAAGTGAAAGGTGCAGTTTATGTATTGCCTTTGGTGGAGAGCAAAAGTGGTTTACTCTTTGAAGAGAAACGAAAGGATTTCATGATGGTCTTGAGGTTTTTGAACGAGTTCCTAATAGCACATGATATTAATCGATATCACCGGATATTGTAATGGTATTTGATCGACAATATGGTATAGATTGGTATCAGAATACTATAGATTATTAACTTCGTGTAATTTATAAACTTTGAGTACTACTATTATATCCCTTGTATTCTTTTGCCGACTGTTTAATCCAACTGAACTATGTAACAGATTTTCTCTCATCTGAAATCTTTGTGAAAATTTATCAAAAAAACTACCAGATTTCCAAGGGGAGTATAAAGGGGGCGTTAACAACCTAGCCTTAGCAAGACATTTAATTTATTTAACACTTTTATTTAAAAAATAAGCTCTAAATTTTTAAAAGCCAAAATCATTTAACTGTAGGCAAAATAAAAAATAAATATAGAGGAACATAGAGAGAAATTACTTTAGATATTTATTTCAATAATACCATAAATATTAAGCAATCAAATAAAACTAATTTGACATTAAATAAATTAATAGCCTTTCAGCTAGTGTTTTTATTTAGATAGCTGATCATAGGTTATGTAGCAGGTGCTCCTAAACGGTTGACCTAAAATCGCGTAACTTTCCCTGTCCATAAGCACTACTTCCTTTCTCTTGTGACTTCCTGATACATGATAAGCCTTCTGTATCTTAAGCTACCGTTTTCCTAATTGCCCGCAGTCGTTTATCAGTTTTTTTTCGGTTCTGTGTAAAGGTCTTCTCAAAGATATAACTCATGGAGCAAATTAGGCTCGAAATAGATTAAGGCATGATTATGGAATTGTTTCGTTTTTGTTATTCTGTGAGTATTTTTTTATTTAGTAAATATGTTTTCTTTTTAAATATGGGCCTTTAGGTGTATCTGCAAATATCTCAAATTTTGTCATATGCGTAGTACCTATTTTGAAAAATTTTCGAATTAATTCCAATAAAATTTGAACGCCTTATGTATTTATTCTAAAGTATGAAATCGATATCAAAATTTAAGAGTACCTTTTCCCAGATAGGACAAAACACCTTTCAATATGTAGTTCACTCAATACTCGCCTTTTTCAAAACAACCCTTCTGAAGTATCGACCAATATGGATAACATTGCCCAGGGTTGTTTTTGGCTGCCTAATATAGTTTCTCTGACAAATGACAATGAAAAAGAAGTAAACAATATGAATAAGAAAGGCATACGCTATTAGTATTGTATAAACATTAAATGAATGAAGATAGAAAAATTCGATAAGCTTTATCTTAAATGTCATGCTTCCACAATAACAAATTTTTATTTATGATTTTCATTACTCTTTCGTGACTTTTAGTGCACTTAAAAATTCTCACTTATTATCATTCAGAGAGAGTCGATGTGTATGTCGAAACAACATTTAACAAAGGTAAACAACCCTTATATAGCCTGCAGGGTAGCATGTATTAGGCAACAATGTATTTATTATTCTTGAGCGAAACTGGGAGGGAGTCGTAAACAAACCTCCACCCAAACCCGTGGGCAGTGCAATCTGAAGATGCAATCTTTCGCAATGGGCAGGTATGATGGATGCAATGTTCCGCACCTGATGCTGATGACACCCGCATCCCAAGTTCCGTGTTGCCCAATGGGAAACGGATGTGACCTCTCCCTCCTATATGCTTGGGATGCACTAATTGATGCCGAGAGGACTTGCTCTCCTTTTTTATTAGGTTTCAGTAGGTTAGGTTTGGAATTGGAATCAGGTTTGAATTAAACTACATCGATAATTGAGGTGCTTGTAGCAACAACGTGTTAGCTCCAATGTAAAGCTTTTGAAGTTCGCTCGCTGTTACTACGAGAGTCTCAAATCTCTCTCTCTTTACACCTATCTGATGGATCGTGAACGGTGACTGGTGGAAAAGTTTATTTAATGGATGTCAGATGAGTAAAGCGGAGGTTATCTGAAATTCAAAGGTTTGAGTGGAGGTAATGAGCTTATAGATTCAACGAGTTTTTTTTATTGGGATTTAATTTTAAAATTGTGTCAAAGATTTATCTTTTCTGCACCTAATTTTAATTTCCAATGATGAGGTATCACTGCAGTTTTTTCTTAAAAGAGCCATCATCACACATTTAAAATATTTAAAAAAAAATATCATTTTTGTCAAAAGAAGGGATTTTATTGTTCACAATTGAAATGCTCCTTATGAGAGGAACCTTCACTGTGAACAAAAGCAAAACAATTCCCCAGCAAGGACTTCCAGTGTAAGCAATTAACCAAAAGAAATCCGAGGTAATCATCATACAAGTAAAAACTAATCACACAAGTGAAAGTGAAATGACTATGTGAAGTACCGGAAAAGTTGTGGGTGACAGAAATCCTCAATAAAGTTACAAATTTATAAAACTTTGCAAAATATATATATATATTTAATTTATAAACGAAACTAATACTGATATATTTACATTATATTAAGAATACTTCATTACAATATTTAATGTTATTAGGAAAAAAGTGTGTGCTCTCTGTATCTGTGCTCTCAAAAGTAAGTAATTAAGTAATGTTCAACACAGTTATCTATTTACAATATCCATCAAAGATGTAAAGCTAGTTTTTTTCTATTATAACACAGCTGTACTTCATAATCATTATAAATAGTTAACAGAGGTACTAAAGGCTTTTCTTTGAAGTCCAGAAACATCTTCAAAAAATTAACTGAAAATTAACTTCTTTAGTACGTTTTCAATGGTTAAGCATGTAAGGGAAATAAATCTCGACTTAATTAAGCCTTGTTGAGGCTACCACAGGGGCGTAGCCCCCTCGATAGTCAGAAATTTTTATACAAGAGGACTAAATTTAACCTTCCTTAACTAATATATTGCCTGTTATAGTATTACCTTCCTCAAATATCAAAAGCGTCTAAAAATTTACAACAAAAGTAACTTTTCATATTATCTGGTATGCATTTTATATAATTTTTCAAACGGGAAACGAACAATCTAAATTGTACAGCAGTATAAACAATATTTTTTGTACAAAAATATCAATTAATTGATATAAAATTAAATTTTTATGATGTGAACATAAAACATGCGGGCCCTTCCTACGTGTTTCGCGTACTTTACCAAATTTTTCTAAATCGGACTCTGCTCTGTAGCGCAGACTGGCTGAGCCCACCCCTAAACGATATGAATCACAGTTCAAAAGGCCCCCACTCTGATATCTATTCCCCTTGCATTCACCAACGTAATTATGGCCAGCCGTTATCCAAACGTACTCCTCAATTGGCGCGTGAATAAATAATGAAAGGTCGTCCGAGGCAGAAAGGTTTTCAGATTCAGAAAATTCCCAACCACACGAGTCTAACGGCACCATTAACTGTTTTTGGAATTCGAGGTTATTGATCTTGCCAACCGGATAGTGCGGTAATGAAAAATCCCGTGGGTTGTAAAGAAAGATAATTAAATGGAGACTCCGTGAGTGAAATACCTTAGATATTTTCACCACTCAAGGTACATTGTAACCTTCGGTCAAGGCTGGGAAAACATGACAATGGATTTGCTTTCTCCGCGGTTATTTTTCTTCGGGTTTGATAGGTTTGCTTTTTACACTTTCCGCACTCCATTTTGTTCGGGTTGGACGTAAACATGAACACGTTTGAAGGTCGAGAATGGGATGGGCTCCTGCTTGCAATGTTCTTTTCAAGAGTTTTTGTTTTCAGCAGAAAAGGCATTGGCAAAATCCAGTTTTTCTGTATTACAAAGTAAAACGCAACACTAAGGTTTCACTTTTAGTTCTTGAAAGTTGCGGATGCCATAATTCGTGATATCACTTTTCTAGTAGATGCAATTTTTCAAACACTTTTAAAGAAAATTTTTATATCTATATAAAATTTTTCTTGTTTGAAAAGGGTTTATTTCATTAGTGTATTCTAACATCTACTTTTTCAAAGAAAAAAAATTAAATTATGTGTAAACAAATTACTCATTATAAAATAATGAAGATATAATTTCCAAATTCATTCATTCCATTTAATACGAGGTGGAAAAAATGAAAAATTCTTTCGCTAAATTTAAAAAATAACTTAAAGTAAAGCTGTTTAACATTTTCCAAAAACAAAAATATATTATATGAAGAATTAAATATTTCACAATAATTAAATTTTGTACGGAATTTTAACAAAAACATAATTGAATATAATTTAAAATAGTACACAATTCTTTCTAAAAAGTAATTTTAACAAACTTTTGATGTGAATAAAATATAAACATGAAATTTTATAAAAATATTGATACTTTTAACAATAAGTTATTCTTATCTTTGTGTATAAAACTAGTAAAATTAATTAAATGTATAAAATAAATGTACTTATTTAATAATTGTTAAAAGTAATAAACGCAACAACAACGTAAGATAAAAATTACAAAAGAGATAATCCTGTTATGAATGAAATATTTCAACTCTTTTTGAATAAAACTCAACGAAGGCAATCAAAATCCCAAAAGGGGATTAAGAGAATTTGGGAGAATGAGAAAGGACAGATTTGGGATCTTTAAATGA
The DNA here is from genome assembly GCA_963680715.1 of Tetragnatha montana. Lineage (NCBI taxonomy): Eukaryota > Metazoa > Arthropoda > Arachnida > Araneae > Tetragnathidae > Tetragnatha > Tetragnatha montana. The sequence continues at coordinate 47,341,333 of OY796679.1, read as the reverse complement.
AAATATATTATTAACTAGGAAATAAATAAGCTTAATTTTGAACTTTTCAAGACCAAATCTGCATTAAATGTTTGTGTTGCTTGATTACATAAAATTCATCTAGAGGAAAACTAAAAAAAAAATTGTTTTGAAGCCTTAAAACTATATTTTGAACAAACATTGAAATAGTTTGGTGCAAATAAAAGTTGTCAAATGACAACTCCACAAGCTTTTATTTTAATTCATTGAAATTAGAATTTATTTTTTACAAGCAGTTATTACTCTCATTTTATCCCCTTGAACTTCGTTTGAAATAAATTTCAATTTGACTTTCGCAAAACCAACAAAATATAAAATAGAATCATACTAAAAAAACATCCTTTAACTCTCCTGCGGCTCCTCTAATTTGAATAAAATCCCGCCGCATTTTCAAGCAAAGTGAAAGTAATGTGCACTTTTTTTAAAAATCCAACCCAAAGAGGTAAAAAAAGGTAGGTAAGGCAGAAAAAAAAATCCACGGTCAAACCTCAGCAAAAAGTCCAACCGGCATACGACAGTGAAAACCACAATGAGCCAGACAGCCATTTTATAGGGCGATAGGTAAAGCCCACGGTTGGACGACGCCATGATTAAAACCCCATTCCCTACTCAAACAATGTATCCCAATGCGACGGAATCGCAACGGAAAACCACCGGGTCGGAAAGGGAGCTTCTTCGGAGCAAGGGCCCAGAAAAAAGATGGCTCGCTTCCTGTTTTTTTCCGGCCAATAATTACGCGATTAGCATATTAAGGAGCCTCATTCCGGGATGCTGCTGCAGGGGAAACCGAATTAAAAGAGGTTGCGTAAACGGTCGCATCAAAGGGCTACTGTTCGGTAGGACGGCCGGGATGGTATCGGGGATGCGATCTCTTATCTATCAGCATCGTGGTGTGATGAAGAGGAGCTTGTTGAAAAATTGGATGCAGAGATCGGGGAGCGAAAGGGTTGTCCTAATCAAGGTTTTATCGTCCGCTTTGCTCCTGTAATAACGCAATTTTTGAGCGTTGTTCTGCTGTCCTAATAATTGTAAAATGCAATTTTTTGTCTAATAATCATTGTAAGTTACCCAGACATTATTCATAAGCGTAGAAGGTATTATCCTATACAGAAATAATGGGAAATCATTAAAGAAATAGGTTATTTAAAAAACTCTTGAAACCCTAAGAGAATTGGCTTTATCTAAGGGTTTTTTTGCTAACTAAGTTTCATTTTTATAATATTACACCTTTTGCACTTCCCTCTTCAAGCAATTATGGTTTTATCTTGAAATATATATATTACAATTTTAATTTTAATACCTATTTGGTATTAATTTTATTGTCTTTTGTGATGTGAGCCAATATTCTATAATAATATCATGCAAAAAATCGACACTTTATATTAAAGAGTAATTTCTAACTAAATTTTGCCAAATTATATAGGCTTAAAACAATACTGTGTAGTACCTCTTAATAGTTTTTTATTGGAGAGTTTTTGGAGGAATATGCCCACTCTTGTAAGAGCCGCTTCGTCTCTTTTATTCCTAATACTCTATGATAAAAAAATACTAAAAATAGTTTTTATTACTTAAATATAGCAAGCAAAGAGTAACACAGGACCAGATATTTTGTCCGCTATTTGGAAAGTAAAACTTTTCTTCCACTTCTAGCATAGCATCTTGAAATCATTAACTTCTAATTAAAAATAATTAAGCTACAATAAATGCTAGTAAAATACTCAGCAAGAAATATAATTTCATTTAAGGTAAATTTTTGAAACCGTTTTTATGTGTAAACAATCCAGTGAAAATTTAAGTTCTGCTCATTCTTGAAAAGAGATCATTTCTAGACAAAATTTCTAGAAATCATTAAAAACAAATGAAACAAGTTTTAAAACTGGTATTTCTGTAATGGCGTTGCTGTAATTAAATCCAGCAGCATACTATGCTAAAAAGAAAATATACGCCTTGTTTAGCTTTGACGGTCTCTATAATGAAGCTCATTAAGAGCTAATCCCAGTCCATGTTCAGAAGCTTCCATAATTTAAGAGATGACTTCCGAAAGAAATGTGACAAATACAGTAGACTCTCTTTGAACAGTCCGAAAGAGACAAGGTTTATGTCGGTTAAGCATGAAAATAGGAATAATTGAATTGTTGCAAATGCACTTCTCTGATAAAGGAACAAAATTTTGCAAATTATTGTCATTTTTTACTTTGTACTTAGGTTAATTAAGCGGAGATCCGCCTAAAAAGAAATTATCTGTAAGGATGAATTATGCGCTATAAGTGAATAATCAAATTTTCTCATTGGAAATAATCTCAGTTGAAATCTTTTGTTGGGATAATATTCGAGTACCTGAAAACATGGGATCTTTTATTTTTATAAACATCGATCTGCAAGAATTTTACCTTTGCCATCGAGAATTCATTTGAGATTTAATTTGTTACGTGAAAACTTAATTTTTGAAAATGTTATGAGCTGAATATTTTAATCGTTACTCTAAATTAGCCTGTATATGAGGAACAATATAATTTATGGAAATAAACATTTTTTAATCTACAACAACCTTTATTCTTCTTAAATATTAGTAAAAAAATTATGTATTCCTTATCTTCCCCTTAAATGTCACCCACATCTCAAGTAATAAACATTAGTGAATTGGGCTTAAAACTAAATAAAAATCCTTTAAATTAAGTTCATATTTTTAAATTAAATCTTCTTTTCTTTTTGAAATCAAATTATAAAACATCTAGGATTCTTTTCAACATGGCCTTGCAAAAAGCGCAGAAACTTCATACGGCTTATTTTGTTATTCTACACCTCTATTATTTTCTACTCTTCCTCTGAAGAAAAAAAGAGGAACGGAAAAATTCTATCTCGATGACCATAATTTACCCCCACGATAGACAGAAAGTCTCCGTTACCTACGCGATTCTCTCTGAGAATAGGAGAAGTCCGATGCGGACAATAGAGAGATGCGGTTCTTTAGATTTCTTTCATTCACACGGTCTAGAAGCAATTTGGGGGAACTCCGCCCTTTCGATAAAAAAACGCAACCGCTGACAGCATCGGAACATATCTTTCTCCTTCTTTTTTCCACATTCTTTTCGAAAATGACTACTTTCGATTTCCGAATTTAGTGAAAGCGGTGGTTCTAATAGCGTTCACAACAACAGTTCTTTTGTTTAATCAACTTTGACTCACTAAGTTTGGGAAAACTGGTTTGTAATGATCGCCTCGGCTCTTCGGGAATTAATGAGTAAAGCTCAGTTCTGCGTATAATAGCCGTACGTGGGCAGAACGCTTACAGTAGTAAGCAATTGTCTTTTAGTTTTCATTTTTTCTCTGTATAACGGTTTGAAAGAAGCTACTCCCGTTTTCTGAGCTAACAAACAACATTAAATGTAAAGCTAGGTTTCTTTTTAGCCGTTGGGTCTTATAGCTAGGTTTTCGATTCGGAATGAAAAAAAGAATCTGTACTTTTGGGGAAAATACCTTGCAGAATGAAAATATAAGGTCCTTGTCCAAAAAATAAACACCAAAATATATCCAAAATGATAGCTACACCGTGCAACTTATACCCATTATGAGAAGAAATAAAATATTTTTTATCATCTCTTTGTAGGAAAAATACGGTGAAATATCAATATTGCATAGTAATTTAAAATATCTCATTAAAATCTTTTATGTATTCGTGTAAAAAACTCCTTTCAGAGAAAAGAATGTTTTGAAGACTAATGTGATCCTATTAGACTTTTTAGATTGCCCTTGATAAACAATGTAAAAGGCAAAACATGCTTTTTCTACACCCACACAATCATGAGCATATTTGTTGTGAAACTCTATTTTGCAGTTATAAAACGTGATAAACCATTTGGGAGAAGACTTGATATTTTAATGAATGCGTGTGGAGATCGATAGATACGAAAAACGCCTCAACAATTTTCATAATAGAATTTTCTCTCTTTCTCACCCTTTCATTCTAAAGGATTAAAATAACTTCATATGATTTTTAATTTATTTGGAGATTTCTCTTTTTAAAAATACCTCCCTTATTTGACAACTTGCAAATCCAAACTCATTTTTACTATCCACCAATAGGTTACGCTTCAAACAAACTCCCGAATTAATTTCATTCCTCCCAGATTAATTTTGGGTTTGTGAAGTTATTAAAAACATAATAAATTGTATAACCACACTGATAATAAAAACTATTATTATATTTGTAGTAATAAATATTTTTATTGCATAAAAGTAAGTATCGCAATAAACTGTAATAGTAATAACGATTACGCTATTTGTAATAATGAGTATTTCTACTGTGTAAAATAACTATCTTAATAATCTCTAATAAAAAACAAATATACTTAACAAAATAATATTTTATTGTATAAAAAGAGTTATTGTGTGCAGTAGTTTGTATATTAATAAATTAAAATTGTAATGAAAATTGTAACAATTGTGTAAAACAACATGAATTCATTTTGAATAACTTTATTATTTGTACAGTTAACATTTAAACAATGTTTTTATAATGGGATGTATGTTTTATATTTTTTAAAGAATTCTAAAAAAATAGAATCCAGATATTTCAATGCATTTTGTTAAAAATGCATCATGATACAATGTAAGTAAATAGGTAACTCATTGAAGCGTTTTTAATTTTATGTCGAGTCGATAAACAATGATTGTTTTAAAGTTATATTTTAAATAAATAAATTTGCATTAGTATTCTATATTTTAACTCGAAATTCAATATACCTATTAGGGTTTTATATTCACATGTTCATGTACTACCATTATTTTAAGAAACATTATAACATGCGTTTCGAAGTAATGTTTTAAGAGTTTTAATGGGGAAAACTGATTCTTACAAACCATTCTTTAGTTCTAAGATGAAATAAACTGAAAATTTGTGTTATTTCAATCTGTTTATAACGATACATGAAATTTACACACTTACACTTAATGGAATAAAATATCACTCATTCTTCCTCTAGAATCCGATCTAATGGCAAAACAGAACTGTAACAGGGACAGACAAAGAGAAGCATGGATAGTCAGCTGTATTTAATTGAAGTACCCTCAAACTTTTTCCTCCTCGGTTTTATTATTTAATTGAAATCATCTGAAACCAATATTTTTATATCTTTGGATATCGTTCTACATTCGATTCCATTCTACTTTGTTTCCAAATATTGTTCACAAACTTTTAAAATTTTTTTTTGAGATTTTAACTATTTTAAAAAGATTATCTATCCTCAAAATTTCGTCCCTCTTTGATTTACGAACCCGACACAAGACGGAGTTCTCTATCATTTATGAGTGCCCTGTCGCCTCAAAGAGTCAACTCCCTGAACTCACGAGTGTTGCAAAACGAAAGAGGCAAACCCTCCTGGAGGAAATCAGAATCAATAACATCACTAAAAAAGTGATCTTCCATGATATCGTGGGGCCTCAACAAAAATACCCCACTACGTATTCCCGACACGTCGCTGCAGACCTTGAGTATGTGGAATTTCTGTAAAAGCATCTCAGCACTTATAGATCAACGTGTTCCGAATGAAAACGTGTGTTTTTAAGCGCTTCAGATAGCCCAGAGTGATCGTCATTAATTATATCAAGCTTCAGGATCCAGTGGCAGTTCGTGGGAACCCTCCAATTTATGGTGGAAAGGGGCTTTTTGCCACGATTTACTACCTCTTACATTTCGCAATAGGATTTCGACACCAGATGAAGACATCGGGGAACCGATCCCATACTCTGACCCAAATTTCTGGTAGCTTCCAATGAAAAGGAATCCCTTATCAGAGAGTTCCTATTGAATTGAAAGGTTTATGGATCGGTGTTTTCGTAGCTGTTTGACCTTCAGGTGACCAAGTAGATCCCAGGTCCGTTTTCTCGGAAATCCGTTTCTTGGAGCATTTATTGAGAGAAAAGGTGTTATCTCCTTTTCATAAGTGGCGAGGGATAGTTTTTTTAACGTTTTGACCTTCAGTCGGGGTGACCTTATTCGATCGAAGTTCTAGAAGGTTTTCCCTGGATAAGCTCCACTAAACTTTTAATTTAAGTACCGCGCACTTTTTCTAAATCCGTGTCACACGAAATGCACTGGAGTGTCTTTTGTCTTTCAACAAAATTTACCCGTTGCTTTATAGACCTCGCCTTTATAGCCTTAATCAGAAAGAGCTAGTCTTGTCGTAGAGTAACTGTTTGGTTTGTTTCTGTGAAACGGATTTAAACAGACGCCTAGTTGCTTTTCTTTAAAAAAAAATTGAGTATGTAATAATATTCAACAGAAGTTTACCATCTTTGTGTCTTAAGTTGTTTAATAAGTGTTTCTAATTAATTAATTGCTTATTCTCAAAGCGTTAGTTACTTTAGAGAGCATTAAATATAGCTTAGTCAAGTGTTTCTGCTTAATCCATCAAGTATATCTGAACGCATGATACGTTATCATATCTTAAAGTGTTTAGTAAAGAGTAAGTAAGAAAAGTACAATATTCAGTTATTGCAATTTACTGAACCATTTAGTATTTATTTAATGGACCAAATATTGATCTGGGCCGATTTTCAGGGACAAAAAGATCAATCTAAACTTTATAAAGCTTGCTCATGACATAGAGGTAAACTACACTTAATAATCTGTAATAGGGATAAAGGTATCATATAAAGTGTGTTTCAAACATACTTCTAGTTTTTAGCAATTTTAATGAAATTTCTATATTTTTGACAGTTGCAGGTGCGGTTAAACTTTTGAAATCTGCCTCTTTATTTAAAAATAAGAAAAAAACGGTTCTCCACATTTTCCTTGGCAAATTCTTTTGAAACCATAAATAAAAAAAATATTTGTTACCCATTAAACTTTTCATAAATCCTTAAAAATTTTTCCAAGACATCTCGGAGCGCAATAAGGGAGCCGGCCGGCGGGCTGTAGTATACTGTGTTTGAGTAGGCCTGCTCTATTACATGATAAATAAATGAGTTATCCTAAACTGGATATGACATAACAAAATTAAGAAGGTTCTTCCAAGGAATAGACACGTGTCATGAAAAGAAGGAGCTCAAAATAAAATACCTCGATATTTTGAACCTCATTGATGAATGACTCCTTATCACAAAATCATAACAATATTTACACTCGGCTTTATTGGATGGGGAAGATTTGGTTTTCACACTACCAACTGACTCTATATGGAAATGAAAGCAGGTTCGTCTTTTCTTTCTCGATTTCATTTTTTGTCCTATCATAATTAAAGTTCAGTTTCTAAATAGCATGCGTCTTTTAATTGCCTTCGAGAGAACAAAGAAACTCCATGACACTGCAGTCTCCTTTCATACGTAACATCCACTGCATGCAGCCTTGAAGACAACCGTGGTTGCGAAACTTCACCTGCTAGGTTAAAGAACTGCTTTCCCATCCTTGCTCGGCTGTTCCTTTTCCAAGGATTTCAAACTGACCAAGATAGGTGGGCCTGACAATGCTTTTTTGTGATGGATTATAATGAATAACTCGTCCGATGGACCGATTCTGTAGCTTTTTCAGCATTTTCTAACTCTAGTAGCATGTGAGTTTGTCCTGAGGGAAGACTGTTTGTAGCTTCCTCTTTGTGAATCGGAGTTGACGTTTCGTAACTTGTAGAGTAACGTCGGAATGACATTGAAGAGCGTAATAGCTCTTTGCGTTGCCGCTATGTGGGTTGGATTGGTGAAGTTATAATTGGATTCTAAGTTGGTTTCTACCATTGAACTGCGGAAGGAATTAAGTGTGAAAGTGTTTCACTGAAGACAAAATGATAACTATTATGTTACTTTCCTTTTTCATGCATCCAAAATTCTTCTTCCGATCCAAGATTCTTCACATCTTTTGTTTTTTATACTGTAGTGTTAGATTCTAGTAACATTACTGTAAAGGGTGTCTTTCCATAACTATAATTCTGAATAGCGATACTATAATTCTGATGTGTGTGATTTCAAAACTTTAATTGCAAAACTGTGGGGGTCGCTTTGTTTTGCATTTTTGGTGCATTTAAAATTTAGATATATTAATCCTAATGGTTGGTATTGGTAACTTAAAAATGCATTGCAGTAGCACAACTTTATCAAGGATGAATTTGTGTGGTTTAACTATGAGGATTTTTTTTTGTATTTTGTTGACACTTACAGTATAGAAATTATCGAAAACGTTTATAGTTTGTTTAATAACTTTATATACAAAAATAACCTATGTTTTTTAGTTCGAAGCCCCCCCCCCACCTCTACTTGTATTAAAACATTTAAGCAACATTCTCTTTTGCAGTCATTAATAAAACTATCACTCATAGCATCCCTTACATTGGTGCAACCAAAATGCTCAATGAGCATACCTTGTGTGATAGAAGAAACATCCGCAACACATCCATAGTGCAAAGTCCGTGGTTGACCCTCACTCATTCTCAAAGCATCCCCCACCACCATCTAAATATACTCTTCCGGAAGAACCATTAAATTCCAAAAACACAAACGCAAAGCATTTAACAACTAATGATTCGAATTAGAGAGTCGGGCCCATACAGACCAGGGGTGACCGGGTCTTCCTAACGAGGGTTCTTTTCAACGTGGGCAAAATACTTCTTTTTTATTACAAATAACACCGATCCATCTTTTGATTACAATGTTATTTTTCGCTGGGCTGTCTGCTTTTCCACGTGCCAGTCGTCTTTTCAAGGTAAACTTCTTTCGCTGGCAAATGTGGGCATATTGGAAAGAAGCCCTTTCTAATTAGCTGTCTGTGATTAGAGAACGCTTAAGAGAATTGTCCCCAAAGCCAGAAAAAGGGACATATTTTGATTATTTCCTAGGAATTAGGCTATTGCTAAGCTGGACACTAAGTATTTGTATAGAAAAAATACACGGTATTGTAGTTATAGAAATAAGCTCTTAAAAGACCAAAGAATATTGTTGAGATAGTATCGTTGTAAAGAATTTTGCTGGAACAAAAGAGAATAATATATCATAGTGGGCAAAAGGTTATCGTAGTACTCACAAGTTTCATTTTATAATGTGACTTGGTGTTCAGAAGTTGATAATATTTCGCCAATATGAAAGGTAACTCTGTCGTGTCAATGAAGGGATTTAGGATGAGGATCTTGGTGGGCAAGCTAGGGACTTTGAGGGTACATGCTGTCCTTGATTACATTGAAAATAATCTGAAAAGCCTATGGACTCATGAAATCATCAAATTGTTTACTAGAATGTGCGAGACTGCCTTTTACCAATCTCTTCGTTGGCAAATGCAGATTGACAGTTAGTAAAAACAATTAATTAAGTAATCATAAAAAGTAAAATAAAAAGGTGATTTCTTAAATGTTTCCGCCAAAAACAAAATACAATGGATTTAGCCAACGACTTTAACCAAGGTAATTGGTATATAATTTGCCTGAAGATATTTTGCAATCTTGTTTGCGTCAGACTGAATCTCGGCATCTACAGCTCCACAATTTATTTTCACTTTATACTACCTTTTAAAAACCAACATTTACACTAACATAAAATGCAGTCTGGACTGCTTGAGAAAACAGTGCCAGCAAAAAATAGCTATACTTCAAATACACGAAAACCCTTCTAAATTTCAAATCTAGGCAGATATAGCGAGATAGAAGTAATAAGGAATCAAATTTACATTAAAGACGTGGTTAGGCGTGTATTGGAAAAAAAGGCGGGAAACTACTTTCCTTGAGTTGACGTCGTCGCGGGTAAAAAGACAGGAGAGGGAAGTAGAGGAAGAAACCATTTGCAGCCATCTTCGATCAGGTAATTAAGGTTCTTAAATCATGAAATACGCATATTGACCCGTCATATCTGTGAATCGTGAAATAGTTTATTTTAACGAAACCTATTGGTATCTACGTCATACTAAGATCTTAATGCTAATTAACTCTGAAGAAGAACATTTTAGAGCTTATTTATACTATTGTAGATGTATTAGATGCGTCAAGAAAACATTGGCCAAGTGGTAACATAAACTGCAAAATTGAATCTCTAGGTTAAATTTTGGATATATTTTTTCGAAATTGGTTAATAGTACACTTTTATTCAGTAATGTGAGTTCAATAATGTTTCATAAATCTTATTAAAATATTTCTACAGTTCTTAATTCTAGTAATTTTTGTTGACTGACTTAGTGGGATTTGGGTAAGTTGTGTGTAACTGCCAGCAATTTTAAAACAAGAAAGAACTCAGTTTTTCAATGTTTTTTTTATTAACATTAAATTTAATTATTTTAAACCAACCATACCAGGTTATGACCCAAAGTTTCAGTTGGTTTGGTGAAAATGTTTAATACTAAAATTTAATTATGATTTGAGTTTTTTAGGTATTGTTAGAATCAAAAAACCTAATGTATGAAGTGTCCATTTTTAGATTTTAATGCACATTTGTGCCAAAAATGCTATAAAATTTGAATAGGTACTCATTAAAAAAATTCGAAGGATTAAAGTAAAATTACCTGAAAGGATTTTAATACGAAATCATGTATTTGCTGCGAATTGTTTATTCCTCACTGGGAAATTTTCTTCATCTTTCGTGAATGTTATGTTTCCTGGATGAATTAAATCCGGTTTCCGGTTGAATTCATTAGCTATCTTTTATTGTATAAAAATTAATTCATAAGTAATAAGCATACTAAATCAACTGTGATAACAATTCGTGCAGTGCCTGAAAAATGTTCCAGAAACCAGGTTTATTTTAAAAAAATAATAAAAATACGTAACAAATAGACTATCTCTCTATTTACAAAATAAATAGTACTGAGTGAGCCTAATCCATAAAAAGTAATAGAACTAGATTTTCACTTTGAACTGGTGTACTAAACTTTGATTAATTGAATAAAAAATGTTACTGTTAATTAATTTTACTATAGTTACTTGTGCTGAGATAATTATCCATCCCCATTATCCGCAATCACGTAGTACTGAAACTTCGGGAAAAAAATTATGGGCTGGTGATGTAAACTCAGTGATGAGTTTTGAATTGCACAAGAAACATTCTTAACTTTCACAACGCCTCTGTTAAAAACGATGGTAAATCTTCCCTCAGTCGTTTGTCAAAATTTTGACATCATCAAATTTATCAGTCTTTCGTGCAGTTGACCTAAAAGATTTCCCCACTCGTTTTGAAATACCTAGAATCAATTTGGAGGCCTATGAAGGGTTTTAGTCTAGCCATAAGCGTTCAAATCTGAAAGAAGGATTCTGGATAGGGGTGTGGACCAAGGAATTAATTTTAAGAGATGAATTATGAAGGTAGATTATAGAGGATGTGTAATTTAATAAGTGAAGCAAGACTACAGGGTGCTCTAGTAAGAAACTATTAGATTGGAAGGAAGGATTCAGGTTTAGGGATTCCAAGTATGGTTGGCGTTAACATTGCAAGCACTTTCTACATTGTATAATCTGTCAAGCATAAACTTAGTGGCACAAACGTTTGGAGTTGTGTAAACTGGTTAAAAGTGTAAATACTATATACTCCTTTGTTGTCTACATAGCGAATTTCTTAAGTGTACATTTGATCCGCTTCGTTACCGAAGCCTCAAATACAACACGGATTTAACTATACTTTCTTAATCTAGTTAGTAAAACTATTAAAAAGATAAAATAATAATTATAAAATCAATAGCAATGACTTAAACGAAACGCCAATTACCTGCACTTTCCCACTTTATTTTAACCGTAACCAGACTTTTATTTCGGGAGAGATTTTGCCCTTTTGTCTGGATATATTTTGCGTCAAATGTGAAACTTCTGGCACTAAATATCAAAGTTTTTCTGATAATACTTCGTCCTAATCCAAGCAAAGAGGGGAATCTGGGATTCCTCACCCAGAAAATAACTCCTTTTGGTCTTCAAAACTTTCAAAGGAAAAAACTATATATTCATAAGATTTTGCTTACTCGCCCCTTGGACACAGGCCTGTAAGTGAACATTATTAGGAAACACACAATTTCTATTCAGACAAATGTATATCTATAGAGTATAGACTCTTAAAACGTCATTTTTAAAATTGAGTAAATAATACTCAAATCTGAGTATTTCACAAACTCAAACTGGCCCGAATCAAATTAACTCAAGTTTAAAGCATGCATAAACTCATTTCTGAAAATATGCAGGTACTCAAAAATCATTCATCATGTCCTCAATTTTGGGCAAGTGCATGTTTCAGGAAATAAAGCATTGGCCAGCATTCTTATGACAATTTCGGTCTTTGTCAAAATTACCCCCTCTATGGCACAGTATTTGTTCAGAATGTGACTAGTCCATCATGTAACGTCTTAGGGAAATGGCGAATCTACTTGTAATTTGAGTGTGATGCCGCAACCGGGTGAGGCAGCCAATTACGTTTTAAATGTAGAAAAAAAAACCTATTTTGAACTCAAAGGTTCATAAACTGCAAAGTTCATATTAAAACAAAAATTCGTATAATTTAAGTGGTGACTATTGAATTGTTTGATACTGAGTATTTGTGGTATTTCAAAATTGAAAGAATCGACGTGTCAAATTGAAACTATCGATGTATGTATTCAGATTTGAAATCGTCATTTCCTCTCACTGCAGTGTTATACCTCCAAATGTAATTTAAATATAAATAACTAATTGAAATACGGGGTAAAACCAATATGCATCTCTACTTCCAAAATATGCTCTAACAACGCAACCCTTTTCGCCTTATGGACAGTTGGCGCAATTGACCTACACTAGTCTGTCTCTGATGCAATAAGTCACCATCCATCTTCGCCAATCAATCGCAATGACGTGTCGATTTTCTTGTGTCTCAGCCGTTCAAAGCTCTCGAAGGGCCCAAAAGCGAGACATTTCGCGTTTAATGAACCCGCGGCCAAGTGTTTGGAGAGGCGAGGTGAGACGTCGCCATAGTAACACACTTGGGGGCCACTGCGAGATGCTCCGACACTCATTTCATAGATTGGACGAGCGTTTTTGCCCTTTAGGACAAGGGAAATTGGAATGCTTTTAATTAACGTCACAGATCGGCCGGTTCTGTTATGACACTACGTGACGAGGCGGTGTTATCCTAGGTGCTATATGGGAGGTGTATTATGCACGGAATAATAATGATCTTTTTGAAGGATTTGCATCGTTAGTTCGCGTATGTTTGCTTTATGAAATCCCTTTGAGACGTGGGTGCTTCCAATAATGCATTCTGAAAGTTCGTATAGGATATTAGGATATGGTGGGTAATATTACCTGGTGGCTTTTGAGAAAGAGCTTAAAGAGAGTAGATCCACCATAAGACCAAAAGGCAATTAAAGTTTCCGGGCCCCAAGTTTTTATATGTTTTTGCCAAACTAGTATTTATTAGATTGAAAAAATTTAATAAGAATAAAACTTTACGTTAGTTAGGAAGGTCGATTGAATGATCTTTAGGGTCCGAGAATTTCTCCCCTTTGCTTTTAGTTATATTTTTTTAGAGTGATTGCAGCGGTGGATATTTTAGTTGATAAGAGAAAGAAATTATTTTTATGTTGTTTTAAAAAATGTACTTTGAGGATGGTTTTTAGGACACACATAGAATAAAAAATAGTTAAGCAACATACATGAATTCAGCCTTCTTCACACACTTCAAGGTAAATAAAATGACTTTTTGTGTACGTAAGTTAAAAAAAAAAGATAAAACCAAATCTCCTATAACTTTTTATTTTAAGATAAGTATAGATCTTGGTAACTAAGAGTTCCTTACTTAAATAAAACTTTATTAGCTGTGTATAAAACATTGCAAATCTTCTTAAATATGACGATTCTTTTAAACCTAAAATCAGTAGTATGTTCAAGAAAACTAATAGGACGAAATAAAAATGCTGCGGAAAGGGCATATTAGAAAAATAAGCTTTTGGGCATTTTTTATTTCACATTCATTTAAGTTTCTTTCTCTATTCAAACATTTACTCACCATGAAAAGTGTTTGCAGTGTAGCGAAAAAGGAAAAAGGTATTATACCTACTCTCTGCAATTCATTGAATCGTAGCACAGCTAAGACAGTAAATGCCGTTATTGAAGCACAATGATTTACAAATTAGAATGTAACTCCTTTTAGTAAGGAAGGGAAGCTTCGTTGCGTAAAACTTTAATAGCAAAGCAATCGTTAGCTTTTCTCCTTCGTGAAATAGCAACCCTTCAAGCGGAAAGGGTATGACAATGCCACAGATCCACTGACCCCTATTTTCTCTATGGGAAATAAGCCACTAGAATCTGTAGATTAGTTCGGTTTGGTGCAATTTACTTATCAAACTATTATAAGTTTGTTCGAGGGTTCAAATACCTTCAATGTGTAGTCTCCACTTAATCGTGATGGACAATGCAGTAGAGAGTGTGGACTACTTTGACTCTTCTTGTATTGCCGACTTACTTTTAATGTTTTGTTTATAAAAGAGTTCACTTATCTAAAAGTATTTTTTATGTATGCAGTGTTTTTTGTTTGTGAAATTGTTGATCAGAAAACGTCTGTTCTAGAATTTGGTTTTGTATTCATTAATTATTTAATGCAGATTACTCATATATTATTCAGATAACTTCACTATAAAAATAATTTATGTAATAAACATGAGATACTTTTTTAACAGTTTTAGTAGTTTTAGTTAACATTTTAACTAAAAAATTCTGACCTAGATACAAAAATGTCAGAAAATTAAAGGAAATACAGGGGTTCTATTCAAAGCAGTTTTCAGCACAAGCTGTCTTTTCGAACTAAATCGGTGCTGCTCTACAACTTTGAAACAGACTAATTTAGTAAATCTCTAATAGTTTTTAAAATAAAAATTATTACTCCCAAACTTGCGCCAAGGGGGCGTTGAAAGTGCTCTCATCGGATAACCCATGGTCTCTTTATTATACATAGACACCACATTTATGACTAAACCTGTAGGGGTTTAAAAATAAAAAGGGTGGACAGGACTTTTGAAACGCCCTGTTTATGTATATCTAGCTAAAAGTGAAGCATCTAATTATTTGGTTATAAAAGTGAAACATTTCAAAAAATACTATCAATAAAAAATTAATTTGCTTTTAGTATGGCGTTAAAATTGTACCTTTAGCAGTATAAAAAAGTTTCTAACAGTATATTTTTTCCTTAGGAAATTGTTCCACCAAGAAATTTTCATACTTTGAATCCTAGAAAAGGTTCTTAACAAAGGTTAGGTAAGTTACTTTTTCCAATACATCCCTTTTCGAATGCTACTGTATACCAGCATGTCTCAGAATCAGTGAAAGGAAAACTAAAAACCCAAATGACAGAAAATTCAATCAGTATTCATTGAATTAAAAATTCGGCGCAGGGTTGAAAACCCTATCCATCAGGATCCATAAATACGCCAATGCTGGCAGGCCACAAACTGGTTAACACCGCTCTCTTTTTCTTTCGCCGAAAGGAATTCCGACGCAACAATAATAAAAGTGACTGAAAATTCCATCAAATTTGCGCTATATTACCCGCAAAAAAACTAGAAAAATTTCAGCTCACGTAAAGACGCCGTATGTGGAATTATGTGATCGCTGTAGGGGCAGCACCGCTATCTTAGGTGTGTGATGAATTTCGTAGTAATGGAGAGTTTTACCCTTCCAATGGAATTAATAAATCTTTTCCATCCAGAGATGATAGAACGATAATTTTTCCCATTACATTGGATGCTCTAGTGTGGTTGGTGCAATCTGTTGACTCTTGAAGTGTTTCTTTCGAAAGATTGTAGGGCATAAGCAGGGAAATTGTGTTTATTTCGACGTTAATTAAAAAAAACATACTTAAAATTTTAGATTTAGTACTTCCCTCGTATTCGAATATCCTAAATTAGTATATGCCTTATTTACCAAAATTCTTTACAAAATTTTGACAATCCATTGGCACACATTGTCTGCAGTGAAATGGGATGCTAACTTAGGTGAAATTTTTTTAATAACAAATCATATGTATTTATCATTGATATCCGTATCTAATCTATCCAATCACAGATTTTAAATTAAAAAGTTATATTTAAAAAGTCTAAAATATGCATACAGTATGACATTTATACACAGTCATGAATCAATATCCTTCAATTAATCGTTAATAATACATTCTGTATCTATTAAGATTCCTACAAAATCCTCTCATTCATGATCTTAAACAAATAATTTACACGGGAAATAAGTTTTTTATTACGTTTATTTCGTTTCTAAAGAAAGGTGCACTACTGAGAGATGTTCGCCATTGAGATCAATTCTATTTTTAAAAACTCATAAGACTCGTTTTAACCATGAAAGACATTTTTAAACACCGGAAGACACCGTAAGAGTTTAAATAAAACTATATTTGAAAGTTTTACGCATTTTAATGATTCTAGTAACCCCCATACAACAAAAAAGTTCAATTAAATAATTCAAAGTTTGCTCTTTTAGTGTAACCTCCTGATCACCACCTCTTCGCTCTTTTTCTGTTCCCAATTTATTATTTTGTCGGTGTCTATTGAGGTGTGAGTCTGGAGATTGCTCCGTGCGATTTGGAATGGAGAAACAGAGCTCGAACATTTCTTTTATCTCGAGGAAAAAAACCGTTTTGCTAAAACGCTGTTGCTATTTATGGATGTGCAGGTTTCGGGTGATTCTGGTTGAATTCCTTAACCTATTTCTGAGGTTTCTGTAGAAAATTTTGATCGCGTCTGTGATAAAAGCAATTCTACCTACTGGGTACGTTCCACCCATGGGAAGTTACTGCTACCCATCAGAGGGGATTTTTTTTTCGTGAATTTGAAAACAATGCACCAGCTGAAACAATCGACTGAACATGCTTTGTGTTATACTCAAATGCGAATCTGCAGACACTAAAAAAATTGAACCGTGTTTTCAAACGAATTAAAAAGCTATAAGTTTCTCCCTTTAACGCTATTTCTAAAGTAAATACGATTTAATTATTTGTTTTCATAAACTACGTTTAGTTTGTCTGCTTTTGTCTGACTGTTGGAACCCAGGGTCACACTAATCTTCTATTCGGCGCGCCGGCGCACCGTATAAAAGTAGATTATAGAGCAAAAGGTTGCGTATTTGATTCAATGATTATAGTACAATATATAATTTTATACAAACAATAAAGTTTTAATAAAAGTATTAAAGAATAAGCTTAAATTCATAAGCTGATGAAAGAAAATAATCAAAGTAACTCAAAACTTCAAACCATGTTTTAAGGGTTTGTATATTTAAGTCTTCCGGCAGAAAAGACTGCCCCATCCACGATAGCCATCCATACAATGCTTAGTACCAAAGAAAAGGATCCTAAACTCAGAAACTTTTCTATTTACTCTTAGAAAAAGTATTTAAAAGAAATTCATTTCTAGATACACCTATGAACACAAATGCAAATGTAACAAATTTTATATTCTCTTAAGTTAATGCAACGATCATATACATTTCTCAAAAAGCATTGGCATTTCTATAAAATGCAATTCTTACAGAAGCTTTCGAGTTGGTAACTTATGTTTTTACTGGTCACTCTCAATTTGGTTGAGGTGCTCTTGGAAAAAAATTCACACAAAAAATACCATATCGAAAGAGTCTACTTGCTCCCTCTGTTACTTTCTTCTTTTGTAAGTAAACCAGTCACAACTAGAGTCAAAAATAAGCACGCATACTAATGCTATAGTGACCTCTTGGCCAGTTCTCCTTTGTCAGCCAGAAATATTTATTTACGGCATACTTAAGAGTCCAGACAAGGTAAGAAGTGTTCTTTTTTTTTAAAAAAAAAAAAAAGAGGTAAGTCGAGGAAAGTGCTTTTTGAATTATCAACTGTCTGAAAATGCAGGGGGTTGAATAGCTTACAAAATGGTGTCGAGCTAAAGCTTAACTGCAGTGACTGTTGTGAAACTGAAGGCCATAAATGTCTTGCAGCAAACGTATATCCATAAGCAAACATTTGATGGTCTAAAAAATTATTTTTATTTGATAACATTAGTTATAGTTCAAATACGTTGACTTGAATATATTATTGTAAATTAATACCTTGACATAAATAATTTCATTTACGACTTGAAGGTATAGTAAAGGACTGCCAAGGATTTTTAAGAATGGACAACTCTCTAAATTAAAGTACATAACACGACTAATATAAAACTTTACGACTTGCTATAACATTAAGTAGTAGAAGCAGACATATTTAGAGCCATACACATTTTATAACGAATAGTATTTAATAGGTAGACGCCAAATTGAAGAGCGTCGACAAATGCAAGAAATCATTTTTTCCCTTTTAACGTCAACTATCATTTGGTCTCATATTGATAATCTCCACGCAGAAGACTCTCTCATCCGTCTCTATAAAGCACATATTAATTTTATGCAACGCATTCATTAAAATTCCTTTATAAACATAAAACACTAATTTTGATTTCCCTTACCAAACACACATCTGATTAGTACCTCAACACAAGATACCATCAACATTTCAATTAATATACTCGCCCTTTCTAACTTAATTCTCCAGCAAATGATTTCGCTCTTCCTTTCCCTGTCGAAAGGTCAGCGCCCTCTGCATCCAATCCCACCTGAATCGTCCGTCAACAAGGAAACTCCCTCTTTTGCACAACACCCCCTGGCAAACAGTTACACTTCTCTTTGATAAATGAGGCCCTATCTTCCATCTCTTCAAAAACAATGCGAGCTCTCCTCGGCGCAATGGCTAATCAATAGCCAGCTCCACATTCCTGGAATAGCTTACGGGTTCAGTGCTCCTCCCCACTTAATGGTAAATCAATGGGGCCCCTTGCTCGGCTCTGTCACCCACGGTCAAGGTCAATGTCGGGAGGTCCATGAACTCCAGGGTCTGTACCACCAGGAACTTTGCCCGCCAAACCGGTACCTCCTGGGCTCTCCTGGTGTGGACAGTTGCTAGAGGTGGATTTTGGTTCCACTCCACTTAATTTCGGTTTGTTTGGTGGAATTGGTTTTTTGGGATTGATGCTGTTTTTGATGTTGGCGATGGCAAGAGTTCGATGGGATTTTGGTGGAGTTTTTAGTAGTTGTATCTGTAAGAGGTGGATATTAGTTTTAAATTTGAAGAGGTGCGGTTTTTTTTTTGTTTTGGGACATAAGGAAGAAATACTAGTTGATAATGTAAAAGTACTGAGTAATTTTTTTATGCTTTCTTAAGCTTCCTCAAATAATGGATTGTAATAATTCAATGGAACTGTTTTCTAGGTTCTGGTAAAAGGAGGGAAGTGTTTATTTTTTACATAATAATTTTAAACTATAAAATCCTGCCATAAGATATTTAAGTTTTTGTTTCCAAACTGAACTGGTCTGAAAAAATACTTTTTATTAAATAACTCAAATATGAAACTTATGACTCAATTCTTACTGTCGAATCAGGAGCTTGAAAAGCTTGCCAAATAGAGTCAAATAAAGCATAAAAAATGTATTGAAATATGAAGTTTTTTTTGCAGTTTTTTTTTTGTTAAATTTAAAGGTCTTAATCTTCGTGGTTATATCCAAATTTTCTTACCACCTGCACCCTGTACTTACGTTCAAAACAAATTTTCTCAAATTTGATGGAGAAATCGCTAAAAGCGTTTTTCTTGATGTATAAATCGAGATTTTCCAATAATCTCAGTTTCTATCAACAATTAAATCAAGAAATTCTGTTTTTTTTTCGCATAATATCAAATTAAGTAAACCTTCCCCCCTTGTCAGAAAAAATCGTTTCGTACGGCCTCTCTAAAAAAAACGAAGTTATGAATTATAGTTTCTGGGAACCAGGCGAATCTTCATTAGCACTTGTTTACCTTCGATCAAAGAAATATCTCAATCATTTGCCGAAGGCGTAACGTCGACCCCCCTACACAAACGATGTTTTTATCCAAACGCTACGGGTGATCAGCATCCCTCCCACCGCCCGAGGGAGGTCAAAGTTGGCTTTTTGTCTGGGAACACCTTGCACGAAGATCTCCCTACACTTGTTTGCCACACCTGTCAATAACTGACAAGCTGGGCTGGAATGCAGATAAATTCACCTTGTTTACATTGCGCAACAAGGGGGGAGGTCAGGTCACCCCCTACCAATTGGTGCAACTTTACGGGGTCCACTGTATTGCTATGATGAGGGAAAACCCCAAGCGTGACCTGCTTGCTGTTTGAGGGGCATTGCCCCCGTGCCCCACGTGGGTGGGACGGTGTGCGTGAGGTTAATACATCACGAAAGCCGATGAATTTATTAAATTAAATCAATGTATGTGGTAAAGAGCCAGCTGTGATTTGAGTGTCATGTGGGGTTTTTCTCGTGCTACCGTCGATTTGGGGCATTTTATAGCTATATAATAGCAATTTCTGAGAGTTATCTAGGAAGAGGTGGGAAGCTTACTCACGGAATAAATCAAAGTTATGAGTATGGATCTTGAGAATTCGCACTTCATACCTATCTTCAAGTGATACAACGGGGCTGTTCATTCTGTCCTGGTTATGTTGCAGCCCACAAGGGTTACCTTTTACAATTGTTATTTGCAATCATTTACAGAGTACAGAACATCTGAGAACACATAATACATTGTAGTAATGATCATTCTAAAGCTGAGGTTTGAAAAAAAAATAAAGAATAAAAACCATCTTGCTCTATGTCCTTATGATGAAAAAATGTATACTTGGGAGAGAGACTTGGGTGTAGAAACTGTAGTACCTACATAAAAAAAAATACATTTTTTTTTAAACCAGTTAATTTTTTAATAAATTCCTTTTTGACCTTGAGACAATCGATAAATTTATTTTCCCTCCATGTTTAAAAACTTACATGATAAAGAATTTCCGTTAAATTGCCGCGTATCTGGAATATATCAGTCTCATGGACACCTCGATATAATTTTTTTAAAATCTGCATAAAATTGTCGAATCAAAAATTATAAAAAACACTTAAACCTCTTTTTAAAATCTATTACATTTGAAAAGGGGGAATTTTCCCGACACAAATATGTAAATTAAATTAATTAGGTCTGAAATTAATAAAAAAAATACTGTTTAAACACAACTTTGCACTGTAACACTAACTTAAAACTTTGATATCTAAATGACTTAAAATTACTCTTATCAACTTCCTTGTTTCAAATTCATAAAATTATCAACTAAACTGAGACACCACTTAAATCTGTTTTTAAACGATACTATGTTAATAGCTTCCAGTAATTTCTTTTTATCATTCCTAAGAAAACTGATAAAAAGAGTTATAAAAACATTTTTAACAGCCTACACACCATTTCTAATCACGTACTTACAAACTTAAAATTTTGTTGACTGATTAAACCGGTTATATTATTTTAACTCCAAAATCTGTAAGACTTTAAATTTTTGGAACTTTATAAAAAATATATCGAGCAGTTGCAGTGGCCAACTCTTTAGATTTGTAAATGCCAATTTACAAATCTAAAGAGTTGACCAAAAAATTAGATTTGCAATGCCTACTAAATGCAGTTTATAAATTTTACTCAAAATAGAAAAAAAAATTTATTTAGTCTAAACTCGTAAAGAGGTGTGCAAATCATGAAGTTTGTCAATCTTTTGTGTTTACTAAAATTAGTTTACAAACGGTTAAAAACGAATTTTTTGGTCAATACCTGCCTTACATTAACTTCTTTATAAATGTAAAGTATACTATATCTTTGTTTTTATCAAGTTCTTTTGCTTGTTTTCCCATTTCCAAGAGAGCAGATAGTTTTGCAGGAATTGCTCAATGCTTCTCTTACCACCTGTTTTTTTTTACTTCATAGTTTGTTTTTAGCAATTCATTCATGTTTTTCTGCTTATTGAAGTAGCGATGATGTTTGTAGTATCATAAATTTGTATTTTTGATTTTATCTCAAACAATATTTAGTTGAAAATTCACTCATACAGATTTGGTATCGTGAAAAGATATTCTGTAACCTGAAAATCTATGATTAAAAGCATGCCAGAAGGTATAAAATCAATTGTTTATAGTAAAAGATACCATACGAAGTATCAAAAACATTAAAATAGTGAAAACAAAGTTCATGAGCGATCGAAACGCGTCGTATCAAGCTCTATACATTTGAGTCTAATAAAAAAGCTAGGATTCGAAGGTAAGAGATATTTCTCAATAATCCTTTGTTACGCATCTTTACTGTCACTCTATTTAATTCTTTAATTATATGATACCCACCCATCTACTTCAATCGAAACCGCTTTTTAATTTCTTTCTAAATTAAATGATTAAAAACAGCTCTCAAACTAAATCCATTTGATGGATTTTGAAACCCACGACCTCCATGGTAAGGAGGAGACTGTGAACCAAGAACCTTCTACGATTGGCCATTGGCCATTGCATCATAATTTGTAGTCATTGAGGGTCCGTGGGAAACCAGGTAGGTTCTCTGCTCCTTAGATTCGCAGTAAATTGGAACAGCCTGATCCAAATTGGGTCGGAGGCCTGTTTACAAAAAGCGACACATCTCCTTTGTTAATTGCTGTCACTTTCCTAAAGATTGTGTCGTAATCCGAGGTGGTTTCACAGGGGAGTGACAAGTGTTAAGAAGCTTTGGTGGCCGAAAACAATTTTTTATAATCGGTTTTCAGACGGAGTAAATTGCCCATTTCAGAGCGTGGAGGGAAGCCATTTTGTTTTTTTAAGTGTTTAGGGAGAAAATTAAGGATGAAGTTGGTTAGTAATAAAGAGAGGAGTTTTCTCTTGAAGAGATTCTCTTGATAGAGGTTTTATCTGGTGTCCGTTTAGTCGTTATGAAGATATTTCGTTAATCTTTGGAATTCTCCAGACTTATTTGTTCTAACTTTTGTGGTAATCACTTACTTATAAGAGGGATCTCGAGTTAAGTCCAACATTGATTTTTGAGGAAACTGATAGGAAATACCTATAAACCCAAACGTCTTAGTATGTTAGTATCTTATGAATTACGTATGAAGTATCTTAGTATGTTTGAAGTAAAATATCTGCTACAAAAAATACCAGGATTTAATAAATGTCTAAAGCCAAAATGAGATTTCAAATACAATGAAAAATGCCTAAAAAAACCAACTCAATACTCCTTTTGAGAAATTTTTGCTAGGTGTAAATAAAAATGCTACATGGGTTTCATTGTAAATCTGTGCATTTGTATATGCATGGATGTAAGAAAGAAGCTGCCACTATCGAGTTTTAACTCCTATTCTACTTTTTTTCAGAACTATTCCTGCCGAAATGATAAATCGAAAGATAGCGGCGATCGTCTGATTGATGCTAACTTTTGGTAAGGCGATTTAAGTAAAAAATAATTGCTGAAAGTTTAGTGCTGCTTCCCTTTTCACTACTCACGAGCATCTCATACCCATTAGATCTTCACCCTCATATTTATTTTCATAGGTAAACCCATTTCAGTTATCATCTTACCTAATGTTTAGTCTAATAATAGGTGCATGCTATTTCCTCTCATTTTACACTATGCCATCATTTGTTTAACGGTGTTTAACGGTGTGTTGGTTTTCTTTAGGTTACCTTTTTACTACCCTTTTGAAGTTATAAACTTTTGTTACATATTTATTCAGAGTGAGGAGCTGTGTTTCGTTATTTCGGAATTCTATCTATGATTTTAAAGAGAGTATTTGTAAAACTAAATTTTTAATAATTAAGTTAATTTTTTTTGCAGTTCATTTGATACGTTTCGGTTTTAGTGGTTTTCAATTTTTTGTCCAAAAATAATTTCATAGAGATGATAATAGATAACGGAAGATACTAACTCTAGATTTAGATATTCTAATTTCTGTATTAGTTGCTCTTCGCTCTTTATAACTTCCTATATTGTATATTTGACGTTTCTAGTATCTCCAACCATTTTCGAATTGAAAACGTCGATTTCATGGGAGACACGGGGGATACCCCCCACAATGTTTGAAATCTTTAATGCAAAGGGGTTTTTTTTTGTCCCTGAAATCGACTATTATTTTTACTTTTTTTTAATGGGGTGGGGCTTTTCTATTGAATTCTCCCCTCAATATTTTTTTGGTGACGATAGCAATCGATGTAACATACCTTGAAACTATTAATTACAAAAAGAACTATACATCCCGATATAACTTCAGTTGAATATAACTAAACAAAGGGAAAGTCACTCTAATACCGATATGAGAATCAATAACCTCTTCCTTTCCTATAAGTCGGTGTAAACAGCCTCTATCGGCATTTCCACTGACCAACTCAGTCAGTGGTGACAAAGTCTCCGAGTCACCCCAAAAAGATAAACGTTGTCTTCCAGCTGTGATGATTGGCTTGCAGCCAACAGCCGAAAAATTACCCATCCCATAAATATATTTTTATCTGACTGTCAAGCATGAAAACGCGCTTCCAACGCTCCTCCCGTTAAGAAAGGCATCAATTACATTCGCGTTGCTGGAGCAGTCAATGAATGCGACAAAAAAGGCCCGGGATAAGCATCTCTTTGATAAGGCTCAATTGAGCTTTTATTGCGGCTCAGTTCACTTGGTCCTCAAAGGGTTTTATGCTGCACAGCAGAGTTGCATTCGGTGGTTGCCAATTGGTTGTGTGTGTGAATGAATCTTCTTTGATCGGGAAGCTGTGAATGTCTCTTGAGAAAAGTGCAATAGATGGTCTTGATCTTTCAATAATTCGTTGATTTATAATGTGGCCTTATGCTGATTTATTTCCAATTTTTTAACCAGATGTTGAACTCAAACCTACTCAGATTTCTATGAGTTTAACGCTTACAAGTTCCCTCTCTCTATCTTTTCTCTCTCCTTTCTGTTTTTTCTCCCATTATCTCCTCTCCAAAGAATGTTTAAAGAAAGGAAGGTTAGGGAAGAAACAGTATAATGAATAAAACCACTCTACTTACTCATCTTCAGTTCGAACTGATACTACTTAAAACCGTTAAATTAAATGTAAATTTAGGGGGGAAATGTATAAATCCGTGAATCTACACCACTCTGGATACATTAAGCTTTACCTATGGGTATTCAACAAACGTGATTAAGTGCTAGAAGTAGTTTCCTACAACATAAAATTACCCTTCAAGATGACACTTTACAGTCAACCTTCTCACTTTACTTCATTGGTCCCTCATCGTTACTAAGTACTTAGAGGAGGGATAAAACAAAATCATCTTTCCTTTTCTAACAGAAATCTTCGTAAATCCTACTTACCTCACTTGTACCCACCAATAAAGGGCAACCTATTTGGATGCCAGGCCTTTGAGTGCTAGGTGACTGGGGAAACCGTCCACCTACCCAACTCGCCCCATATTCGACGCTCCCTATTTGTCCATCTATTTTTAAGCTAAGGAAGACTTCTGACCACTCAGGAAAGCTCCCTCGTGAGATAGTGTAATGGAAGAGATACAAAAAAAAATTAGGTCGCTTAAGCTCGAATAAGAAAATCCTTGTTATGAACTCATCAATTTATGGGCAGTATCGCTATCTACCGCTCATGGTGGCATTCACATTAGCTACCACCTCGTGTCCCGAAGAATTTCCGTCTTGGGAATCTTCTCGCCCATGGCAGCAGTTATCTTAAGAGCTTGATGTAGGCTCTAATCGAAAAGTGTCGCTACATATCATTTGTTACTATGTCTCATTATCTGACATCCACGTGCCATCGCAGCGTTCGTCAATCATTGCATCCTAGGCTTTTATACAAGAGCAGTAATGCTATGATTCACGATTTAATGGCCTCTTTTTTTTGCTAATCAAGGATAACTGGGAATGTTTTTATAAGGGAATTTAAAACTGGCTTGACTTTTTGCATTTCTTGTTTCGGTCGTAGCTTTTAGTGACCTGGGCTTATCTAATGCACCTAATACCGGATTTATGTTCCCTCCTTGTTTTACAAATGAATTCGAGTTGCATTTTATCCTCGGTCTGTAGGTTAGAACAAATCTGACTCTTGGACAGTAGTGTACGTACTTAAAAACAGCTCGGGATTTTGTAAGTACTTCGCTTCAAATATTTCTTTCTGCATCAAGTACATTTAGTATGAAGATTGTAACTTCTAATAGTAGTCTTTTCTTTGCTTTAAAATTTATTAATATATATTCAGTTTGTCAATGTTGAATATTTAGCTGTCTTCTAGTTTTGTATACATTGGCATTAATGAAACATAAAGCGTGATTTTTTCCATTCGTTGAACATCGCAATTATTCTCTTATGCATTTGGTTGCATTTATCGCTTTAAACGCTATAAACCCCATTATGTACTGGCACAATTAATGCAAAGATATATATGTGAGGAAGACGAAGAAATTGCTTTCAAGTGTGTTTCTTTGCTTCCAAAAAGGGAAATAAGTACTTTAAAATAGTGCTCTTTCACCCTGGTGCAAGAAATGTTCAAATTCCATATTCTCGGATGAAAAGTGTGCTTACTTTCAAATTCAAAAGGGAAAAAATAACATTATCTGTAAGATATTTTCAATAGTGTTACTATTCCCCATAATGCAAAAATAACTCCGGTCGTGCATGAAAGGTTTCGAACGGAGGCAGTTTCCCTTGTCAACCGGTGGTTAAACCACATTCATTTCAGGTCTTTTTTTAAGACAAAAATAAAAGAAGACTGCAGTGAATCTTCCTCATATTCCAAGATATTGTCTGCTGAACTTTTGAAATGACATCTTAAGAAATATTTGAACTCCTCCAGAGAAATAAACTGCTTGAAATAAAACAAAAAGCCAAGACGATGAGAAAGAAGGTAGTCGCTTATCCTTCCATCTGAGGTTCAAGGCTGCGGATAAATGACAAAAAAATTGTTTTGTTCCTGCTTAGCAAAATTGATTGCCACTCTCTGTTCCGAGTCGCCGCTTTTCAATCTGGTCACTGCTTCCCACTCTAGTGGCCTTTATTCCACGTTTTCCCGCTTATGTCATAACGCAGCTGCTATTCGACTGTGCATTTCTATTTTTTATTTTCGTTTTTACTTTTATAGTAAGTGACCTTTTATCCTTCTAATGCTTAAAATGTATCTTGGTTGCTCGTTATAAACTTTTAACCACCGGACTGGAAAAAATCTGAAGTAAAAAAAACTGCATGCCCACGGTTTTGTTTTTACCTAGAATCGGAGTAAACGTCATAGTGTTAGAAAAATGGAGGTATTTTCTTAAACATAAGTGGAAGATGAATGGCATAAATTATTGTGGGACTACTGAATGGTGAGAGGTACTGCGTCTGCGTACAAGTTATTGAGAATGGAAAATTTATTTTATTCAAAAATTGCATTTAGATTTAGTGTCTTGACTGGAATCTACTTTTGAATCTTTACTTCACTTTCGTTTCAATAATAGTCGCTTCATTTATTTAAAATTTTCCAAAAGATTCCGAAAAATTAGTTCTTTTGGTTCTTTCGAGTTTATTGTAGCTTTTCCGGAGCATCCAAGCTATTGTAGTAAAACGCCATTATATGGGATATTCGTGTTGCGCTCCCTTTGCTTTTCTGCAATACCTGTTAATTGCAGTGAAAGGAAGTTTACAATAACTCATGACGCTGTTTGATAAGTACAAAACATGTTTGTATTTTGAGTTTTGGATATATTTTTAAGCTGAGACATTCTCCGACTCATTTTTATGTCAGTAGCTAAAAATTGAATCACGTTTAAGAGAGGAATTGTCAAGAAAAGCTCTCTAAGTTTTGGGAAAATTGAATTTCTGTATATAAATGTAGAGTTTTTATCCTAAAACCACCTTTTTTTATTGAAGCTTCAGAATTCTCTTAAGAGTACAAAATAGTAATTTTCAAAAATCGAAGTTTTTTTTTTTAGGATGATAAAAGTAGTTGGATTAATTTCTTTTCATAACGTATGAAGTTTTGGATTAAAAACTCTTTAAATTGAAAATTAAATTACATTTTCGTTTAGTTTATGGCACAAATGAAGAAGTAAATCATCCACTCGATAAATAATTGAAAATTGTTTTTTAAAGCACAAAACAGACATAAAGAAAGACTAAAACCAGTATAAAGTTTCTCCTCCAACACATGATTTTTGTGAAAAATTGTTTTCTTAAGTGGGATTTAAAAATGAAATAGGTCTACAGGATTTATGCTCTTTTTAATCCTTGCATCAAAGGGAGTAAGATGTGCCTATATAGGGTGTAATAAGTGTAATTATTTCTTTCCTTTTACCAATCACGTGTAAGCTTGAGATACTTTAGAGCTCAAAATGTCATGAAACTGGCAATCCCTCCCAGTGTGTTAATGAACACGAGACCAATTCCCAGTAATTGCTCTAGGATTTGAATTTTGTTGCCCTTTGCTTCCCCTTTGAACTTGACTCCAAGTGAGGAGTGTGTCCGACCAAGTGTGTCGCAAAAAAGAATCGCATCGATCCGATCGATCGCGCCTTCTGGGCTCCTCGTCCACAGCGGTCACTGAACCGCCGCCACATTTTATCAGCGCTTCATTGTTTAGATTTCGAGAAGCGACCTACTTCCGATCCCACTATGCATCCGTCGTCGATGCTTTTCGCTTTTAATTCGAACCGGGTAATTTCCCCTTCGTTTCCTACTATGGAGAAGTAGTGAAACGCGAGTGGTATAAATGAAACTGTGAATTGAATGTGGTTAGTTCTGTTAAAATGAGTGGGAATTTTAGCTCGCATTATACTCGTAGTTAGAAAAAAAATGCACAAGGGAGGGAGAGGACCCCAGCATCTTGAGCACCGGTTCCCATTAAAAAAAAATTAAGTTTTCATAACTTTGTCGTTGAATTATAATCTTCTATTGTGTTAAATTAAACTCTGATGGTGGAAACTGCTCCGAAAACGTTTTACTTAACTGAAACCAAAACAATGGTGTTGTCAGAAGAAATATGTAAGAAGAGGATATATAGAAATTTTTGGGATCCGTTCTTTTGCCCGACAATTATTCTCCTTCCTTCCTTCCTTTTTATCGCATTGGCGATGATGATGATGATGATGTCGGGCAACTGATTGTCGGTATTTCGAACCAGACCCGAAATTGTTAGAGGGGTATGGATTTAAATTTACTGGGAATACATTTGTTCTATTGATGACATTAAATTAATTTAATCTTAGGAGGGAGAAAAACTCCTCCGAAAACTTTCAAAACAAAGTGGTGTTGTCTGAAAAAATATAAGAGGAATAGGAAGATATTGAAATGTTAAGAGGGGTATGTGGATAGTTTTAGTCTCTTCAGAGTTAAAAAAAGGAAACAAAAACCTTTTATGTTCCAGGGGAACAAATTCCACATTCTCCTAGGCTACAACCCTGCGCTGATACTCAACAATATACTATTTTCTAGTCAAAAATTGAATACGTAAGAATAAGCGAAAAATACGTTCTTAAAGGATGAAACTTATCTCCATCACTACTTCCAAATCCTGCCAATCACATACTTTTTAAGACATCTTTTTAATTTCAATAACTTAGTAAACTAGAGAAACAGGATTTTAAATACTTTGAGAGAAGAAAACACTAAAAAAAAGCGAATGATGTGACTGAATTCCTCTAAGAACTCAAACTTTCAATTCTGGGAATAACGTCCCAACTCCCATAAACGGCGATTGCAAACTTTAAAGCATCGTTTCCACTTATCCGATGCGTTGCATTGCGTCATTTCAGCGATGGACGAATCGCAGAGAGAAAAAGGCATAGAGTAATTTTGAGCCGTCTCACTGTGATTCGTTAAACTGGTCTCGTCGGATTTCAACAGATTTGATAAGTGGAAACTCTACTTAACTCCCCACACTTCTGGCTGCATAGCTTACAAATGAGGTGGCTTAAAACCGTATCTTTATTGATGACTCCAAAAGGAAAATTTGGATTTAGACGATGGTATGGCGTAAAAAGACATTAGCCAACGTCAAGATGATTATACTTTATTTTTTAAAGAGAACTGAACTAAATGTGATTGAGCTTGCCTGGAAAAGATGCATTTATATTATAAGTCATGTGTTTCGTTAAGATTACTTTTTACACAGTTATCCGAATTAAATAGTTCGAATTGTGTTTCGAAAGTATTTTTTAATGTGAAAATTCTCATTCTTTACTATGAAGCCCGTTCTACAACTTAATGCTTCTTTAGCATTTCCAGACTTTTATACCTGCACTTAGTTAGAGATTTTTGAGTGTTTACAGAATATTAAAACGCAGTTTTAAAGCATGGTTCAATTTATGGATAATATAAATTTAAATAAAGTGAATATTTTCATCAAAAGTATCTAAAAAGCAACAAAATTAAAATAAGTATTAATTGAATCCTTGGTTCAAAATCCATTATCCGTGTTCCTATGAGCAAAAATACTTAAAACGTGACCAGTATAACCGCCTTTATTAATTGCACTATTACACTAGATAAGTATTTTCCTCATCTTTTGCCAAGTTATCTTCGCAAAAATATTTATTTCTGGGACTAAAACATCTTAAAGCAAGCACTAATTAAGTTTGAAGACTGATTTCCTTTGAGTGTTTATGCTAATTATGAGTAAAACACTTATGGAATAAGTTGATTTCTGCTCTCAAACAGTTTTTTAAAAGTATCTGTTCTGAGTCGGTTATCTACATCCTATATTATTTTAAGTGTATTATTATCCTTCGTGTCTTCAAAATTAGAACTTTTTAATGGGAAACTAAATTAGTTTCAATCGTGACTTAAATTTTGCGGTAAATACGATGGAAGCTCTTTAGCTTTTACCTTATCTTGTTAGAGCACTTAGACAAACTAAAGATAACGTGTTTTAATTGTAACTCTCGTATTTTTATGTGGTTTTCTTCAAACTCACCTTGAAAGAGCTTGTAGGGATGCGTATACGCGTAATTGATATTCTATGGAGTATGGTGTCGAAAGTTTGTGCGTTTCTGTTTGTTTTAAATGTACTATGCCTAAATAAATGGTCTCGTTCTTAACTATTTAAAACATGAGCTCATTATTTTTCCTTTGAAATTTTAAATAATTTGCGTATAGCTTATCTGGGAAATATGCGCAAACAAACACTTTTTATTCCTCATTACTTTAATGTACTATTTATTATTTAAAAGCACATAATGGAACCTTTCTACTGATTAATGGAACCACATAAGGATTCTTAAAAGTCTGAATCATACAAGAAAAGTCGTTATAAATATTCTTCGGATAAAAATTTAACAGACTATCTTAACGATTTTTTTATTTAGAACTGCGTAACATCATCTGAAGTTCAGTTTAGATTCTCTGGGGATTTTAAAAATGAACCACTGTTGTCTGTGTATAACGGACACATTTTTTTTGTATATATTATGTGTTCGATAGCTGGGTTGGGTACCAGCCCAAGTTAATGATATGAAGTTGATTACTGAGATTTGGATATCGCGTGACTTAGAAGGTTCGATGGGAAATTGAACGGCCAACCCATATGAGCTGTTTTTTCACCTCATACAGTTATGGTTGACTATGGCAATATTAAATGAGCTTTCTTGTTTCAATTAAACACAGGCTGTGCTACCTACTATACTGCTTTATCCTCTCGCGTGAATATCGTGTCGAGTGTTGATTTACTCTTTTTA
This sequence comes from Tetragnatha montana, assembly GCA_963680715.1. Lineage (NCBI taxonomy): Eukaryota > Metazoa > Arthropoda > Arachnida > Araneae > Tetragnathidae > Tetragnatha > Tetragnatha montana. The sequence goes on along the minus strand of OY796679.1, from coordinate 47,309,841 downwards.
ATGAATATTTTATTGATAAATTCATTTCTACAATAAGGAACGCAACAGCAGTAAGTTGTTATTACGATATAGTAGTTCATTTGAAATTGTCTGCAATGTTTGTAGCTTTATGTAACACACTGTTGAGATATTTTATTTCAAAAGGTTCTTGCTCTTTTTTCAGTGGACGACATGTTAAAGAACTTTTGTTTCATCTCAGTAGATTAGGTATTAACGTTTCATTCATAAAGATTCGCAAAGATTTTGTAAATGATCGTAAGTTATGAATGAGTCGCGTCACACATTATGAATTTGTTTGAAATTATTCAATATACCTACTTATAGACAACTAACTAAAAATAATTGGATAATCAGTAGGTAATCTAAAAAGTTTAATAAGCCTTCCTCATCTAACTCCTTGATAAAAAAAGCTATTTTCTTACCAATTACTGAGGATGGTTTCGTAGGCCTGTACATCACATTACATTCTTGACAGTGGTTGCTCATATAAATGTTAGTTGTTTTTCCAACGTCTTCCTATTCATATATAAAGGACTAAGCTTGAACTAAAATTTTCGGTGACAAGAAAAGGGATATCAAAACTGTTTTTGCCATCCCCACGGATTAGTAACTTTAGTCGTTATAATTACATATATTACAATTAGCCCAAGCATTGTTATTGATGATTCTATATCCATCTTATTTTTGGTTTCTAAAGCAGAAAGACTTTTTTATTCTGGAGTTGATAAAAATCTATGACCTCTTTAATATGGTACTATCTGAAGGAGTCATTTTTCTTATGTCGTTATGAAGTCGACTTAGCCAACTTCCGTGTGAGGCCCCTTTGGGTTCTTTTCTTTAAAGCAGAAGGTAGGTTCTAGAACATGAAGTTGCGAAAGTCCTGTAGGTTGTTCCCACGAGCTTTGAAAACTTGCTCAAACTCGGCTGGGTTGCCTAACTTTAATCATCACGGAAGTAGGGAACATCTGTAGTTACATAAGTGAGGCGTAGGGTTAGGTATATATATTTGTATAAGTTTTATAAAAGAACCTACACTCATTGAACTTATTTTACATAAGAACATTTTTCTAATTTTGGCTTACGCTTCTATCTTTTGTACCAATTTTGAAACAAGGGTTAGAATAATGGACTCTAACTTAAAACTCAAGAAATCTGTTTAAAATAAAGTTCTTAAAGTAAAGAAAAAATGTGCATTTTTAAAGACAGGCATAGTTTCACAATGTTAATGTGCAAATAGTTTCATGCTACACTTTTTTTCTGGAATACAAATAGATAACAACCTTTTCTTTATTTCCTTTCTCTTAACTAATACTACTTTTAAGGACATGCTTAAAATAATGAATCTAGTTAACCCGGATGTATCAAGTATGAAGAATTATCAAAACTCTTCATACTTGATACATCCGGGTTTCTCAAAGTATCTAGCTCTAAGCCAAAACTTCTTGTTGTTTGTTGTTTACTGTTGTGAGATAAAATCAAGTGAAAGCATAAAAACAAACAGTAAACTCTACCTATTCTTCCGATTTTCGTTATGATAGTACTAGAGCTTTTCTCAGATTTCTGAGTTGAACCAGTCCGTCCCGAAATTTGTATTTCCCCTTCATACTCCTATACGAGGTTATCTCGAAAAAGTTTCTTGTAAAACCCGTCTTTGGAATTTTCGGCTGAAATGTCGGGTAGAAATGCGGCGACAATCAGGTCAGTTGGTCACTTTACAACACTAAGTGCACCAGTACACATCTTGTTGAGGATAGACCATTCTCCGGCTGTCCAATGGATGAGGCGGACGCTCCTACCACCGCGCCTAATGCGATGTTTTTGATGGTATGATATTAAATGTTTCGACTTTGTCTTAGGATGTAAATGCTTTTTAGGTATCTCCTTCTTTACTGGATGTGCTTCTCTATTCCAGTTTGGACTTACTTCTTTTTTAATACTATTTCGTCTCTAATCTTTCTTGACTTTGACATTAAACTTCTATCGGAAGTTGGAAATCGAGATTGAAGATGATTTTGACTTGGCTTGAATTAATGAATTCAGTTTGAATTTCTTTAGTTTTCTGATCAAATTCTGGATATCTTAGGGGGGGGGGTTTCCCTCTCAAATAGTCACTTGCCGGTTTAGTGTTTACAGAAGGATGTATTGTGGATACATCCTGTTTGCAAAACTCTTGTTTTCTGTTATGTTTCATTCTCACATATGAGAACTCATTTGCACTTATTGATTACAAATTCTCTTATACAAAAATCTTCATTTCTTTTATTTGTTATGGTTATACTTAATTGTGCAGGATACTCCTCCGCTTCTAAATATGGTCCGAAAATAGATAAATATTTATAAGATCTCGTTAATTAGATATGTAACTCGTTTTTACATAAAAGTAAAGTTTTTACATATTACCCCTTTAAAATGAATCACTTTTGTTTCTGAATAGTAATAAATATAAAACTTCAATAATGAGCCCCATTGAGTATTTTACTTATTTTATCACTCACGTAATATCCGATACCTGATTAACTAGCATGAAAAATTTCAAAACGAAAAAAGGGAGGAAAAGGTTCTAAAAACAGTGATGGTGGTGGATGGAAAACTAACTGGTGGTAGATGGATTGTTTACTATATAACATTAAGGAAAAATTTAATCAAAATGTTTATTACTGTTAAAAATACCGTATTTTTAAACTATTATTTTAGTGTATTTTTTATTAATTAATTAGTATAAAACTGATATTTTGCTGTAAATTAGAAAACTTTGAAATTGAACGATAAACCAAAATAACTTGAATTTAGGTTATTGCGGCTTAGAAGTATCTAGTAGAACATTCATTATCGGACTTACCTTTGAAACTTACCTCCTGAGTACATCAAAAATAAATATGATCCACATTTTTCAGTCTGTTGCAAAGGCCTCTGCGATGGTAAGTAACATTTAACCTTATCAATTCAAACATTCATATCTGGAACTCATCCTTGAATCGAAAGTTCATGTTCCTTTGCCCTCTAGAGTTCACGAAACGCGGGAAAAATCCTAATCCATCACTAGTTTAGGACCGGAAGAAATTGGGACGCTTTATTTCCCAAACCAAGATCGCTATCTTTATTTGTACACAATTTTTCTTCTCAAAAAAGCTGTAATATCTTTACATTTCTGTCACCGCCCCACTTCACTTATCTCGTATCGGGTTCAGGATCGAATATATAACAATTCGGCACTGAAAGGAAAGGTTACCGTGTTACTTTTCCTCCTCGCTGGTGAGGGTAACTGTCAAGTCGTAGAGTCAGACCTCAATCTTGACTTCTCCTATTCGGGTTCTCGTCCTTTGAGGATCAACATGATAGAATGCTGGGTGAAGTGCAAGCTCCTTCCTTGCGGACATTGTCCACTTCATGGTGGAGGAATGAGAGTATGATAATTTCTCCTTTTTTATGTTTATCGTAATGATTGCGTTCTGATTTACAGAAAGATTTCTCTTCGCATGTTGATGAAGGATGGCTTATTTTGATAAAGATTTGATAATTTGTCTATTTATTAAGTGTGCTTAAAGGGTGATAAAAAATGTCTATCAAAAAATATAAAACTTTGGACTCCCGGGACGTAATTCTTGGGCTTCCGAATCGTCCGTTCGATCTTAACAGAAGGTACTCTTGTTTCAATGTAAATAGATCAGGAATTCTGGCCTGTCTTTAAATGTGATACCTCATTTGATATTTTTTATTAAATACACTAAAACGGTTGAAATATAATGAAAAAAATAATGTTGATGTAATTATATATTTTCGTAATAGGTTAGATTTGAAAATTTTCTATTTATTTTGAAAAAAAAAACGGTAATCTTGTTTTTCAATTATCTTTCAGTGTGTTTTTTCTTTGTTATCTAATTCATGTTCAAACTGAAACTCTCTAGTATTTACAATTTATCTTTCTTACTATTCTGTCTGTGCTTATTCTAATAATAGTCTTAATTCTAAAAAATATATCTGCTTGTGTTTATTTTCATTAGTGTTTGTCGAGACTTGGATACATTTTCTATTCTTTCCGAATACTCTAAATTTCCATTACTTCTCTCTTATCTACTCGTATAGTTTGAATATACTAACGATATAACTTTTTATCATAAAAATTATGCGCTTGAACTCACTCCAATAGTTTTTTAATACTTACTCACAAGAATTAAACGAATAAAAATATTACGGGATTCTTTTTAGAAAATTTCTCAAACATAAACATATTTATAGTATTTATGTTTAATTTTGTGTGCTTTTACATTATTTTAATTTGTCTGTAATGAAATTTGTTGGGTCTTTAGGACTAATGTATTAAATTTTCTACCTCGAAACTTTTACTGAAATTTAAACATTCTTAGTCATTTTAGCACTTGCATTTTACAGTAAAATGTCATGGAAGATCCGAAAAGAATAAAAATCAATGGTTTTTAAGTTAGCTAGAATTTTATAGTTCCATTTTGCCCATTTTGTTATCTCACAGAAATTTAACGTTTTTTTTTTTAATGACTGTTTAATAAAACCGTGTTTTAATTTAAATCACTTATGTATGCTTTACTTTTCCAAAAATATATTAATTACTCTCTACAATTTTACCTTTTATTTGTTTTAAAAATTAAAAATATAGATGATAGGAGGCAATTCGACTTAATTCATACTTTTAAAAATTTAGATTGGAACTATTAAAGGAGTGCACTAATTATAGATTTCCTAAACACTTGGTTTAGTTCATGTGTAAAATAATTTGGTTTTGATAAAAGCTGTTTTGTTGCTTATTTCCGCTTTATATAGGCACAATCATCTGTATAAAATGCGCTTTTTCAAATGTGAAATGTACTGAAAATTGTACAATTTTATTGGCTCTTTCTATTGATTAAATATTATGTAGTGTATGTTATCATATGTTAAGAAATTTTTAACTTTTGTCTCTTAAATAAAATTTTCATAAGATGAGAAATTTCCTGTTTGAATCAATCTACCCTTATAAAGGATAAAAATTAACTTATAGAGCTCTTAGTTGGAGGCACATTGGCTCTTTGTTGGAGGTCATACCTCAATGTGTAACCACTAATATTTCTAAAACTAACTTTAGTTAGTTTTTCTTCTAAAACTAACTTTATAGGTTATGTAAAATTGGTGTCTTATGCTAATTTCTGGAGAAGATTAATTAGGTTTAATAACCATTCGCATTTTTAACTTCTATGTAACCATTTTCTCCTGAATAACATTGAATATAAACAACATTGAATTCTCCTGTATCGCCCTTTATGGTACATGGCATACATCTTTCCTCTGTACCTAACATTGATCAGTCTTCTCGAGGGTGGAGGTTATAACTGAACTTTTGTTGCAGAGACCTCTCATCAACACCATGGTCGAGTCAGGCGTGTCCAACGGCACGGAAGCAGCGGAAGCCAGCGATGACGTGCGAACCCCCTTGGCCGCCAAGAGCCCTGACGAGCCAGACAGCAACGGATTGCACAGCAACGGCCGGCCACGGACAGCTGCCAACGGCCACGTAGAACCCGCCCAGAAGTACCAAGCAGTGGGCGACTGCGGCATCTGGTCCTTCCGCCCGGAATGGCTGCAACCCTTCGCCAACAAGAAGGCCTTCCTCGTCATCTTTTGCCTCACCAGCGTCCTCCAGGGCATGTACTACACCTACTTCGTGAGCGTACTGACCACCATCGAGAAGCTATTCCAGATACAGAGCAAAACCACGGGCATCATCATGTCGGCCACCGAGATAGGGCAGATAGGGGGCGCCTTGCTGCTAACCTACTACGGGGGGCAGGGGCATCGGCCCAAGTGGATCGCCTGGGGCATGCTGGTGTTCGCTGGGGCGTCCATCCTGTGTGCCACCCCTCATTTCCTGTTCGGTAGTGGGGAAGAGCCGGCTGAACTGACCAATGCGTCCACCTTCAAGATGCGGGAACTGAATGCGAGGTTGTGCTATGAAGCACCGGACATTGAGAGTTTTGCGAATGGCTCTCTAGGGGAGATCCCTGCCGCCCCCTACAAGGGCCGCATCGCCTCCCGATGTGACTCCCCGGACAATACCGCCTACCAGAACCGCGTGCGACATGCCGTGCTCTCCGTCTTCTTCGTCAGTTTACTCTTCATCGGCATTGGAGCCACTGCCGTCTACACCCTGGGAATCCCCTACATCGACGATAATGTGGCCACCAGGGAATCGCCGCTCTATTTTGGTAAGTTCCCATTTTTTTCCTTCCCTTAGGAACCGTTTCCACTTTTCCAGATTTGTGGCGGTACGACAATCCGGTGAAATGAATCACAAAGAGACAAATGTGATGCCCTTTTGAGCTGCCTCACAGGGATTCTTCCAATTGGTCTCCCCGGATTGGATCCAGATAAGTGGAAATGTTCCCTTATCCCCTTGACAGGAATCTCCGCAGTATGATCCGTAACTTCAATGTTTCTGCGATATCGGGCTGGACATACTTGGTATTCGTCCCGCTAGGATTTATTAAGAACCATTACCACTTATCCGGATCTTATGCGGGGTGCCTTACGGTAAGACAAATGAGCAAATACCGATAGTAAGTACTGTCTTTGACATTTCCCCTTGATTTGTCTAATTGGTCTTGCCGGGTTGCCGCAACGCGACATATCCGGATTGGTAAAAACGCTTCTTTATCCTCCTAGATGAGAATCTTCTACGAGTAAGTATGATACGTAACGTAACACTAATAGGGAAAGGATGACTTAAAATAAAAACTAAAATTGAGAAAAAGAGAAATGAATGGGATGAGAGGGATGAAGAAAATATATTAAAGAGAGATTAAGTAATATGATTGTAAGAGATGGATAGGGATCCTGGAGGGAGAAAGCGTAAAAGATGGAGGGGATTGAGATGAGAAAGAAGGAATAGATAGGATGAGAGAGATGAAGGAGAAAAGGGACAGGATGCGTGAGAATTTGACGGACATAAGATGAGAAAGATGGAAATGGATAGGATGAGAGGGGAAGTGACGTAAGTATAGAAAAAAAGAAAGTTGGTGGAAGAGAAAGGGAGATAATAGTATACTGTGTTTTAATAAAATGGTGTTATGGAAAAATACTTTAAAAACTGAACTATTGAACTAAGTAATAAAAATCAAATAAAATCCCCTAACTTACGAATACATGACATTTAAGAAGGAGAAACTTTCATTTATCAAAGAACCCATTTTCTTCCAACTTATATTTTTCTTCTGATTGCAAGTGTCAAATTTTTTTAGATAGAAAGAAGAAGATACTGTTATCAAACAACGTTCCCGTACGAACACATAAGTTATTTCAAGTGCCCATAAATGATGCATCAACCCTTGTTGTTGTTTACTGTGGTTATTCTCAGAAGCCCCTTCCAAATTTCGACCTTTGACTGCATTGGACAGTCGGTGGATACTCTCCATCAACAGAGTGACCCCATTCGGACATAGATAAGAAGCAACTTATCCTTTAAGGAAGCTAGGCTTGATGCCATGGGAACAACGGGCTAATGTCCAATTAGTTGCCAGACAGAATGGTCCAGGATATTTTTTTTTCGTAAGACTTTATCAGATGGTATTTATAATCAAAATTTATTTCATAACACTAGTGGTTGTGGTGAATAGTGTGGGAATGTTGAAAACGTAAGAGCTATCCGTTTAGAAGATGCTTTTCTTCACAGTTGATGTATTTTTGAGATGTCAAAATCATGTTATTTTTGGCTTTAAGTTCAGAGAAAAACGAATACAATATTTTTTCTAGTATTTGGACTGTTTTTTATGTATCAAATAATTTACTTCTAATATTAGGAAATATCGTAATTTCCAGGATTATGTTCTAATACATGACTCTGAATTGCCTTTACAAATTCAGAGGGGAATACCTGATCTTCAATTAATCCTTTAAACCTTATGGATGAGTTGGAGTCATCTTTTGCTTTTAATTTTCTTTCAAAAAGACGACGTCTCTAAATCACAACCATAAACAAGATTCTTCCGATTATCCCATATAGTTCAACATAATCCACGAACGATCAAAAAATAAATTGCATTTGGAATCACGTGTGTTATCATATAAGTTAGGTTACGTAAAATCTTTGAGGTAATAAAAGCTTTAAATTAGTATTTAAAAGTATCGGAACTTTCATTTAACATCTAGTGAAATAATTATTCATTCTATTAATTGAACTGCTCTTGATTACAAAATATAAATAACTTAAGTAATAGTTTTCCTCATTTCCATTTTCCTCATCAAGCCTATAATCCCTCACGTGATTCTTAACACAGTGGTTCACAAACCCTTTGAATTACGTAGCTGTAGGGAAAAAAACTACATTTCAGGGAAAAAATAAGAGATAAGTTAAAAATCTCTTTAAGAAGCACAGGTTGAGAGCCACTGCTCTTAACAGTTCATTCATTTGAGTAACAAGTGATGAGGCTTTTTCAAAGCAGATATTTGAGCTTCGCACATTTTGCAAGGTCAAGGACAAACTATTAATTAGTTACCATTGCGACAGCGTAAAAGAAATAGAGGGGGGGAAGTAAAAATAAAGCTAAAATGAAAAGGATAGTATAAGTCGCATTTTCATTCTTCAAAAGAGAGAAAAATTTACATAACTTGTAATTGCGTATTTCAGATTAGGTACGAAAAAAACCCTAAAAGATCCCTTGTTTTAAAAAGTATGTTAAATTAATTACTTATTAAAAACGTGTAAATGACATTTGAAGTTAGAAGGTAATGGGTGTTTTGAAGAAAATAAAACTTATTATATCACTCATTAACGCATAGAAAATCTCACAATGGAGGAAGTTTCATTTCTTCTTGTACTTAGTTTTTAATTATCTTTTCAAATGCGCTAAAAATTAATTATTCTTTTATTGAGACGCTTTTAAAGAAGAAAAATTATTTAACTTAATAACTAATTATGTCGGAAGTTGAGTAAGATAGTTTTTTACTTCATTAAAAGTATATCTATGAACATTAATGATACAATTCAATCGACACATGGTTTTATTCCCATTAAAATTAGTCTGGTTTTTATAAATGATACTCAAATTTAAATTTATATAAACTTTAACACAATCTCTTAAGAATTTGTATTGATTATACATTTGATTTTACCGCTATCTCTCTTTTTATTGAGGATAAAATTAGTGGATATCCTCTTTTCTGTACGTTAAATTCCCTCCTTACTATTACAAAAACACCCGAGTCAGTTGAATGGGAACTTATTCCACGAAATAAGTTCTATCCTATTTTTTTAACCCATTGAAGTATCATTTCCCCCCTTTATAAATAAAAAGCAGCAAGGGCTGTATTTCACTTTGGTGTTCCTATTCAAGCAGGGTTTTTCGAGAAATTTGAGTCATGTCATCCACTTTCGGGTTAATTTCTCTGGCTCGTGACTTCCATAAAAAGAGAGAAAGAAAAGTGGAATAATGCGAAAACAGCTGAGCAAATTCAGAGCCATCATTAGCAAGCAGCTACTCAGGAGGGAATTATGTCATGTTCCCTCTTTTTCGTCATAATCAATAGCATCTGTGCCATACTCTTCTTTTGAGTCTTTTTCCAAATTTATGTACACAAAGCAACCGGCGAAGAATAGGTTGAGAAAAAAGCAATGGGAATATCTTTTTCAATATTTCATCGATTTCATAACAGAAAAGTAACGTTGAGTGTAAGTATCTCAACAACTTTTTGTTTTTTTATCTGACTTTGAACTGACCTCAAACAACTGATGTAAATGTGTAATCAAGGGTGTTTATAACAAAGATGTAATTTTTCCCCTCATGATAAAATACTTTTCATAAAACCACAAAATCCTTTTCCAGGAAATGTAAAGGTATTTTGGAACATTATAGTTGACTTCTCTACTATTCTTATCTTCAGGGATTCAGAATTAAACTAACATTTTGAAATAAAATAACAATATAATATAAATCCATACAGAAAGTATGTTTGGAAATTATCTTATAATAATTATGAAACATTTTTAAGACATTGGCAAAAGTAAAATAAAGAGAGAAGTGCATTAAAAAATGAACTTAACAAAAATTTAAGAATAAAAATTTCCTTCTCTTAATGCTTTTGTATTTATTATTTAATAAAACAATATTCCATTAAAACTTATAAATTCTTATTCATATCGAACTTTTTATACTTTTTGAGTATTTAGGGAAACAAGATGAAATGCTTGGTTCCGCATTTCAGATGCTACCTACCGTATGGGTCATTAAAAATTAATGAATGGATATATTTTTCCTGTTTACGGGTACCAGCAAAACCATCATGTGTCAGATAAGAAACCGTGTATTGAAATAGTAGGATATGTTAAAATTTTTATAAGGGTTAACATTTTTCTTTGTTACTTATTCAAACACGCTAATTTTTACACTTATTGTGTTATTAAGCATGGAATAAATATACCATTAGTTCATACTTAATTACGAATTTTAATACTCTTTGGGAATTTCTGTTAGAATTAAGTATAAATGTTTGCTTTTACCTGAAAACAGTTGATACATTCTATGTTTATATAGTAACAAAGTGTATCGATCAACTAATGGCGTGCACTAAGTAAGCTTTAGTCTAGTACCCTTTGATATTTATTTTTAAGCTATTCCAGGTCATGAAATCTTTAGTCTTGAAGTTTTGAACTAAAATACCTCCTATAAATGTTGATAAATAATGATTTCTTTAGATTTTGCATTTAATGAACTCTCAAAACTTTGATTTTTTGTTGTATTTTCTTTCATTTATTATCAGCGGTTAATTAATTCAATGTAACTCTTCAAATGTAATAAATGAAAGTTATTCAGATTTAGACAATTAAGAGACTTTCATCTTTCTTTTATTCAAATTAATTCCTTACGTAGGATGATTATGCGTTGAATAATTAAAATTTTTTTATAACTAAATATTTTTTAATTAATCAGTTATCTTTAAACAATTAAATTCATCTGATACAAGTACTGTTTCTTGACGCTTAAAATATTCAACATTCCCTTGTTTCTATTTTACGAAACATCCAATACGTTATCAGGGAAGACTGTCTGAGGCCCAGAAAACCAGGTATTTAAAATTATTTCCCTTAACTTTCGTTGGGCCTTGAATGACGTTGAGTCGTCCCGAATTCCAGAACTTTCACCTTCAGACAGTGATTATCTGTTTACCCATTAATGTGTTAAGTTGAAAATTAAATAAAAATTAAATCTCGTTCGCGAACTATGCAGGTTGGGTGACTCTTTTTATTGCATTCTCAACAAGGTTATTAACACTGTCTGTGAATATGTAATTTACTGATGTAAAGCACTGGAATTTACTTAATAAATTTGTGTTCTAGGTATAACAATAGGAGTTCGTATTTTTGGTCCCGTTTTTGGATTTCTACTGGGATCTTTCTGTACAAGCATATATGTGAATTTTCCATTTGGTAAGTGTAATTTTGTTACATATAAAGTTTTGAAATATGGTAAAAAAAAAGCATGAATGTTGTTTTGAATCAAAGTGAGTGAACCTATTATTGAGGAATTAGTACGTACCTCTATAAACAAAATAAACTGCTGAAAAAAGCAGCTTAACTTTAAAAGGGAAATTAAGGACTAGCTAATATAATTTATTAAGTATGGTACTCTTTTTATGACAAGTTATTAATTTCTCCTTAATAGTGCAACATTAATCAATGGGATTACTGTTTTCCTAATTTACGAAACTCACAAACTTGCTCAGTTATTTGTTCTTCATAAAATAGCTATTAGGCTGTGAGAGACTCATTGCAAAGGTAGTGCTGTGTGGCAAGTTTAAAATACTTCAAACATTAATAAAAGAGCAATGTGTCTAAAAGGATAAATCGCCGGGTAGTTATTAGGAACCATTAATCTATGTTTTTTGTTGGGAAGAATTCTCCCCCTCTGGCTGTTTTTCTTATCTGTGTTGCAAAACACCAAAACAATTTTTTTTGCACCAAATAATATTTTTTTTGTTTTTATATTTTCTTAAAAATAAATTACTATCTGACTGCTTTAAGCTGGGTAATGGAGTATAAAACGGGAGCATTATTTAACAGTGTATTGCAACTAATGCTAATACATTGAGACTCTATTCTAAGTAAAAAAGATGTCACGTACAGGTTTACAGGATGAAAGCGCATTGACCCGTAGTAGTTTTAATCATATATTGTACAAAAAGCTGATTAATGAATGTTTTGTTTTTATGTTTTTGTTTTATTTACTCCCATCAAATAGAATAGGGTATCTTCAACATTTTGCATTAATGCAAACCCAATTGGGTTTTAAAAAGAAATTTTTATTTGCAACATACAGTAATTAAGCTTAAACTTATCATAAAGACAATTTAAATAAAAACCACCTTAGAAATTTGAAGACTTTATCACGCACAATAGAGAACAACATATTAAATTGTTAAACAGTATTAAGTTGTTTTCTCTTTTCCCCACTCCTGAGTCTAACGTATTAAGTTAAGTAATTTTTTTTGTAGACATATTAAAGGCTTAATAAAAGCAGTCACCATGAAGGCCACCCGTCATACAGCATTTTTACAATTTCTCTGAGCAAACCTCCATCGAAAACTATTATAGCTTGAAAGCAATCAGTTTCGCTTAGTCGCAAATTATGAGAAAAAGAAGACATAAATTTCGCTTTGACCTTCATGAGATTTTAAGCATTTGCAACTCTATAAAAAGTTATCCTAACTTTCAATTTACTTTTTTAAGATTTATTTTTTTAACTTTTATCAATTTCTCACTCCATTGTTCGTTTTTTTTTTCGTTTGATGAGAAGTGGAGAAAACAGTGCTTTCAGAATTGTCTCTAAACTGTTGACTAAAAAACTTGGTAGTTTATAAATCATAAAGTTGTTTATAAATCAGAGAGCAGAATATCAAAACTTTGAACTTTTTTTTAAAGTTGAATTTTTAAGAATATTAACAATTTTATACATCAACCACGCATAGTAAACTCGTCACACTTGCATCCCGTTGCTCCTCACTCATTTATGTATATTTTTATAAAAATAATTTGGTAGAAAATACAGTCCTAATTTTGAAAAAAAAATGTAGTTGGACATTAATTTAACATACTTATTCCTCCTTGTTTTAACTTACTGATCCCACTCTACCTAATCAACTTAATAATGCTACACATACATTGTGCTTTACACTGAAGGTTGACTAAAAGTTTTTCCTATTTTCGCCAACAGAAACATAGTTGCATACCTTCAATTCTATACATTGTAACTGATAGGAAAACACAAAGATTTGTATTTAAACGTATTCAACATATCACCCATGTCCGATTTACTTCCTCAATATCATCACTTCCTTTCAAATAAGTTCCATCAAAAGTTCTTTGACACCTAACTGTCGCAACACATCTGACTTTGCATTGTCACTCAACACTTGATTCACACGGCTCCGTTCGGGGACAAGGTCGTGCTCCTCAACTTTGTCAACTCATCATTTCTTTATCTGGCGTATCGCAGCTTATAATAAGCCCTCGGTGAGGTTTTAGGGAACACCCACGAATGGTGGTAGAATCTGATGGGGGTGGACCCACAGTAAAATATAAGCGAGGATAATACCTTTGGGAAGCCATATTCCTCAGAATTGGATTTGAGCGGCTGTCACTGCCTTGTTGAATTAGTAATCAATAGACTTTGAAAGATCTTAACATCTTATTTAGACATTTTCTTGTAGCAATTGCTATGTTTTGCATGCAATGCAGTGTCAACTCTTATTTCAGTGTATTGTCACAAATGTCAGTCAGTTTTGAAGAAAACTTAAAAATTTTTAGCGGAGGGTTAACATAAATAGGTTTACCCAAGGGTGAACTTTGAATTTTTACCTAAGAAAAGCGTTTAAGTTAGATAACTTTGACTGAGAATCCACATAACTTAATTCATGACTACTATAAGTTCTAAACATCAAGGAAATTTTTATCTTGAACATCCCTTATAACCTCTTTAATTCCTCATGGAAGGAGAATATCCTGTGTTGACCTTTTCTAGGGCTGTGCTAACACAGGAAATGTACTAATTAACACGATCTGAACAAACCAACATTTAGAAATTTTAGCGTCCCTCGATTTTAAGTAATTTTATCACAAAATATAAATACCATTAAAATTTAACGTGGAATGAGTTTTTGATGAAGTGAATGACACTAAAAAAACCTTCTAAGAGTACTTAATTGAAAAAAGTTAGTGAAACTCACTTGAAATATGTCATACTAATTTACGATTAAATAAAAATGTTTTAACGTAGCTTTTTTACAAAGCAATTTCAGATTACTCAAAATGTCCTTCATACACTCATTATGAAGTTTTAATATTCCTTTAAATATTATAGGAACCATGTGAAAATAACTATAATAAACTGGACAAGGAGTTTTTCTTTCTATTTTTTTTTACTTTAATTAAACTTTTATAGAACTAACGTATATTTTTGCATCGTCAAACTGAATCAAATTGTTTGACAGCTTATGAACACCTAAAACACGAACAGTTAAGCTAGAGAAAGGAAGCATGATTGTATAACCGTCTGATCGTAAAAAATTTGCTGGCCTACGAGAAAATAAACTTAAAATACACTCGTTCAGTCTCAAACCCAAATATAACATTTATGAGGTTATTCACTCTTATACTAGGTAACTATTAATGCACCTTAAAAGCCAGTACCGTGAATGTATCGAAAATTGGAGGCTTCTTTTTATCCGTTAAGGTAAGAATAAATCCTGATGAATTACGGGGAGAGTGGTATATTTACGATCTGTCGCTGGTTGAAGGTAGTTGGTCATAAACGGTTTATTCTAGAAGGAGTTTCTCACAGCTCCTACCGAGTAGGTTTTAGTTATCTTATGTTTTATTCTGAAACGCAATATGAGTTCAAGGAAAGGTGTGGAGTCAAGTCCATTTTCTCTCGTACATATTCTAAAATTGTCTGCAAAGCCAGACAGACATACAGGGTGTTTCAAAAGTCCATGTCACGGCTTTTATTTGGTACCAAAGACTTTTAGGGTCTTGGAAGTAAGGTAAAGTATAAAAGTATAAAAGTATAAAAGACATAAGTATAAAAGTATAGTATAGTATAGTACATAAAAAGTATAGTACATAAGTATAAAAGACAGTGCTAAATTTATGGTGACCGTTTAATGCGCCAAGAGCGGCAAAATAAGAAAGTTAAAAAATGAATTAAAAAACTAAAGAAGATAGAACGAAAACTTCAATACGAAAATTGTTTACAATTTTATGACAAACACACAGAAAAAAGTTTCATGAAAATATCTTAAATATTCGGAGATATTAGCATGTGAAAATAGCGCTTTTTAGCATATGCTGAAAACAAGAACTTTGTTTTATTAAGTATTTCTATTCTAATTTTATTTAAAAAATACTTTCATAATTCTTAAATCGATATGTTCGAGTAATAATCACCAAAAATCTCCCGTTTTGAATTGTGAAAATTTTAAAGCTAATTAAAAAAGGCATTAAAAGTTAGGTTAAAAAAACGTATAAGCCCCCGTTATTAGATCAAAGTTTTTAAACAAGCAATATATAATTTTAAGTTTAAGATTGAATTTCCAAATTTCAAACATTATTTGAAGTGTACGAGGAATTCACTAGAAACTTTCAATTCTATCACAGTGAAAATAAAAGTGAAGGGATTAAAACCTCCGTTAGGAAAGTAATAAAAGGAGAAAAGTATAGGAGGAAAGACCGGTTACCTGACTTGGCCCATTTCTGCTCTTTTGGCGTCTTCCTCTTTTGTGTTTCGCTCCGTCGAGTTGGTCTCTCACATTTGGTTTGCCAAAAATTATTTCTTTTAAAGGGGTAACCTCACAACACTGGGTACTTCTTTTAACTTTTTACTGTGGTTTTAATGCCACCTTTGATCCAAAGAATAATTTATTACACTTCAAAAAAGTTCACTAAATTAGTATTAGTTCCTACTCCTTTTTTTTGCAAATATTCTGAAGTTTCTTTAAAAAGAACAAGGAACAATTATTTATACATTTCAGTGTGTAAATTAAAAGAACGATGGAAATTACTGTTGAATTGTTCATCGTAAATACTTGGTTTCATGGCGTCCAATCCCTGCAATCATCTTAAATACCATTAAAACTGAGACCAGACAAATGCTTTCTCCTTGGCTCTTGTGTCTCGTCAAGGGACTTTCCCTATCAGCTCAAATCCTAGGCAGCTAAAAGTAATCAGTGGCCTAAGGTCGTTTCAAAGCTAAAGGTCGGCGCTTCCATGGAAACAGACATCCGTTTTTCTCTCAGGGTGTTGACATCTTGGGATTCGTAAAGGTCGGAGAAATTGAATACTTTAAGAGACGAACATTTAATTTTCATCAGTTTGAGAAAATATCTAATCCGGACTATTTGTCTTATGTCTCCCTTCAGAGACAAGCTAAGATTCAGGTTACAAAATATTTACGCTATGTCTTAAGCGTTAAGAAAACAGTCTGTTCAAGCAGTTATGTCAAAACAACTTGTTGAATGCAATGCTTTAAATAATTGCTTGCTGTCCCTCCAAAAGCGCTAATAATTTTTGAAAATCAATATTTTAGTAGGTAGATCATTTTCTTAAAGACAAGCAAGTATCTACTCAATGTTAGAGAATGAAATTTTCTGATGAGTATCTCATTCCTTTATAAGAGATACATTAACATCAACCATTATTTTTTTACTATGATCTGTAACACTTGAGTATACGTGTTTCCCAGGTAGCATATTATCATATTAACATACATGAATACCAATGTTGGACAACATTGCAAACATCGATAAATGTCGAGCATTTTGTAGAATATTTGATTGTAAAAAAAAAGGTAAAAAGTATTCCAAACAACACTATTTATAAAAAAATAAACCTGTAAAATTGAAATTGAGGTTTACAGTGCAATGTTGTCGATATTGCCGTATATTTCAAAGGAGATCACTTTAACTAAGGCCAAACTTGACAGACCATATTGTACGATGTTTTTGTACTACCTGGCTTGTGCAGGCCTTCCAATCACACATTCAAAAGCTAAATAGAAGTTAAAGAACCCTATATTGATGTAACTCAACAGGTATATTAGTAAAAGTATTTTAAGCTCTGATTGTGATGTTTGCCATCTTCCATTGCAGCCAATCCCGGTATAACAGCTGACGACCCCCAATGGATCGGTGCCTGGTGGTTAGGCGTGTTCATCGTAGGGGCCGCTCTCATCCTCACCTCCTTCCCTATGATGGGCTTCCCCCGGAACCTCCCCCCTCAGCCCGCCCCCAAGTCCAAGAACAATGTCTGCCCCAAGCACCTGAGACACCAGGCGCTGCCGGCACCCCCAGCCAAGAAGGGCTCCAACAAGAAGCCTAGCCTCAAAGGTACGTCCTCCTCAATACTCACTCAAGAGTTCTCAAACTCAAGTTGAGGTCTTCTAGGATGGTTCTCAAAAATTACCCATATTGGTTCACACATGGTTATATCGCCCCTTTCTACTAAATTATCAGGGTGTTAACTCCTTAATCTGCGCTTTATTCCACTATTTTCTACTATTCCATCTGAAAGACCTCTGCATTAAGTTTGAGAATAATTTTTAAGGTAGTAGATCAGAAATTTGATGAGTTGGTTGTATAGCAAAGGTAAGTAATGTTTTCTTTCTGGTGATGGCGCAAGTGTTTTGGTGAAGGTGAAAGTCAACTAACAGAATCATCATATTCATAATAAAAAGCATGGTTTTAACTATAAATTGAACTCATAGAATTAGTCAATAAGCTGATTCATATCCATCCTTATTGATTCCGTTTTATAACAGTGCGATTTTAAACCTTAATTTGAACAAGGGCCAATGAAGAGATAAAACCCAAAGTATCCCTCTTTACGACACGTAAGGCTAAAAGGAAAAGTTTATAATCTCGTTACTTTTGGAATTTGCATTTTTAAATGCATTTATATCAAGAGTGTATTTAAGGGAGGCTATAAGGGGCCCCTGCCTTCTTAAATAAAAGAATCGGAAAGTGCATTTTAATGCTAGAAGAAAATCTTCTCATAGTGCTAAGCTTTTTATGCAATTTTTAGAGCAATATTTTAGAGAAAAATCTTAAATACCTTGAAAATGGTTTTATTCAAAATTACAAAAATCTTCGTAAGTGTAGATAATATACCCATTCTAAAAATATCTTTTGGTGTAATTTGAATTCAGTTTAAATCCTATCATGCAATTTAGGGGTTTTTTTAGTTATCTCGATGTACTATGCGTACATTTAATTTTACATAATGAAAAGCTAAAAATTCTGAAACTCATTCCTTAGAAAAATTTAGTGACATGTAAAAATATCCCGTTTTGCTTTATCATTGAACTTTGGATTTTTTCTCTAAGAACTTAGTCCAGTTCAATGGTTTCCAAGTAATTTCCCTCACTCTTTTATTTCACTCTTCACTTAATTCACTCCTCCCGCTTTAACAATTAAAGTTAGGAATTTGATGGGTTCTATGTTTTTTTTCGTCTTTATGAGTTTCCTCGTAATCTTTCGTTCCACTAATTTACTAATAAAAAGGTTTTCAAGATATTTTTGTTCTAACAACAAAATGGTAAGTTAACCTAATTGCAATCGCGTGCATGAAGAGTTTCGAGAGAACGTGTTTCTTATTAAAAATTGGTTAATATAGTAAATTCAGAATCCAAATAAAAGGTAAGACGAGTTAATCTTTCTAATAACTGAAAGGATACTCGTTTTGAAAATTGCAATGCAGCATCTGTTATTTTTTCTTTATGGCTCATATATATAATTTCCGTCTAATCTAACATGTATATTTTTTTCTGACATCATTAGATAGATACATACGGAACAACTCTAGCTTGCTCACACAGTACTTATAGTTTCTCTATTCTAAAAAAGTGTTTTTGGTGAACGGTTTCCAGATAATTTTTAATTACTGACCCATATAACACAACTTTGGTATCAAAGTGTTTGGATTCTTTTGAGAATTCCGAGAATTTCTAAAAAATTCTCAATTTTAAAATATTTCCATTTTATTATAATACCGATAAGGTTGCAGTTACATTGCAATGTACTGTCAAACAACTTATTATCCATCCAATCACAACGACCAATTGATTTCATATTTTATAATGAAACATATTCACTTCACGTTTTAAAAATGTACTTTAAAATACTTTCCAAAATAAATGTCTTTCAATGACTGATATAGTGTTATAGAAACTTACAAATATACTATTTAATACTTAGCAGTTTAGTCTAAATTTTTTCTAATACTCACAATTTTAGTATTGCATCAGTCAGATTGTTTTTCGCTGACAATTATTTAAGCTCGAGGCTAGAGTTTTGACAAACTAGGAGTTAATGTAGATCAAATTATATGATCTTTGAACAAACCAAAATTGTTTTGGAGTTACCTTTGCAATATTGGCATGATTCACTCAAAATAAAACGGCACCTTTTGCCGTATTACATCGAAATTAGATGAATAGTTGGACTGTAAAAACTGGCATTGTGTTCAAAACATGTCTCGGTCAACTGTCGGAGGTTTACGAATACCATCCAATGTATTGTATGCGAAAAGCTCATAAAAATCTTGTCAGACAAAGATGTTTTTATTTTCGTTCAAGCGGAACTCAAGACTGGCAAAGTGTGTTTGACTAACCTGGATTCAAATTTTAACCCATATCATGATGATATGCTCACGTTGACCTCTTTCGGATCAAATAAATAAAAGTTAGTTTCGAAACTAATATTAACTATATAACTCAAATAACTGGAGCGAATCGTATTTACCAACATGAATAATATTACTAGTTAGTTTTCCGAATATATTCGGAATAGTAATCTCAAGACTTGAGGGAATTCGGCCTTCAGATGAGAATTCATTTTACGATTCCCGATAATATTCAGAATATTTTATTCTTGTTTATCAAGTACATACATATCCTTAGTGTATGATTGATATTTTAAACTGAGTACTTAAATATTAAATAACCTGCTCATTTTAAAATTGGAGTGAATAAAAATAGAATGAGATGAAAAGATGCATCCTCACTACATTTCATTAGCATTTTTGCATCCATTTAACATTAAAAAGCAATTTGGATTTCATTCAGGGAAAATTGTTTCTTATTTACAAATGATTTTATGAACAAAGGAACAATCTTTAGTCTCTCATCAGCGTCAAACTCATCTGCTCATTTATCTTCATTTAATGAATTTTTACTCATCTTCTCTGAGCTTTGCATTGAGCCCGCGCTTGAAGTAATATCTGCTTAAGCATCCTTCGCTCAATTTCAAGGAACTTAGAATTCAACAAGTTGGAAACCAAAGCTGCCACTAAAATTTTTAAGGTAAGTACCAAGTTCTATATTCTTTAGTTTAATTTTTTAGTAGCGTATGTCCTTTTGATGAGGACTATAAAATCAAATTAGATATTAGCATTTAGTTTAGAATTATAGCTCCAGTTGTTGACCTTGGAATAACAGTGAAACATTTTTCAGGTCCGGAATCGGAGTACCCTCCTATCGCACGGAAAAAGATGATTTCAACGAAAGAATCTACAGTTGGAAGATAATTTTTCCTGCTGAAATGCACAAATTTGTTGCAGATTTAATGAGAAAATGGTATGTGTCAAGGGGTTGGCAAGTTACACAGTAATCGTTTAGTTTTTACGATAGAACTTCTCACTGCCATTCATTAAAGTCATAGATATCCGTATAGTATTTTCTCACTAAAACATATGCTCTCTTATAAGTGAAATTTTAATGAGCAAAAGAGAATTAATCACTGATTTGCTAAAAAAATTATGTGGATATTTTTTAAACGTACGGAAGTTTTGCCATCAAAAAGATGAGATAACCATGGCTCCTTATTTTATTTGTACCTCTTATTTAGTTATTTATTCTCCTATGGAATATCTTAAATTAAACGAGGTGTACAACTAAGAATACGAAATAAGAAATGTAACCTCAAACTAAAGAGATGTATATACAGAAGAAAAAATCCAACTTCAATCCAGTAGAGAACAAAGCTAATTGATTTTAGAGGAGTATTTCATATTTCCTCTATTGTGATCAAAGATACTCGTATTTCTCGTAGGTTTACTACGAAAATTTCAGATTAAAAAACTAATCGTTATTTATGTGATTCTAATGTAAAGAAGAAAATATGTTAATACATTTTTAAAAATATCATAGCATACATTCCGATGAAAAGTTTCCGTTTTGTATAAATTGCATGTAATGAATAAGAAACCGAAGACTATTCGAAAAATGGATATTTTTAAAAGTTTCCACTTTCAAAAAAGAAGTGAGTGAAAAAAAGTTAAAAGAGTTAAAAGGGAAGAAAAATGAAACAACGGAGGTGTAAGAAATAAATAATTTCGTTACAAATAAATCGAACTATGAAAATGAAATGAAGTTACTATAAAGATCTGAGAAATTCCTTTGAAATCAATATTCAAAACACAAACTGAAACATAAATAAAGATGAGATATCACTGCTTTCAAAGTGATTCAATAAACAATCAATTAAATGATCAATTCAATGCAAACGTAAATAGATCACACTTAATAACATCAAAGAGAATGAATGAAAAGATGTATAGTTTGAAGTTTAAAAGAAGAATTATTCAGAGTACCATTAACATGCTTCTGATGAAATACTGTACATCTAATTGTTTTAACTATTTGACAAGAACTTGTCTCTTCATGAATACAAAGGACAACCCTTTCAAGCCAAGCATTGCTAAGAATATCAATAACTTACAACTTGCTTCAAGACCGCCCAATTAAGTATCAGGAAAAGATCCATTATTCATGCTGCTTAAGAAGAGTGAGCCACTTAACCTGAGCAACTCGGATCGCTTATTCCGTTCACTTTTCCATAATGACAAACATAAAACCGCTCCGACTAATTGCTTTTCAGGATACAAATGTAGAAACTTTGATCAGTAAAGAACGTATCCGGGACTGCATACAAATACCACTTGCCAAGTATCTCACCACACTTGCAGCGGGTCAGACTAAAAATCAGGAAACCCGCTTTTCTTTATCTGTGGCTCTTCTTTAAAAGTGAACTCCATCAAGCATTTCTGACTACAACACCGGTTGTCAGTTTAGCGTAGAGAAGTTCCCCATGACTCTGATGGAATACATAATGAGATAACACGTTGTTCAACACAGTCAGTGACAGCTGCGTTTAGCCTGGACATGTAAGGGTACATCAAGGACAAACGTTTCTTACGAAGCGGTGAAGGAACGAGGATTTTCTCAGAGTTAAAAAATAAACATGGTTTTATGAGCGTGAAGTGATGAAATTCGAAAATAATATTTATTACTTAATGGGACCATAACTGTTTAGCAAGGTGCATAAATTGTCACTGTTCATTTTTCTTTGAAGAAAATTTCACTTTCATTATGGTGAACAGAGGAACTCTTATAGGATTGTGTTGTGAATTTCTTAAGTTTCTTAAGAAACCGCATGGATGAAAAATTTAAGATATATTCTCAACATCTCACCTTATGTAATTTATATTAACCCCGTGATCAAACCCAAGACCATAAAACGAATGCAGGATCTCTTTATATTTGAATAGAGCAATATGTTATTTTGCCAAGTTCCGTGAAAACATCGTTCTCTAAAGCTCTAAAGTAAAGTTTCATTTCACAGTAGACACCAAAAGAAATGAGAACAAGTATCTCTGTATCAATTTTTATCGTGTTTCATGCTCTTCTAATGGTTAGGAGAATAGATGAACATTGGGGGGGAAGTTGGTATTACACCCCATTACCCATCAATTAAGGTACGTGCAATGTAATAAAACCAATAAAACTATTTGTAAACTGTGTTTTCTCTTTGAACTATCATAATTTACAGTTGAAACCAAGAGCATGTTTGTAGCGTTTTAATTGTTTGCAACAAATCTTAATTTCGCTTGTAACTGGAGAATGGGTATGATTAAAAGGAGAAGAACCTCGAGCATCTGAAAATATTTTCAAAACATAAAGAGGTAAAATATATGCGTTTTACCTATGTGTCACCTTTACAAATATTATAAAGATTGAGATAATTTTATTAAGTGTTTTCTTGCATTACACGAATGGTCAAGTTAAATGTTTTAGTTAATTGATCAAAAGTTTTACCTTTAATTTTTCATTACTTCAGTTTTAGTTCAAAATAGTATTCACATAATTTTAAAATTTTAGAATTCATAAATTTTAAATAATAAATAACTTTTCATCTAATTTTCCGTGGCGTCATCTATTCTCATTTATGGTAACTTCTCTTCAAAATCTAAGTTATTCTCTCGGTATCTCGGAAGCATAAGAAATTGAAAATGATATACTAAAACATTATTATGCTATGGATTTAACTCTCTTCGATTCGAAATTCAAATTCGACTCTTTTCGAAAAATTTCAACTTGAAGGTATCAAAATCTTTTTGTTAATAGTTTGAAAGCAAATTTTCCTTCTTTAATTAATTTTGTTCCTTAAATTTTGAGCCACAATTTTATTCACTGAACCATTTGATCTCCCAACTGAGAAAGTTCACCCCAAAAAGAAGCCCCCTTTTTTCTCCATTTGTGCTCTCAAGAGCGCTCCTTTATCTGCCTTATACCCGGAAATGTCATGCTAGACATCGTGTTTCATGTAACCTATTTTACCTTTCTCTGCTTTATTATTTATGAAGCTATTTTGGCTTGTGGTAAAGCTGTCGAGAAATATCGTGCTCCAATCATTGGAGATATAAAATCTGATGTATTCCCTCCAGGGTCTCATTTTTATCCAATCAAGGATATCTTTTAGTTTTTAGTGGAAATTTTTGTGCAGAAAATTACTATCCCTTCTAATATTTGTTTCATAAAAATTTGTTTGCCTGATTGCTTTTTAATAAATATAAAAAATTATTTACAAAAATTACCTATAGTTAAATCTGAAATGAACGAAAATTAATTAACGAGTAGTACCTATAGAAGTTTGATAAATCTCTTTTCTTTTATCAAGTTCCTAAAGATAATACTTCATCATGTTCTTATGCACCAGTGCCAATTCCAATGTCAGAACGGCCTTGAGTATAACCAGTTTTTATTATTTTAAAAATTAAATTGTAATTCAAACAATAATTGAAGGTTTTGGGATAGTTTTTAAATTTAAATTACCTACAATGAAATGGAAAAGATTATTGAATGTTTTCATAACCAGTCAGTAAACCCAGGATCTAGATCAAGAGAATAGAAGTCCATGTTACTGGTCGTAATGAATATGAAAAAATAAAACAAACAAGTTAATTCATAAAAACAACTGAAAGTTCTGGTTAAGCTTGTGAGGCTGCATTTCCATAGCATCCCCTTGATTGACCATTAGAAAACGTTCTAAAAGTATAATTAAATCTATTACCAATGCAATTCTATGTGTTTCAACCATACTAAAAATTGTTACAAACTATCTAATAATAAAAACTTGTAGCATTGTTTGAAAGTCTTCGTAAGTGACCATTTTGAAGTTCAGATAAGTATAGGTAGGTAATTTATCGTTTATGGTGACGGGGTATGATTTTTCTTTTTGTAATTAGGATGGTTATAAGGTTTGTAAATTTTCTGATCACATAATGTAATAAAGCCTTGCAAGCTAGTACTTGTATTTCAATATTGTAATAGCATCCATTTTTTTCTGCAGATTTCCCAGCTGCCATGAAACGACTACTGAAGAATGATATCCTGTTATACAGGACAGCAAGTAGTGTTTTGCACATTCTCCCCATCGCAGGTCTATACACTTTCTTGCCAAAATACCTCGAAAGTCAGTTTCAACTAAGTGCCACGAAGGCCAACATGATCTCAGGTAAAATCGCTATTCACTCCATTCTTGACTCTAAAAGCTTTCATCCCCCCTTTTTGCACTTTTATTTTATTACATAAAATAGAACATTTTACATTGAACATTTTAGTTCATTTTTTTATGGCTGTTTAGCATGCATAACGGATTTTTAATATCAATAGTACTTATCTCAGACAACTGAATATGTGATACGGGTGGGTTTGGAAGTTTTAAGGCAATGCATACCTTTTTGTAGCTCACTCCTCACTCACTAGTGAGTTTGGGTTGCTCCTTGCTCAAAAATGTTAATAAATAACCCACTGACAAATAGCCACTCAAATATTTTTCACAAATGATTAATATAGGATGGTCAACGTGGTCAACATCATCTTTTCCGGCTAAAAAATTTCTAAAGGTTTTGAGTTCCACTCTCTAGTAGATAAATCAAAACTCATAACTTTAAATTAGCCTTAAGTGACTTCACTGTAACAAGTTACTCTTGGCAGGTATGGCCGGAATCCTCGTGATGGGCGCAGGCATCTTCGCCAGCGGATCCTTTATGAGGCATTTCAAGCCGAGCGCCCGCTTTGTGGCCAAGTGGATCGCCGCCTCCGCCCTCGCCTACTCCATAGGGATGGTCATCCTCATGTGGCTGGGCTGTCCCCTCAACGATTTCGTTGGGCTCGACACGGTCAACCCAGGGTAAGTGATGTCGATACTTCACTTGTTTTTGAGTAAATTTGAAGATGTATACATTAGTCTGGTTTCTCGTTATTGTGATGGTAACCAATTGCTGGTTTTATATCATAAGGAGGTTGTGACATCACAAAGCGGACCTTTCAGATTGAAATATATTTTTTAAGTTCTTCAGAAATTTCAGGTCAGGGTGTTAAAAGGAGCTGTATTAGCAGGGGCTATAACTTATCTAAAAGGACTGTCTTCAAAATAAGGAAAATTCGCTCTACAACGGAAAAAGAAACAAAAGCAGGAATTTCTCTTTTTAAATCAGGGAAATACATATTGTCTGATAACGACAATTCTTTAAAAAAAAAACGGAGAAAATGGTCCGGAAGCTTTTTAACGTCTATTTTAATTTTTTTTAAAATAAATAAACCCTGAAGTGTTATGAGTTTTCTATTCATGCTAACTATATTGCTTCTTTCCTAAACCTTAAGGCCTCACTATGTAGTGGAAGATAAAAGTGAGAGAGCTATAGAAGGAAAGAGAGAGTAAAGGGAGTAAAAAAGGTTTTAAAGAGAGAACGATAATTAGGAAATGAGAGCGTTTTAATGAGACAATGGATACGTTGGTTAACCTAAACTCAAAACAAATCCCTTTGAAGAAGTAAATTAATAATAATTTAATATAATAAGTAGTAAAAATTACGAGCTCTGAAAAAAGACATCCTCATTTGAACATCTTTCTATCTGCTTCTACTTTGTCTCCTTTCGGTATTAATGCCTACTGCATCACTCCAGATTTCAGTAGAATTTGTCAACGGAAAGCAAGTGACCCTCTGTGCACAATAAAAATAAGGTAAAAACACATTACTATTTATAGGAAGCAGTGGAAAATCGCGCGAGGTAATATTCGACCTACAACTCCGAGCACGTGAAGCCTTTTAGGAGAAAATAGATGCTATCTAGGCTTCCTATAACCTAGATGCAACTCGTGGTGGTTTGAGTGACACTTGGAATAGATATTCTTGACTCTGGGCTCCTAAATATGACCTCTATTCAGTTACTTTTTAATGAGATTGGGGAATTTGCGGTAAATATGTTTGTTTACCTTTTGTGATCTGTTTACACAAACAAAATCTTTTTTTAGAACAGAGTATAATTAGGATATGTTCCTAATTCTATATTCAGAGATTTAAAAAATCTGGAACAAAATCCTAATGAAAATTATAAGTTTTTTTTCTTCTCTGTATTAAAAAACATAACATAACTTCTCATAACAAGATTTTGGGTGCGTATTTAGCATTTGAGAAAAAAAGGTTAATTTTTTAAATTTTGTGTCAATATTTTTTTTAAATTCGCATTTTTTAAATTCAACAATTAAAATTTTATTTTTTATGGTGCATATTTCCTAGTTGCAACCTTGCAGAACTTCTTTAATTTCTTAAATTTCATTAAACTTTATTAAATTTTATTGCTCTAGAACGAGCGAGTAAAGAAAAACTTAGGACTGTAAGAAATAAATTCTTGGAAGGAACAGTACATCAACCTCTAGATAGATGGCGCCACCACAATTTGAAAAGTGGACGAAACAACTTTCTCTATGAAAGCGGTAGTGTTTAATAATTTCGTGATATTGGAAATTAATTCTTTTGGCTTCATGATTAGAAACTGTTTCTGACTTTTATAATCTCATTTAGAGGAATAAAAGGATAGCTCTTGAATTAATTATCTATTCTTACTAAATATTGAAAGGTAAATTCCAGACCGAACATAAAATTTTAATTAAATGAAAATTTTATTACACCGTTCGATAATTGATATAAATAAGAAAAGCTTTTATTTTTTGTTTCTATTTCATAGTTTTTTATAACTATAAAAGTATTCCTCTGTTTCAATAAATTAAAGTTTAGGATATTTATTGAATTTACGAAGGCCCTTTAAAAAAAAAGTAGAGTGATGGTTTCTATTCTTTTCTCCCTTTAATAACTTAATTGGATTTTAATGTATCATTATTTTCATTCACTTTAAATAGACTTTAGGCATTCGACTTATGATTTCAAGGTTATTTAAATTATTTCAATTAAAAAATTTTAATGAATTCAATTTCTCTCCACATCCTATTACAGTATTTTACTTTAAACTAGTAACCAAAATATGACATCATTTCATGAAGCAATAAAAGGTTTGTGCTTACAGGTAAATTAAGGATAGTTAATTTAATGTTCACCATTATTTTCAATTGTGTTTAAATTAAAAATAATGTAAACAAAATTAGTGTTTATACTTCTTCCCAATTTATTTTGTAATCCGGAAACAATATAGTATTTGACCGACCACAATAATTTTAAAATTTAATATAATAATTATTTTCCTAAGTTTTATCCTTCATGCAACACCAAATAGAATCCCAGGCTCCAAAAGAAAAATCTCCATTTAGGGCCGTAGTTTTATTGGGCAGGTTAGTGCAGGTGATCCTTACGTCCTTTTTTATTTGAAATAGTAATATGATAATTTTAATCTTCTTAAGACCGAAAGAAGAAAATTCTGATTATTTCTGTATTTCTTTGATATCCTTCATTGGCTTATCAATGATCATCCTTTAAATATTTATTGAAAATATTGGACCTGTTAGGCCATCTCCTTTAGGCCGTCCTGACCTGACAAAGGCGGTCCATGTAACACTGATGTATTTTAAAGCATTGTGATATATGTATGTATTGATGTAAGATGTAGTATTAGATGTATTTTAAGTCCATATTTAACTCTACTCGTTTTCATATTGAGCCCTTGTGTTGCAGGCGTCCTGGAGGCTTGGCTGTGCAAGCGTGCAACGCGACGTGCGATTGCCGTCTCGGGGAGTTCGCCCCCATCTGTGCCACCGATGGCAAGACGTACCTCTCTCCATGTGTGGCGGGATGCACACAAGTCCAGGAAGAAGGGGACGATGTAAGTAGATAAAAGTTTACGGCTTTCACGGCCAGATGAATTAAAATCATAAATTTCTTTCGGACTTCCTCAGCGGTTAAAATGTCTTGTAATTTTTGATTAAGTAGAGCTTCTTACTTACTCGTACGTATAGTGAAGAATTATTTATAAGAATTAATTCCTATGATAACGACCTTGGCAGTAAGTGGGAGGTCCTCTGTTGATGATTATGTCCCGTTGCTTTGGTTTAGGTGTTTTTCTTAGGTGTTAATTATTTTTAAAATAATTTTTGATTATAGTGTCGTTTTTACCCGATGCCGATGGTTCTAGATTTTGAATACTTACACACACGGATGGTTTCCGATTTAGATAATCATGATGGTCAATTTTATTATCAGAAACGGATATTAATCTTGGAAAATTAGCTTAAAATGGGATATTCCGTTGCTCATAAAGCATTTCTGAAGAGTTAACGCAATTAAGAGAGCAGTGCACCAAATGAGCGAAAAAAAAGCATGTTTGAGTTAAAATGGTTGGTTGGTTGGTTGGAGTTTTATGGCGCATGACCCAAGACTGAGTATAGTGCGCCAGAGTTAAAATGGATAATTATTCCTTCTAATATCTCCATAAGAAATTCTATAGCTGCCACTTTTCCGGAATTATAAGTGAAAACACTCTTTTCTCCCTAGTTTCCGTCACGTATTATATCTTTGATCTTTCCAACTTCTGAAAGTTAGAAGCCATAATAGTACATTTAACTTGGAAATAAAAGTTTTTTTGTGAAGAAAAATAAGTTCTTGTTTATTTAAAATGCACAATTTTCATTTGGCAATAAATTATTGCGTCATTTTAATCGCAATGAAAACTATCGTACAATTATTTTATTTCTGAGATGTATTGAGCGAACGGAGTTCGGAGTACAGCAAAGAAGTCTGCTTCAAAGGCGTTGGATTATGCATTATGCAATGCAGGAAAACAACATGTTCAACAATCAGAAACGAGATCGATTCTCGTATGAAATTGCACTGATTTGCTGTTTGGTGTTATAACATCAACATCTTTTTTGCAAGATTTTTTTTCATCCAGTCTCTTTATATTTTTTTGCCAATAAACTGAATAAAGAAGCATAATTATAATAGTATTTCTAGTAGAAATTTTGGAGGGATTATTTCACATATATTTAATCAGGAATCATCTTTTTTTTATTCGGCTGCTTGTGCTTAAATGCACTAGAAATAAACTAATCATGTTTAAGGAGTTTGCTAAGGTTTTCAGAGTCTTTGTTAAGAGCATTAGAACAAATTCATTAAATTATTATTAAAGAAAGTTTATTCTCTCTTATAATTTTTGAAGAGTGGCTTTCAAAATGTTAACCTTTGAATAGTATCTTAAATGCTATATACTTTTGTCTTAAAAATATTTTTCCCATAAATAAATTAATAAAATAATTATCTAATTTAAAAGTAAACCCCACTAACCATGTTTTATTTTGTTGCAGTACACCTACTACGATTGCCAATGCTTAGGGGAAGGCGTGACAGCTAAGAATGGCTTCTGCCCTCTCCAATGTAATAATCTTACCTATTACATTATTATCTTCTCGTTTTTTGTACTTATTCACTCGACGTCCGAAGTAGGATCAATGCTCCTCACGCTAAGGTAAGAAATGTTCATTTCCTAGTGTTGATTCGCTTTAAAATGCATTGAAATTTGAATGAAATGAATAGTTAGTTAATGAAGTTAATAAAGTATTACATGGAAAGAATTATATTACGTATAATAAAAATTTGAATAGCAATAGCTGTGCAATACAGTTGATTTTCTGCGACTTAATGTTCATTTATTTTTCAGATGCGTTGATCCGAAAGACAAAGCAATGGCGTTGGGTTTGATATCATTTGCCATAGGATTATTTGGTAAGATTTATTTCTCCCATCCATCTGAAAAAAAAATCCCTCTAAGATTCAAAACAAAAAGGTAGTAAAACCGGTTACTAATAGAAGGTTCCCTGCCACGAGCGGATTTTAGAGGACGACCCTTTTGAAAAAAGCTAAAGAATTAATTAATGAGTGCGTGTAGTCCCTGATGACTCTTGAAAAATAATTTACCCCTAATAAATAAATTATCCTAATAAACCCATGAGTCAATCTAGCTAACTCCGTTAAAACCTCTCATAGTTTCATGGTCTCTTTTATAAATTTTAAAATTAGGTGGGGAAAATCGATGAATTAAAAGTAGGTTATTAACAGAAGTGGTAGCAGTGATAACTGTAATGTCAACGAAGTTATCAAACACAAAAATATATTCTGTGGTGCAGTTATATAATTTTTTTTCTCTTTTAACTTTCCAATCTTAAAGTTTTTTTCTTTGGGCCCACTGTGAAAAATCGTTTAGAAGGGCTCCGACCGTAAAAAAAAGTTCGAAACCTACAGACTTTCAAACATGGGGGTGACTTGGGAAATGGGTCCTCCTTAGGGGTGGATCCAGGGGGTGGCATGGGGAACTTGTCTCCCACTTTCAAAAGGGTAAAAATGCACTGTATAAAATGATTCCTGGAGATAATTTCTTTACAAATCAGATTTGATCAACTGCGAAATGCTTCAACATATAGCTTTATGGTTAAAAAAGTACATTATCCTATAATTTCAAAAATAACGCAGACTTTATTGCTTTATTCCAATGTTTAAAAAAAACATGTGCTCCCCTAAAAGTCAAACTCTTAATCTCCTAAACATCCCTAACAATACATTAAAAACACGAAACATCCTGAAAAGGTTTGGGAGGGTTATTCCTTTATGCCCCCTTTAAACCCAAACCCAAACTCCATGCTCTCACTTAACTCTTTTCTATCAAAAAATTTGTGGTCTAAGAGCAGGAGCGGATCCAGCTCGGTTCCAAAGGAGGGGAGCGCTTTTCCAGACCATCACCTTCACCTTTTGAGAAAAATGTCAAAATGTTGGGGATTTTCTAAAAAGTATAACTCGAGATCGCCTTTTGGTACCGCTGGGGGGTATGCCCCCCCCAGAAATATTTTTGAAACTTGACCTGTTAAAGTAGGATTTAACTCATTTTGAGTTACTTTTTTGGGTTCAAGGGGGGAGGGCACTGTCCAGAGTGCCCCCCTTGGATCCGCGCCTGTGTTAAATCTGCCCATGTTTACCCCCTTGTGCTCCTTGCAGGGAACGTGCCGTGTCCAGTGATCTACGGCGCCGTGGTGGACTCCACCTGCCTGTTCTGGGAGGACAACTGCGGCGAGCCTGGAGCCTGCCGCCTCTACGACCCTGTCCAGTTCCGGCGCATGTTCCACGGCCTCACCGCCGTCATCATGCTGGCCGCCTTCTGTGTCGACGCCATCGTCTGCTACAAGGCTTCGTCGGTGCGTTTCCACGATGAGGAGCCCGCCTCCGAGTCCGCCGTCTGACCACCACCACAACGCTCTACCTCGCCAACTACTCTTCATCAACATACAAATAAACTCGATCCCTTTGCAGAGGACGCGTAGTTCCTCTACGTTCCTGCCAAGACTGGACACTACTACACCGTGCGTTGCATCAGACCACCGTGTTTTTTAAGCGGGCGGCGCTTAGTGGGAGATGGGGCAAGTGGTAGTTTTTTTTTTATTTTTATTGTGGGGGAGGTTTCGTTGCGAAGGTATTGCAGGTTTGTTATTGGAAAATCTCGCTGTTTCTGTGGGGTTTTGTTTGCAAAGTACCTAGCCTTTTGGGTAAGAATGTCTTGTTTATATAGATGCAAAATCATATGCCAACTTTAATATCATCTTCTTCATTGCCAATAATAAAAATTATTGGTGTAATCTATAATTATCAAGTATCGAAAAATAAGGTGAAGCCAGGGTTCTTTTGTTAGAAAGGTATAGTGTTATTGGTGAGGGGTAGGGATTCATCGAACAGAGATTCGAGCTCAACTACTTTTTAAAGATGACCCGTAACTCAGTTCAAATATAAGTTTATGTCAAAGACTCATCAAAAAGCATATTTCTCGTCCTCTCTACCCTCTTAACTGCGTTCTTGTCCGAGTGCCGGGACTTTGCAATATACCTGCTTACTTTTACATGGATTTCAATTAATACAACAACGTTTCAAGGTTTTGAAAAGCAGATAAAATTTTTGGCAGTGTCCACAAATAAAAATTCATCACCTGCCGATAATACAATACGTTTATTTGTTCGAAATTGCTTTTTCATTCGTGCTATGTTTAATCATATTTTAAGTAGTAATATGTACTACAAATTTTATGGTTTACCCTTAACAACAATATAATACTGTTACATATTAACCAAGGCATAAAAATTATGCCGAATGTACAAAAAATTCCTACTTGAAGAACATTCTTGTTACTGTTATGCATCAATATAGATGTTACATATAATTTATCCTTAACTATGACTTGGGTCATAGCGCTTTTGCTTTTTATTTATCGATTATTCGAGTCTACTCACCCAAGGGAAATTCATCCAAGGTTCTCTTCGCTGATTTTCTAAAAACTATCACTTGACACGTATCCCCACTAAGCTGTTCAATATGTTATCTGAAAAAAAAACTAAACTTTAGTTTTAAGACTTGAACTCAAGTGACTTTTAGGAGCTGTGTTTGAAATATTTGTGTCAATAAACAACTCCATAACCGCAATTTAAAATATTTTGTTTTTGTCTTTTTGTTGAATAATAATAAAGCCTATGGCTTTTGTTGCTAATAAATAAGTGATTCATTGTCGCACAGTGTGTCCACTATTATTGCGGGTCCATGGTCAATAATAAAGGGAGTCCCAGAGACGCCCTAACTACTTTGAAAGTGTACAATAATAAAACTGTTTAAATTTATTTACTTGTGTCATTTTATTTAAGACGTGAAGCCTAAGAGAAGAGCGGAAAGAACTAAGATTACCTTAATCTCATAAACCTACAAAAATGGAACTCTTATGTAAAGAAATATTCTAGATAAGTTAACATTGAATCTCTATTAGTACATCAATAAGGAACACATTTTAGTAAAAAATAAAACCAAAGTAAATTATTTACTTACCTAACAAAATGTTAAGCTACTATGAACTCGATGGTTAATACTACTTTGATAGTGAACTAAACGAGGACATTATGAACTTAGGACAAAACTACGTCCATTTACTGAAGGCAGGAAAAATAATGGCCGAAAAGAGTGAGTTACCCACATGAAAATAAAAGCAATAGTGCATGTAATAAACCCTAATACGCGAGCAGTCTAAAAAGAACCCGACCGAAAAGTATAGGTAACTTATGAGGGCTGGCTATCCTATGCGAATTTAACCAGAACGACGTACTATTAGTTTTGAAAATTATTTTGTTTTAAAGTGTAGCCTTCTTGAGACATTCTACAAAAAACGTACTGCTATTCATATCCAAAAGCATTTCTCATTACTAAATATGAATATTTTTAATAAACTCGTTTTTTTTATTAACTAATGATAGAAGCCCAAATGTGCAGTGTTAATATATATTTTCGGTTGTTTTATTTTACATTTCATTTCAGCCACAATAGTGAAATCTCACCTCCATGACATGTCTCTATCCCAAAGTTACTCTAAAGATTAGTTACTCATTTAATTCAAAAAATGTAGTTAAATAGTACGTCTTAATTCACGTCTTACTTTATGTTCTCTAAGTTGCTAAGCTCTAAGTTAAAAGCTTAGTATTTTTGCATAAATATTTTTTTCAACGTGTCTTGATATTTTTTAGAGCATGGTTAGTATTGTCCCTCACATAAAATCTCCGTAAAAAACATACTTTTAACTCTTTTGAAAAGCCTTAATGATATCATTTTCCACTAAACTAATTACACTTGTCGCAAAAATGAATATAGTGCTGTCCTTTAAAAACAACCCACTGTTTCATATTTTCTCCATTAACAGCTTAATAAAAAGAATAATTAAATCGAACCAAAAACTGTTATAACGGCTCATCCTCCTTAACATTTTAGTGCTTAGTATGTTTAATTCCAATTATCCATTACAAATATTGGCAGTCAATTAAGTAAGAATCTGAAAAAAAAAACCCACTTTTTCCTAGAAGGACTCTAATTGGCGGACTGAACTAAAACTTTAATATTTTATTCTCATAGTAATGGGATAACATAAAAACGCGCGAAAAATGCTCTAATGTCTTTATAACATACATTTTTACAAAATCTGTAAATCTGAAGAACATTTTTTGCCGAAAATCTGCATCATCTCAGCTTGTTTAAAAAATTAGTAAATAAACCGTTCTTTGACCAGTTTTTACATCCCTGACACTCTAAAAGACATAGAAGGACATGGTATACGAGATGGTAAAATTATTTTAATTATGTAATTAAAAAATCTCAGTGGGTTGTTTTTAGGGTACAATTTGGAGTGGGTCGTTTTTAAAGGACAGCACTATATGTTTTCTGTAGTGATATCGAGAACATGGAAACTTATTTTTTAAGGTGAGATAGGAAAGTTTAGTCCTTCAAAATCAGAACAGTTATTGGAGATCATTACCTCAGTTACAACTAATTAAAGATTAGTAAAGAGGCTTTAAAAATACATACATGCATAATATTTATCACATTGCCACTAACATTTATACTAATTGAATAAATTGGTGATTGTGATTAAATAGATAGAATTGAAAGCCAAATTCGCCCTAACATTTCATCGGCAATTGCAATATTACTTCTAAAAAAAAACTTTATTAAACGGTAGAACTACAAATAGCCTTATCCTATTTTTTATTGTA
Source organism: Tetragnatha montana (assembly GCA_963680715.1). Lineage (NCBI taxonomy): Eukaryota > Metazoa > Arthropoda > Arachnida > Araneae > Tetragnathidae > Tetragnatha > Tetragnatha montana. The sequence goes on along the minus strand of OY796679.1, from coordinate 47,274,669 downwards.
GTAGAAAAAAATTCATTTTTTTATTTAGGTAAAAACATTTTCTTAAAAGAGTTACTGTTAATAGTAAATGTGAGAATAACAAGAAAAAAAGTAGTAAGTAAAAGGAATAAAAGTAAAAAAGCAACATTTGTCTTTTTCAAAGTTTCTTTTTAATTTCTATATGTATTTTATGTGATAAAAACTTTAGAGTTGCATATGATAGAAATTGGTGCGAATCTTAGGCAGATGTGCATAGAGAAATCGTAGCTACTAATGATAGATTAAAAAAAAATCCAAACTTAAAAATTTATTACTAAAAATTATAATTTAGTTTTCTTATCTCCAATATGATTTGTTATTAAATGAGAAGTAGTATTATTTATTTCTCATAGAGCATTACGTAGTTTTTTGATTGAACTTTCCCCCAATACAGTCTCCATCACTTAATGTAATCAAGGTTAATGTTATCAATCGGATAATATTATCGAAACTGATTTGTCCCGATCACTCCTATTTAAATTAACCCAAAATGTATCGTTTTATGTTATCAGTGTTTAATGTTATCAAAATTAGGTGAAATCTATAAAATAAACTCCTTTTTCCTGTTGGAAGGCCAATTTTTAATACATAAACATGCAAAATTAGTCATTAATGTAGTAGTGTTATATGATACGCTCCTATATTTTTCTTTACGTTTCAATTAAGAATACACAGTCGTAATTTAAATGCAAACACTTGAGTTACACTGTTAACCACTTTTCAATATAGAACCGCTTATTATTATCAATCGACATTGTTATCATTCTGATATTGAACAAATGTGATTGCATTAAGCAGAGACGACTGTATTAAAGTAAAAAGGGGAATGGAGAAGAGAGACAGAGAGGAGAGAAAAGAATATAGACGGTGTTGAAATATATATATTCTACTCAAGAAACTAAAAAATGTTATATATGGTTAAGAGGAATTCACAATTCTGACCATGTTATTCAATCTAAGACCAAAATTATTAATTATTTTATAGTTCAACTTCACCTGATTTCAATTATTAACAAATTTATGAATTTTTAAGAGAGCTTTATCCTATTGTTGTGTAAACTTAAGGTATTTCAGTACTTGCTTTGCTAGACCACACGATTTTCCCCATTTCGTGGGAAAAATGACATGATAAGAAAGCGGTAGGATCAAGACTTAAAAATCACGAGTTCACAACCTTTGAACATGGCTATCGGGAACCCAGAGTAGACAAAAATTTCGGTAACCTAGTAAGATCTGGTTCCTTTTTTATCAGGGCAAAGTTTTCCAGCACACTTTTTATCAAGAAGATTTAGACCAACAATTAACTATCATTTGGAGTCTTTCGACAAAGTTTTTGATTTCCTTGGTTCAAGCTTAAAATAGATACTATACAATGTTTCAGGTTCATAGATAAACCAACAGGATATTGAAAACCATCGTCTTTTTTGGGTTTTCGATACGTGATATACCTAGAAAGAGGATTTATGACTATGTTTAGTATTTACTACTCTTATTTTGTTGGAAGTATTAATTCACTTCCCTTAATTGTTCTATTTTTGTGGAAACAAAAACCCCTCAGCAGTAGGATGTGTTGCATCATCTAGAACATTGTTATCCTTGTTTTACTAATTAATGACGTGTTGACCAAATGATTTCAGAGCACAGATAAATTTTCTTACAGATAGTGCAATTTTTGAAATATTTTTAAAAACTATAAAAAGTACGTATATTTTGTTAATTGAGTTAAAATCCCCGTCGGAATTTACAACCCAAAAGCTAGAATTTAATAATTGTATTAACTTGTAATTTTCCTTACACAAATTTAGAAATACTTGTGAATAAGTTAACTGTTAACTATACAGTAAAAATTCACATCAAATTACTTAAATTTTAAATTCATGATAGTTTTCTAATGAATTACTTATGCCATTAAAAACCTTATTTAAAAAGTTATGTTCTAACTACATCTTTTACTAACATACATATTTAGAAGATGAACATAAGATCGGTTTAACTTATTTTGCTTTCAAACTTTTGTTACGTTACTAAATTTGGTTACGGTTTCCTCTGAATTTTGAAGGTTGGGCAAAAGAAGATTCCTATTATGAACTACTAAATGCAACGTCAACCTTTTGTCTCCACAGCACATTCTGCAATGTCTAATGTCTAGTGTTTTTCTGTGAGGAGGCTGGGGTCTCCACCACGGTTTCCTCAATAGTTCTAATAATTTAGAAGTAATATTAAAGAATAATGATTTCAATGATTTCAAAACTCAACGTTTTTAATTAGCCCAATTTAAAAAGAATAAAAAGCATACAATTGCTAAATCCCCATTTATGGTATTTTTTAGAATAGACGAAGGGGATTTAGAAATTGTATGCTTTTTATTCTTTTTAAATTGGGCTAATTAAAAACGTTGAGTTTTGAAATCATTGATCATTGTTTGCAGAAAATCACAACTTCCCCTTCGTCTGTTCTAAAATAAAGCATTGACGTAGGGGGTCTAGAGATCCCTTAAATTAATTGTATTCTTTTTATCCTTATTAAATTGAACAAAATAAAATAGCTGAATTTTGAATTTTATAAATATAAATCTATTTTTGTTGATTTTGAAGAATTTGCTATTAACTCAAGTTTACTGTTACACTACTTAAAACTTTGGGAAATGTGCTCATTTGTATATTTTAATTAGAGTTTGAGAGTCAAAATTTTTCATAAATGCTTTTAAATTTAAAAAGTACAAGCTGTAAATAAAAACAAGAGATCAATGAACCAATATCTAGTGGTTGTGGTGAAATTTTTCTTTTCCTATCATCTAATAGCATGGCATTATCTCCATGCATTCTTTAGATCTGATTGTTGGATGGCATTTGATACACTTAAGAAAGTTCTCGCACGTGCTATCCAAGTTTTTTTCTATCCACGTTTTAGACACTCTGGCTGGATGCGTAAGCAAAGAAGGAAAATTTAGTCTCTCAGTAAGTAGGAATAAAAACATGTCACAAAAACGACTGCTTCATCATCCATACTTCAAAGTGAAGAAATTGGAAAAGGAGAAAATAAGATTGGCATAAAATGGCTGTAATGTAACAAGAATGTTTAAGTAATACTTATTAATTTATTGATTTTCAACCGATGCATTTACGACAGTTTACTATATTAAAATATTTTAATACAGAATAAAATGCTATCGCAAGTTTTACATACTAGTATATTCAAATATAACAAAGTTTCAAAAACCCATTTAAGAGAACAAAAAGTACATTCTGTTCATACAAACCAAATGATTTAAATTTCCAACCGACTTCTAAAATAGCGGTTATATTAATTTTTTCCGGTCATACGCAACTACTAACTAGCAATTTAAAGTTCATTAAGGTCGCACATTTTGGAGTTTTTTTATATTTTCTTTGTTCTCAAAATTGACTGTTAATTTGTTCCACGAAGGCGGAAAAAAAATTTCTAGGTCTTTTGGATCAACTTAAGTTTTGCATCATTGCATTGGAAGTGCTATCAAAGATTCAAGTATCTCGTTGCTTTACATTTACAGGAGGAACATTTTGACTCTTTTTTATACCAAAGACAATAGCTGAAAATTAATAAAAATGAACAAGTTTAAGAACAATTTTCTTTAAACCTATTAGCATTACTTTTATTGATTGATGATTATTTTTTATTGATTGAGTACACTGGCCTATAAAAAAAAATTCTTGCTGCCGGGAATGTTAGAGCTGTTTTATGTATATGTTACGGCCAATGAAATAAATCCGGGCATTATTAATAATGCCCGCGCGTATTTCGGGGAAAGTGATAAATACTCATTGATAAATGTTATTGAATTTGCCACAGTGCCCTCCTCACTCGGGCATTATTAATAATTCCTGGTTTATCACTTTGCTTGTATCACTTTGACCTGCTGATTTAGAAAATAGCATTTGTTTTTATACGGTAGCTCTAGTTTTTGAGATATCTACAACGACATTTGAAATTTCACTCGACTTTCATTATACTTTTTATTTATAAAATATGGTGATATGTCTCAAAATTTTCAGAATTTTTAAAGAAAACTTCTGAGTTTGCTAATGTGTTAAAACTAGCTTACATGGGTTTTTTAGAACTTATTTAGATACAATATATTTATTTTTACTCATTAACTGCACCCAACATTTGTAATTTTGCAAAATTAAAATTTTGCTTTCGATACAGATTTGTTACTTTTTATTATTATTATTATTATTATTATTATTATTATTATTATTGCTACATTTTTATTTTTAAGATCTAGTACAGCAGTCAAACAAAAATAAATCATGTTTGTAAAAATCATGAAAAGATATACCTTTACTTTGATATGAATTAAAAAATCTTAGCGACCCTGCGACCCACTTAAAATTGACTCGCGACCCATCAGTGGGTCGTTACCCACAGTTGGAGAACCTCTGCTCTAGGTTCTGGTTCTGCACATTGGTTCTCAACCGTTTTCACGACTTTACCTCCGAGAGGGTGTAAGTAGTGTACTAAGTAGTACTTCAGTAAGTACTTATTTAAAAATCACCTGTATTACTTATCTCTTTCAATGTGATTCAGGAGTTTATTTTCAGGGGTCGATTCAGCTGAATGTCCTCTTCACAAAATTTATAAAAAACGACCTCTTTTAAATATTTAAATTGAATTTAAGGACTATTTAAAAAACAAAACATCCCCAAAACCTTTGGAATTTTGCACGACTTTTTAGGTTTCTATGTTCCGTTTTCAACATTATTTACGGACTAATCTGCTATGGTCACGACTCGGCCTGTAAAGGCGGCTTCACTTCGTTTGTTGGTTGTATGGAAAAACGGACTTGAAGTTTCCCAATTTCAAAACTTGCTTATGAGTCAACTTCTCATTGATATTGATAGATCAAATTATAACTACTATTAAGTTTAAAAATTGGAGGAAAAACTTGAATTTGGTTAAATTTATAATTTAAGATTATGGCTAGTGTCATGAATAAATGAAATGCACAATGAAAATTTTCTTATTTAAAACCTTGCTGTTTTGTTCGAGTCTATTTGACTCAAAAATTTTTTCATTCGCTTATTAAAATTTATTAAATGGAAATATTTTTTTTTATTTTGAAATTTCCTGACCTTGTTTGTAAGGTATAAAATATTTACCTACTCCTAGAAGGATTTTCAATTATTTTATTTTTCCTGGAATATATTTCAACACATTCGTAATGTACTGTTCAAGTCAAAATGACCTTATTGTAAATTTTTTAATATTACTTAAACTTTTTCATGTTTTACTGGTAGTATAATTCACCATAAAACGATAGCAACAATTATTCTAACATTCTTTTTAGAATTTTGGTTTGCTTTCCTTTTCTGCTTTTTTGTCACGTGACACTTCCGCACGTGTAAGGTCAAAAAGTTTATTCAGTTGGCAGAGGGCCAAAATATTACCAAATGTTATTTTTCTTGTTGTATTTTAGATTTATGAAGTCTTCCCTTTAAGTTAGAATGTTAACCCGCGAGGACGCGCGAGAGGTCTGCCAGACCCCAGCGTTCAAATAAACTTTCACAGAAACTCTCATTTTCAACCAAAAGAGCTGAAACTCCGTGTAGCTGCCTATAATATTTCCACCATTAACCTCCTAAAGTTTAAATAAAGTAGTTGCATTATTCTATGTGTTAGGACGTCGTTTTTATTGAAGCTTTCTTTGTCTCGAATTGAGGGTATAGGAGCTAGTTAGTATCAAAAAGATTCCAAAAAATGACCAATCTTATTATTCCTTTCTTACAAAAAGGATAATATAGATACACATCACTCAGTTTACTTTTTACCCCCTTTTTTCCATAAAAGTTTTTTCAAGAAAAAATTAGCAAAAAATGTGGTATAAAATATGTCAACTTAAAAATAAGTTTTTACGTACTTTAAATAATAACATGATGTATTTAAACTTTCCTTGGAAAAAACTTTCCTTGGTTTTGCCTATGTACTGAACGTTTAAAACGGAAAACGATGCATGGGGTCTGTCAGACCTCCCACGCGTTTCCGTGTAACGGAAAGGTGCGTGCATCCACCCGAGTTAAATATAAGTAATTAATAGAACCAAATCGTGTTATCCGAATGAAAATACTACTGTAAATAAAAAATTAGGGGTGTTTTTCATGCCCGCTGTCCTTTGACCAAGTTAACCATAGGTATACGATAAAATGTGGACTTTTTGTAGCAGTAAAACTTTCTTAAAACTGAAACACGAATTCATAATGAGAAAAAAAAAACGAGAATCAACGCCAGAGAAAAGTTTGTGTATCGGAGTAATTATCAATTTCGTAAATTTTGGATTGCGTTTTTATGGAATTTAATACAAGTAGAATGTAATTAAATGATTAAATTAATATTATTTTTTAAGAGTTGAGTATATCACTCCTATAACATTAAAGCATGTCAAAACCTTCCATAAAGAGAGGAATCAATAAAAAAAATAATTAAAGAATAAAGAAAAAAAAGTAAAATACATATCCGGACCCTCAGATTAAAAATGTAAAAAACTAACTTGCTGTGCCACAGTTGTCAAAAACATATTTGCATACATGCAAAATGTCAAAGTAGTAGTAAACAACACAATTTTCAATTTTAAATATTTTTATATAATATTAATTTATTTGTATTTTATTACTTTACACAGTTATTTCATACTATTAACTTGTATTTATTGTTACTTATAACTATGTTTAAACATATTTCTTAAATTTCTGCAAGAAGAAGAGTAGAAAATAACTTTTCAGTTTTTTGTTACATTGGACTTACGAGACATACATAACGGACATATTCATGGAAACGAGAGGACTGACTTCCTTTCCAAAACTGCTACCAAGCGGAAAATTGATATTATTGTCAACAAACCCAAACCGTTTTATAAAAAAGCTATGTGGGAAAATGTTGTGAAGTCATGGACAGGGAGTTCCTTAGCTCAAGAAAAGGAACAATAACCAAGAAATTCTCTCCATCCATAGCAATCAGATTGGTAAGCCATCACACTTTAACAATTAAGAAACTCAGTTTCTTAATGGATACGGAAGTTTTAAAAGTTGTTTAAAAGATTCCGTTTAAGTTCAATATTAGGGTGGAGCAAAAATAAAAACTTGTTTTCGAAATTCAAAAAGTTTTGTAATGTAGTGAGAAGAAAACGGTTTTAATATCTTCAGTTAAATAAAATCAGTTCATTAAAATATTCAAAAATTGTTAAGAATGAACGTTTTTTTTTATCTTTTAAATGTTACTTTGGGTGGTAAGATTGACATTTTATGACTTGAAATGTTTTTATGGCTAAAATAAATCACATATATTTAAAAAAAAATTGTATCTTATTTTCTTCTTGTTTGATAAGGCCCTATAATGTTAAGGAATAATCTATATATTGTTTTGCTTTGCCTGATATTCATCATTTACCTGAAGTCGAGCATTTTAAAAGGTGCGGCCCTTCGTTAACCTCTAATTCCAAGAAATAGCCCTTGAGGCAAAACAATTACCCAATGCCCACCCTTGCATTTGGAAATATAATTTAAAATTATACTTTATTATTAACTAGCTAATATCGTTGTTAAATTAAAATAAAAAAGAAATGTTAAATTATTTTCTCTGAAAGTATTAAACTTTTTATTCAGGGATGGAGGGGAGACCCTCTCCCCACCAAGGACTTGAGTTTATCATCCCACTTTTTGTTCACCCACTGGCCCCAAGGATAAAACACTATACAGTTACAGCATCAATTCAAGTGCATTTATTGATTCAACTTCGATTAATGTGTCAAAAAAAATCTACAACTCATTCTGACAAGAAGATCGTGATCGTATTTATTCCGTACCTCACACGTTTCCAAGCCGTGACCTTGTCCTCCTCGGTTACACTTCGAGAGAATCTGAGATGAAAGAGAGAGCTATAGCAACATTCTCCACCATTTTTTTTCGCCAACTAATTCCTAATGAATCGAAATCTTTGAAACCAGTTAGTGAATCCGGGATAGACAGTTCGAATCGAGTGAGTGATATGCCCTGACAAAATTGTGTGTGTTGATATAGTCCTTGGTTTTTTCTCCAGACTCTGGGGAGTGTGTGACCTTCAGGCAAACCGGTAGTGACAGCACCTTAAGAAAAAAAGAAGGGATTGCGGCTGTAGAACAACCGTGTGGGACACGTGCAGACGCAAACTTGCTCTCCAGCTATGCTTTGGGTATTATCAAACCCACATTGATTGGAGAGAAACTTATGTTGTAGCAAGAAGAAAGGGCTGAAGCGACAGTGATATCGGTTTCTTCCAGAAAATGTTCTAGAACACGTCAGTTTTGATCTAGAAAAAGGATGCTGGGTTTTTATGATTTTATCCCTCGAGGTCGTCTATGGGATTTTTTTTTAAAACTACCAGTTTTGCTTTCACACAGAATTTCCTCCTTTTTTTTCTTCATTTCGAATATTTTTTATTTGATAGGGCAAAGATGGGAATATGTTTTATCACATTTTTTTAACTAAGGGAATCTAGGTTAGGAAGTAAATAGGTTGTTTGTGTGTTCTAATAACGTTTGATGAAAGTTTTCGGTATTAAAAAAATTTTGCTTCATAAATTATGTTCTTTTGCGTAAAACCTTTCGGTCTAATTTAAAATTTGTGTGGTTAAAATTTCAGTTATGAGTTTTGAAATGTTCTTTTAAAGGTTCCAATGAAATATGGTATTTTGTTGTAATGGAATTTTTTAGGTTAAAGTTAACGTTTTTTTTTTTTGGTTCAGGATATTTCTTATCATTGGTAATAGTAAACAGTTTTTAGAACAATCACTTGGGTATTTTAATAATAGAAAAAATTCATCCATTTATTAAAATAACTTCAGAATGAACAAAGAACATTACCACTTGAACAAAAATTTATGAAGCTAATTTTTAACTTAAAATCTACTGCTATGTTGGCTGATTTGAGAAAGCTTTTAGCTGTTTCTATAAGTCACAATCGCAAACTTGATACATAAAAGTATGCCACCAAGTGCAATTATTTAGAGATGGTAATAGTATAATAAATCCTTAGGACAATTTCTGTTAAATAGTTACATTCCAGATTAACTAGTCAGTCCAGATAGTGACTAGTTAACTTGCAATGTGATGTGATGCCGCCTTTGTAGGAGTAGGCTATCACGTTTTTAAACCGATAATAAGTATATTGAAAGCTGTCGTTTACTGTCATTCTTTAAACATTAAACAAAAATGCATATAATTTAAGTGGGGATTATTGAATTGTTTGAAACTAATTATTTCTGGTATTTCAAAATTGAAATAAGAGTGTCGTCATATTTGAAACAAAGTTTCATATCAAAATAAAACCATCTATGTACTCAGATCTGAAATCGTCATTTTTCTCCAGTGTACGCTGGCATTTCAGAATTTTAAAAAATTTCTCCGGATTTGATAATTTCAAAATGAAATATTAATAAGTATTTTTATAAATATGTTTTAAGTATAAGAAAAACCAACTGCTCATACACTTGTTCTGAAAATTAAGTGTAAATGATTCCTCTATTATAAAGTGCCATATCCCCGGAACCATGCAAAATTAAAATAGTAATTATGAAACTAAAATGGTCGATGCATTTAAATAAACACATTTATATGTATACCTATTTCTCCTTTGTTTATCAATTTCAAATGTAAGCAAACGAAAAACTTGAACGTCTTGAAGCAATTAAAAACAAAATTTAAAATATGTACAAAAGAAGCAAAGAAAGTATTTTACACAGGTAAATGTATATTTCGTTCCTATATAAGTTACACGTTATATCAGAGCACTTGTTAAAATATTTTATCTAATAAACTCAAATTATTTAATAAATAATGTAAAACCAGTCAAGGATACATTCCAAATGCACAGTTTATTTGTCAATATTTTATTTGTTTGTTAATTGTAACGTACTTATATCGTCATTGTCAATGTGTTCTCAACATTTTAATGAAATATCAGAATAAAATTTACTTGCGTTGTTAGAAACTCAAATAAAGCTACATATATTTTAATTATATTACTAGTTATAATATTTAAAAATGTTTAATTAATATTAAAAATTACGGTAATGGAACTTGACATAAATAAAAATACCTTACCTAGCAAACAGATTATTCTGTTAAGAACACAATATTGTTCATGCAGAAAAATAAAAACTGTTGAACATAGTATTCTACAGAAACAAACAATTGTTTAAAATGCTTTTTGCCACTTTTAAAGCAGAATTGTTACATTTTTTTAATAATACGGTGTAAAGGAACTTGTTTACAATTTTAAGAAACTAGGGAGCTACCGCCATCTGCTTGCTATCGCTCACCAACCCCTGTAAACTGCTTACATAAGACCTTCCTCACAAAACCCAGCTCACTAAACTTAACACACTTAAAAACAATTTGCAGCAGAAACGACAACCAACTTTTCAAAATCATATCACAGGTCATCTCCATGAATATAACACTCTTTTAAAAGTTAGAGTATTTATTTACTCTAACTTATCAATAACTTAATCAAAATTTTTTCCTTAAAAATATCCAACACGTCTAGTAATAGCTATTGTTAATCAACATTCTGAAAAAAATGTACACCAATGAACATTTTAAATTCAATATGTGGCACCTATAGTAACTCGTTATAATACCTAGTATGCTTTATCATTCATATTTTTGTTCTTTTAAGCTATTGAAAATAATAAGAGATAAAACCAACATGACACTCAATGTTTACAATTATTTTTGGTTATCAGACTAAAAATTATAAGTCTCAGACAAAATGTGTGAAATTTTAGTATGAAATAATAAGTTTATAGAATGCTTTTAACAGTCTTTGAATGATATTTAATTTAGAAAGTACTTTTTTAAAACGTGAAAAAATTTGTTTCATCATAAAAATGGCGTTAATTAGTCGCTATGATTGGTTGCATAATAAGTTGTTTGACAATACTTGCTTTGCACCTTATCCATAATATAAAATATAAAAATATCTTAAAATTGAGAATTTTAAAAAAATCCAACAGCTTACTGCAAATCCTCGGAAGAATCCGGACATTTCGATACCAGAAATGTATGATTTATTTCAGTAATTAAAATATTTTTCCCTGGAAACCGTTTAGCAAAAACTTCTTTTTTAGAACAGAGAGATAGTAATGATTGGGTTGCCACAACACTAAAGATAAACATAAAAATATCAATATATTATTTAAAAAATAAAAAGATAAATTAATTATACATTAGTTAAAAATATAATTAAAATCGTTTGAATAACAAAAATATAAAATACTGTTGTTGAAAAGAATCATAATAACATTTTTTAAATTCGTGTTGTAAATAGAACGATAATTTTTCAATTATTTGAATATTTAAAAAAAACATTGAAATATGTTTTTAATTGTTTTAAAATTCATAGTTTCTTGCTTTGTAACTGCAACCTTATCCGAAATCTAATTAATATATAATATTTAATAATCTAGATATTTTAAAATTGAGAATTTTTTTTAGTAATTTTAAAGGCTTATTGCACACTCTCAAACGAATCCGATACGATATTTTGATACCAAAAATGTGTCATTCAGTTCAGTAATTAAAAAGTTTTTCTCTGGAAATCGTTTACCAAACACATTTTTTAGAGAGACGAGATACGTTCTCCCAACATGTAATGAAAACTATTAATTTCCTAAAAATCATTAGGGACAAGCGTGTTTGGCTAGTTTCACATTTTAAAGATTTTTTTTTTTACAAAGTTGTGTATAGCTTTTTAATTTATTAAAGAATAAATATTCAATTAGTTTTCTGTACTTAAAGAAACGATTTACCTTCGGGACAGCATAGTAATCAAATTTTGAAAATGACCCATACTTACTTACCTAGCTTTTTAAATTTATTAAATACCATGAAAATGGGGTTTTTCTTTCATTAATAGATGTTTGACTTTTGGTTATTACCTACTCATTTTTGCAGGCATAACTTCTTTGAATTTTTTTGTGTTTATATATAATGTATTAATTTATAATTAAATTAAAATATCAATACTTTTAAAAATTATATATTTAATTAATTAACTATTTAAATAACAATTGAATTATTATTAATAATTATTAATTTTAAAAATCTAATAGTGTGGACTATAAAAAAATCTTAGAAAGTTGAAGGCTCTAACATAGTAAGGTGTAGTATATAAATATCAATTAAAAGTATAGCCATTAATAAAGATAAGTAATTATTATAAAATTTTTATTACCTATGTATTTTAATACTGTTATTATTATTCAATGCATGATATAACTTTTTCCGTTACTGGTATACAAATCTACCTTTTAAGAAATAGTTTTATAAATATTATGAGTCGAATTTTAAGGAATTAATGTTGCTAATTAAGCTTCAATTTAGCATTCGTTAAAAAATTCACTATTTTCAATGGTTTGCAATCTTTTCTATCAATGGTAAAAATAATTATGATTGCAATATAAGGAATGGAAGTTAATTATGGTAATCTTCGTAATTATTGAATAATTCTATTGCATATTCCTTATAAATATATGTATCAATGATAAAGAAAGAATATTTGGTAAAATGTATATAAAATAATTTTTCATGATTTATTATTAAATTAAAATATGCAATGGCTATCAGGAGATATAGCGATAAGAGTAAATTTACGACAGTCATATTTTTACACAAAGATAATAATTTTACTTTTAAATTTAAAACTATGATACAGTTAATATGCGAAATTTCCCATACTAAAAACTCTTCAAAATAAAAAATCCACCTAAACATCAACAAATCTTAACTACGTCATCAATTTCTAAAAATAATTTTTATGATAACTTTCCATAAACGGATTGGGTTTTTCTACATCTTCTACATCAAGAGGTACTAGGTAACCTTATAGAAACAAACTCATTAAGAAAAGTTCATGAAACAAAACTAAACAAAGCACATGAATGACATTTCTAAGTCCTTGTTGGAACGTTGCCTACTACTTTCCATTACAGTGTTGCGAGTATCAAATCATGATGGGATGAAAGATCACCTAGGTTTTCAATGATAAACCGCGTAAGAAATAAATATGTATAATATCAAATACTTTTTTTTTGAAGTTCACTTTGTAATTTTTGAACGTTACAAACTTTTCGCATTTCTATTTTTCATGTTACGGGATAATACAAAAGGAAAAGATCGTTGTAAAATATAAACAGTAGTAAAACAACGAAACAATATAAATAACGATAATTCTTAGTACAGATATCAAAAACTATTATTTTTTTTAAAAACGGAGACGGACATAATAATTTTTGCCAGTGGTGCAAAAACGATTTCTAGATCATAAACTAATTTGAATAAAATATTGGTGCATTTGAAGTGTAAACCGTGTAAACTCATTTAGTGAATCAATTTTTATTTCTATTAGGTATACATTTGTTTTCTAAGTGGATATGGTCATTTTCTCTACTTTCTATAAAAAAAAGAAATACTCATTGAATTTTCGGGGGCAAATGTTCAAGTCAAGATCCAAATAAAATCTAAGAAATAATTTATCGAATATTTTGTAAGGAATAAATACACGGCAAAAAAAATTATGTCTCAAATAACTGATATTAACCGGCAGCACTGTTGAAGGTTAATTTCTGTATTTTAAGAAATATCTGTTTTCATCTTTTTCTGTCAAATGAGAGAAACTTTCTGTCATTTGAATAAACTTCAGAGTTTTTTTAGATTAGTTGAAGGAGACGGCCTTTAGTAGAATCAAAATATAATTGTAACTAATTGTATAGACCCGAATGACATCACGTCACTAGCAAATATGTTACACATTTACCTAAAGAAGATTGGCTTTGTTTTAACGTTTAGAAGATTGGTTTGTGATTACGAGCGTTTTTAAAATTTATTCTTTTAGTGATGGTTTTATTAAATCAAAATTCTTCTTACGGAAAAAGCACGTTTCTGTGCATATGGGAACTTTTTGTTAAAATACATAAAAATTTGAATCTAGTCAAATATACTAATAAATCACAAATGTTAAAAATAAATAAATTTAAAGATATGATTTGAAATCTTAAAAGTATTTTTTTTTTTGGCCTTTCTAGTTGGATTACTTAAAAAAATATCTTTGATACTTAAAAAAAATTAAGGGAAAGGGCCTCTAGGTCACGTATTTTTTGTCCCAAAAACAATTTGAACTTTTGCCCCAAAATGTCATTTTTCTATAATATAACTTGTTAAGCAACATAAACTGCAGTTTTTGCATGAATAAGGATCGAAAAATGCTTAGGAATCAGTACTTGATTATTAGTTATAAAAAATTTCTAAATAACTGTATTTTAAAAATCACATTTTTTACGACTTACAAAAATCACAAATTAAATTTACTCCTCAAAAAATTTAACATGATATGACAGTATAAAAGGACAAATCTTAAAAAGAATGCAAACAATAGAATTATCAGCAGATATTCAAGAACGCAATTCATGAACGATAAAATGATAAAGGCAAGTCAAGTGAGAATTGTATAATATGCATGAATAAAAACTACAAAATACAAAATACTACAAAATACTACAAAATTTGAATAACTTTCTCGCTCTAACAGTTTCCAGCAACCAGTTTGTCTTCCTTTTGAAAAGTCTGGCTCTACGCTCTAATGCCTGCGATTCTGAAAGATGAATAAAGATGAAGAGTGAGCACCAAGGAAGGAACAATGAGAATGTTCTGGTTAATGACCTAACTGTTAACGTAATTCCCCTGAACGTGTTTCAGTTGATTCAGATTCTTTTTAAGATGAATTTCAAACGTTGGTCTATATAGCTATCTTAATTTTATCAAATTCAAACACTAAAAAGGATTTTAAATGATTACTTAATATCAATGTATTACCTTACGTTTAGAATTCAAGAAACATCCATCCTTTTGAACATATTGCTTACATAATAAAATATAGAATTGACCACACTTCTCCGTTATGTGGTTTAAAGGATGGTTAAGCATTGATAAGTTTCAAAGTATTTAACAATGATTAAATGTATTTAAAGTGTTCTTGGTGGAAATTTGATTATCAACTACTATGTAGTTCCATATATACAAAGTGTTTCAAAAGTCCCTTTCACAGCTTTATAAATGACCTTGAAAATGACTCAAACGTTTTTAACAGAAATTAAAAAAAAATTAAGACTCAAAAAGTGAAAATCTTTAAAAAATTTGCATTTTTATTGTTCGATTTTTTCTAATTTTAGTAGGTATTTATTAAGTCATTTCGAAGGGGGAGGGGGAACATGGAATTACTTCTGTCTCAGATATTTGGAGGTTTTGAGCTATTTTTTAGTTTTTTCGATAATTTAATTCTTAAAATTAATTTTTTAATTGATATTTTAATGTTTATCCCAATTAAATGGTATAATCGTATTCAGTACTTAAAACAGCTTATAATCATGTATCAAAATGTCTCAATCACTATTATTTACATTATTGATTACTTAATTTTTATTATGCCCCTTTTTTTAATTTAAAATAAAATTAAACTTCCCTTTTACCGATTTTGTCTGATTTACGGCCATATTCATAGCCATCAGCGTCAGTGTTAAATCCTAGATCAAAGAAGGATTCCACCAATCAGAGTCACAGAAAAGCTAATTTTCCTTTCTTTAAATGTTGGTTAACACTGACTCTGATGGCTGTGAATATGGTTGTTAGTGTATTATTATTGAGGTCATTTCCAAGTGAAAACCGTTGGAATTACTTCTGTTGTAATTTGTTTCAGGTTTGACCCCATTTTTTATTCAGTAGTTTTACCGGACTACAAGGATAGGAAGAAAATTATTAATTTTAGCAATTACAAAGTAATTAGTTGAGCTTGTTAATATTTTTTTGCTATTCCTTCTTATATTTTCTCTATTTTTACCATATCATCAATATGGTCCAATTAAAAAATGTAAGAAAATTGGGAAATGAGTTTCGTTCGTTTTTAGCTCTAACTTTATGCAAACAAAAAGCTCTAATTCTTTGCAACCAAATCCTACAATTGATGGGAAAACTCTCTACTAAAACAAATTTTGAAAGCCTGATGAAGCATTCAATCACAGAGAGTTGTTGCAGTCTCTTGAATGATGAAATAGGTGGGTATTTTACGAAGGGTACCACCTAAATATAATTCTTTGATAACTTACCTTCAATTGTGTATGGTGGCAATTTGCCAATTCACCTTAGAAATTCGACATTAATGACACAACACGGGGCCAGTAGGAACGGTTTGAAAAAAAGGTCTTGAAAAAACTTTGGATAATAATCACAGCCTTGAAACATCGCGTGCAGTGTTGTTACGATACCCCTCCAGCTATTTACTTTGAGGCATCCAAAAAAAGCCTGCTCTGAGACGCCAAAACAGATTGAAAAAAAAGCTATGCAATTCCTTCTAGACTAAACTTTTTAAAGATAAAAATTATTAAGTGTTGGGGATAAATGATTAAGGATTGGACAGTTAAAATTGGAAGTTAATTAAAAAAAAATTTTGTTACAGTGAGTGAATTAAAGATATCTCTTATACATTCTTAAATTTAATGATAATAAGAGATAATAGGAGATTGATCAAAGGAATTGGAAGAGGAATTGATAATAGGAGAAATTCTAATGACTGAAAATCAGAAACCAAGAGCATGGAATAGGCTATGACTAGATTATTTAAGGATTCCATCGTAGAGATCACGTATTTTTCCAAAGGGGTCCCAGGGTCCGGACACCCCCTTGGTCCTGACTTAAAATTTTTAGACCCCATTTTAGGTATTATGTAGGTATGTATAGGTGTAGGTGTTATGTATGATCATTCTTAAGAAGTCATCTATAAGGCCCCAGACTCTTTAATACTGCTTTAAAATAATTTTTCGGTATGTTAAACAAATATTCCAGGAAAACCCTGGTCCATCTATTACGACGTAGTAACTGAAGGACTGGCATTGGAAAACACAGCGAAGCAAGCAAGTTCATATGTTGTACTACGTGTATCTTTAGCTAAAATTTGGATTTTGAACTTTTGAGGGGAACCTCCAAATCTACTGATTGTCTGTCTTTTGATTGACCAGATTGATTTTGATTACCAGCGGGAGTGAGGGAGGCCTAACCCCCTCCAAATTTAATATAGGTTGAAACCAGTGCTGAGATTGGGGGTACTCCGAAATACTTTGACCATCCCTCATTTGGCCCAAAAAAGGCTAGTCCAAATAATATTTTTCTATCTATAGCCCTGGATGGAGCAAAAAATTGAAATTATTGAAAATATTGCTATATATAAAAAGTAATACTATATATTCTCTACTAACTGAAGAGGGCCGTATTCAAGGGTGTGGTTTTGGGGGCTCAACCTCCCCCAAAATTTTTATGTCAATTACTACTGTTTTTTCTTCAAAAGTTCTGCAGCCTTCAGGAGCGGTCTTCTTTGGTTAAAACACAATTGGTCCCAAAGTGAGTTAAAACATTTCTTTTAAGGATCAAATATCAAAATATTTTATGAGGGAGAACCCCAACCCCAACCCCACATGAAAACATGAGAGAACATGAAAAAGTTTTCAAAGCCTTTTTTAATTACCGGTGTGGCAAACAAATTTAATTGTTTCTTAATTTTTCTTGATTCCTACTAAAAAGATTCTGAAATTTGATATACAAGTTTCAATTTTATTTTTTTTTTAAAGTCTTTAATAAGTTATTTACGCTTGTTTCTGAAAAGTGCAAATTCCTAATGTGGGATATCGCAACAGATCCTATTCCTAAATAAAACCATTTTTTTGTTTCCATCACTAGCTAATTCCTAATTTTCAGTGATATTTAAATTCAATATTTTCCCTTTAGTATATTAAAAGCTAACATTTCTCCATGAAGTGATTGATAAGAAAAACTAACAATATTTAGAGATAGTGATAGAATAACATAGAATATGAAATAGACTTGCTACCAAATGGAGGATTCAAGATATTTCAAAAGTCCGTTTCACGGCTTTTATTTGGAACCAACGTCTCCTACTCCTAGTTAAAAAAAATAATTAAAAAAACTATAGGAAATGGAAGAAAAATTTCAGTAAGAAAGTTGTTCGAGGTATCATATCGGGAAAAAAATTCATATTCAATATTTGAGGAGATATTAGCAAGTGAAAAAAACACTTTTTGAGGCCTCAAAAAAGAAAAAATTCGCTAATTTGCAAGTTTCTTTAATTATTTTTGTTAAAACTTGTCTTCATTTAGATAAAAAATCTCAAAAACTACATAACACTGAAAACTTAACCGAAGAGCTCGAAAGCAAACAATAATTCTGAAGAGCATACCAGAGGATCAAGAAGAGCAAAGATATTCTGAAGGATTAAGAAGAGAGCAAAGATATTCTGAAAGAGAGGCTGAAACGGATGATGAAGGCAGGGGTTGCTTAAGGGCAAAAAAGATGAGATACTCTGAAGAACGTGATGTTTAAGAACAGAGAGAAGAACCGACCATGCGTGAAGAGGGCGTTTAAAAAGTATAAAGAGGCCCAAGAGCAAAAGGGATTCTATTCTAAAAGGTAACGCGGTTACGGGATACTGAAAGAAGAGATAGCAGAGAGGAAGAGAGAGGATCAAGAGCAAAGAGCTGTTAAAAGAGCATGTTCAAGAGAAAATAAGGGATGAGGAAAGAGAGAGGTTTTTTGTCTCTTTCCAGATAATAGAAATGATAAGGGGGAAAAGAAGAGCTAAATATGAAATAAAAAGATGCTGAACCTCTGTGGATGGCTGAACACCACATTAAAATCTGGCTTTTACTGACACAAGCCCAATAAAAATCTTGAGAAGAGTTCCAGTGTACAAAAATCAGGTACATGAGGGATTGATATTTAAAAATATCATAAGATTCATTCTCTTTAATCAAACTAAACGCGTTTTGTACCGGTAGTACCATATCACCTCATTTACCCTCCGCAAAAATGAATTTCGACAAGCGTCAAAACGAAATTTCTAGAAAAAAGTTCTCTAGAAACTAGAAAAAATACTGACAAGCTATAGCTCAGTGAGACAAAATAAAAGCGTCATCAAAATATTTCCTTCAACCAATGAGAAGACAGATGAGCATTGGTTTGACAAGGACTAAAGATTCTTTATCTCAATTAGAACTTTGGGTTTGCCATAGTAGTTTTAAATTTACCCCATAACATACGCACCTGCTTCGCCATATACAATTCGTCTTTCGCTAAAGCAGACGAAAATATGATATGAAGTGAGAGGAGTTTCGAAACCATAAAATTTGCGCATGGCATGTGATCAAGTCGTGAGAATATCTGGGTCCGTTTGGTCCGTGAAGACTGACAACTGCGTATATTTCTAAAAAAACATTTTATATTTCTGCAACGACATATTTTTTGAAATAGTTTATTGTTTTAATGGATGGTCTGAATATGGACTCCGATTTCAACGTTGGCCGTATGACCCTTCAAAATATTTTGCAGACCAGGGACCTCTCACATCCATTGCAAGGTAAATAAATATTTATTCTTCATTAAAACTTTTTTCAAGTTTTCATTATTTTATGTTCATAGCTATCATCATATTTAAGGTGTTGTGAGATGAAGCTGTTTGATTATTATTTTTAAAATTGCTTATAAATGAATAATCTAGATTTAAAGTTCAAGGACAAAATTACGAAATTTGTTACAGGTCGAGTAAATCTGCTCCAAAAACTAATTTGAGTAAATTTTTGAAACTAATTTCAGCTGCAATTGCTCTAAAAATTAATGCTTTTAGTTCATTTTTCGCTTTAGTTGTGTCAAATATTGGGAAAAATAATGAATTTCCAACAAAATAATTTTTTCACCCCGAAAACTGATCTATAAACAGACGGTAATGAATAGCAAGATTGTTTAGTGAAGTAATGAAAATTGAAGTGTTTGTATAAGTTTGTTATGCTTTAAAGCAGGCATGCACAACATACAACCCATGGGCCACATGTGCCCATAACCCCCTGTTTTTGTGTCCCTCCATCTCTTGAATCATTTTAAAAATTTAATTACATCATAAATAGAGCTTATTTAATAATTAATATACATATTACCTTTTTCTCTTTTTAGTTGTGCATAATTTCATTGATATTTTGGCCCGCTAGATTAGTCCATGTAAATTTTTTGGCCCATGGTATGTTAGAATGGATTTATTTGGCCCACATCACAGTTGAAGTTGAGCAGGCTTGCTTTTAAGTAAATAAAAGTGAAGAGTTCATTTGTGTATTCAGATTAATTATTATTTATTTAACGTATAGGTAAATAGTGTGCATGATTGCATCATCTTGTTTATGATGCATTATTTTTTAATTTCTTCCCCTTACCTCCAGCCAGTCAATGTGGGTCAAATAACAAACTGTTTTTATGTTTTGTCTTTCTGTTCTACTTGTTGTTTAAATTTATTTTCATATAAAGTGCTAGAAAAAATCAGTGTCCCAAAATTTTTTGTGAATTTCAAGCTTTATTTTAATTTGATATATCTAACATATATTAACACTGAAATTTCACTTAATACTGTTGTTGATAAATCTAAACAATTTGGGCCTTGAGTGACTTTTTAGCAGAATTTTGTTTTGCCAGTGCTGTCTTATTGGTGTGTGTGCAATTCAACTTAAACAGAATTGGGTAGCCAGAATCCACTATTTTAACACTGCTTTTGGTGCCTGACTCAATTTCTTTAGATTAATCGTCAATTCAATTACAGACTTTTTGGTATTTCTATATTATTCCTTCGACCATGCTGCTGAAAACGAATATGCAGGGGTGGAAAATCTGCTCCAACTGTGCCAAACTGCTCCAAAATGAATGCCTTGCTCCAATCTGCTCCAAAACCAGCAAAATTCACATTTTTGCGCCAAACTGCTCCTAAAACATGATTTTTCGTACAATTTGATTCAAATTTTGAAAATCCTACCAACACGGAAAGAGCCAATCTTCAGCCATCATGATTACCATCCGCGGATTCGCGATTTTCCGCTTTTTCTCTACAAAATATGAGCTCCCATCTTAAATAGGGATGCACAACCTGGGGACTGCGAACTAATTATTATTTTTCCAGATAATCCCTACTATTTTTTACCTTCCAGACTATTTCCAAGAAAAATCACGAGTTATTGTGGGAAAAACGTGACTTTCGCGAAAGTTTCGTTTTGCTCTGGGAATTAACATGAAAGTGTAATGCTACAAAAATGCTTGATACGAAATCACCAAAAGGTGCTGCAAAAGTGCAAATCATACCCTGATACGAAAACACTAATAGGTGCTCCCCAACTGCTCCAAAATTGATTAGCCTTGCTCCAGAAGTGCTCCAAAAATTGATTAGCCTTGCTCCAAAACTGCTCTAAAGCTGCTCCAAAAATGAATTTTTGGTTTTCCACCCCTGAATATGCATAGCCAATGCCCATTAACTGTGCCTTTGAAACTGATGGTCGACAGGATAATATGCAAGAACCGCCTTTTTTTAAGTGGCCTCATTTTAACAAAATTAAAGAGAATTCTCCAATCTTCCGATAGTGAGGAAGACTGTTCCCATTATATACATGGTGTGCTGTGCCACTTCTCTGTCCTGTTGACAGAATTGTCTTCTTAAAAATTCTGTGAACGGAATTCTGTCTCGGGTTTAATAAAGTCAGGAACCAATTTGCAGAGATTTGTACCGAATTTCAGCACTAACCTCTAATATATATATTTCTCCTTCCTGACTTATTCTTTCTGTCTTTTAGATTTTCTTTTGCTGGAATTTGTAATTTTTAGGCAAATGGGAAAAGCTTTCATAACTAATCACTGCCCAAATGGTATTTTTAGCGGAACTGTGTTATTAGTATACAGTATTTTTTAATGTTTTTTTAACAGGCCCCTCGTGCTTTTGAAAATTTTACCAACCAAATATTAGACTGGGTAAAATGATTAACTAGATAGTTCAGTCTTGCAATTTTTGAAGAGTGGCACCCATGTATAATGAAATCTTTATGTAGAATCAGAATCTCCATTCTGATAAGATTTGCGTGGGACCATCCCTCTAAATAATTGGACCATCTTCTGATATATTTGGGCTGTCACACAGTGGTCCCAAACCCCAAAAAGCTGGCCAAAAATCGAAAATTAAAGGTTTTCTTTGGCACTAATTTAACTGTAGGTAGGGATACATCTAGCAAGCAACCATTGTTACTATTAGGGAAGGCTTGGGTCCCTACTTGGTTCAGGAAATCTTTTCATTTGTGATTGTTGAGTACATTGCTTGTTCAAAAAGTTTAACTTCAAACGTGCATACAATCGTAAAAAATGAACTATTTTAATTCTGTAAAATGGATTATTATCTAGAAAGTTCGAATAATTTAAACCTATTTCTTGAAATTTATTCTAGGACTGTATTGAATGATAAATTGATGATAAAGATAGTTGTATTTCTAATTATTGTGATAAAAAGCAAGAAGTAAAAACTCTTGTCAGATAATGCTCTGAAACCAAGTGAAAATTCGTTATTAGACATTTTTTCAAAATCCTACCAAAAATTGGCTACCTTTAGGTGCCTTTTTAGCTTCTGTAGCGATTTCTATGTGGCAATGTGTGGGTTCTTTATATGCAATTTATCAAAATTTTTATTGTAATTTATTCACCCTAAATTTTTAAATGTAACTTCATGTTCCTTATCTTCAACCTTAAAAACTCCTAAGTATTAAATTTCGGGCAATTTTTATAAACTTTTCACCAAGTAGCGCTCTAGTCGTCCGTATTGATTCTGCTGTTCTGTTTTTTATATATATAATTTTTTCTGAGTTTGAATCACAGTGACATAGAATATGTATGGAGAAATTTAAACATGTTAAATATTTTTTTTCGTCAAAATAATTTCCCCTCAATTTAGTGCAGTTAAATTTTTTTAAAAATTTGACTTAAGATTCGAATCAGCGACATCAAAACCCCTACTTATGAATTTTCTTTGAAATCACTTTTGACTTTTGGTAACAATTTTTGGTTTTCCTCTGTGTATCGTCTTGAAATATTTAGTTTCTAGTAAACAAGTCATTTTTTAACCTCATCACTGGTGGAAGCAAGGTTGTTAAAGTTACTTTTAAAAAGTATTTGAGTACAAATACAAGTATTTCAGAAAAAGTAACTAAATATTAAATACAAATACCCCAAAAAAGTAACTAAATAGAGTACAAATAGAGTATATGAAAAGTATTTAAGACGACCTTCAGTTACTTTACCAGTAAAATTTTAATTTTAAAAATTTAAATTAATAAATTAATTTTTAAAATTTAAATTAATAAAATTAATTTTTAAAATTTAAATTAATTTTTAAAATTTAAATTAATAAAATTAATTTTTAAAATTTAAATTAATATTTAAGATTTAAATTAAAAAATTATTTTAATTATTAAAATTTATTTTTAAATCAATTTCTAATTTTAATAAGAAAATAAAATTTGAATTAAAATTTATTTAAAATTATGATGCCTCGCCCCATGGGGGGCACCATTAGTTTAAAAGAGCTGAAAAGCCTCTCCCCAGAAGCACAAAAGTATTATATAAAATCAAATATGTAATTACAATCAAACAATAATTAAGGTTTTTGAGCTTTCAAAGTTAGCATACCCGCTTTGGGGTACTCTCCCCTATGGATTTAAATTCCTAAAGACACGACCAACAATCCCAAAAATGAATAAATAAATAATATAGTATTTTTTCAGGTCATTAGTATATTTAGTCATAGTATAATCTTCCCGGGAAATCCCCGGAATTTCAGTCATTCCCGGGAATGGATTAATTTTTGAAACTACTTCATAGAAATTATATTTAAACTTCAAAATAAAAGTCCAAGAGTTTAAATATATAAATTACAACACAATTTATTTACTACTATAAAAATGAATATTTAAGTTTTAACTGGGTTTTCTTATTATTATGGAAGGATTTTATTTTAATTACCAAAATACAATCAATATGAAAAAAGTTAAAGGATGGTAATATTTTTTCGGGGGGGGGGGCTTAGTTTTTCTTCATAAATACAGTTTTGGAGGTTCCTTAAAACTGTTTGCTTTCATGAAATTAAACTTATGGAATGAAAAAATAAAATACCCTTAGATTTGTATATAGGGGTGTGGGTGTGTAATTCGGAATTTTTTTTTATTTAGTTAATTTTTTTTTAATCAGAGTATCTTGTTAAAAAACTCTATACAAAAGGTTATACGAAAATTCCGGTTAGTAAAAACAAAATTATTACGTGGGTAAAGCTATATAATTTTTTTTTTGATTCTTCACTGGAATTAACCGAACGGTTTTTATTTAACATTGACCGGAATTTTCGCACTTATGAAACGTCCACTAAAAAAAGTTAAAAAATGGAACATATTCTATTAGAACAATTACAAATGAATTTATAAAAGTAAGGGGAGAAAGAAAGTTGTAAACTTTCAAAATAATATTTTCATAGAATCTTGTAAGCATACTACATTAACATTAGTTTGAGAGTAGGACGTTTTATAAAAGGCCTTTTGAGCAAAAACTGGAGAATTTTCAAGTCCGATGTCATATACAAATATCAAAAAATAAAAAACAATTGTAATTATCTAGATAAAAATATAAAGAAAACATAAATTCTTAATCCCTTCACTCTACTTTAAAAAAAAAATATAAACACAACCTAGCTCTTTTTGGGACATTATACTTCTAAGCAGTTGATCTTCTTAAATAAATATACTTCTTCTATCCAGGAGGCAGGAAACTTGCAGCTTTTCGAGAGCACAAACAAAAAGGGACTGAAGGAGGCTCTGGTAAGATTTGATTGCCTTTGCCCTTGAAAATGTGCCCTCCCTCCCTTTGGTTCGTGGAAGGTGGGGTGGGAAAACAAGAAACTACGAACAATTAGTGGCCATAAAAGTATAAAACGGTGCCATATCGGCTATTCCATCTCCTGCACTGCAATTCGACCTGCAAGGCGGCCGGCCACCCAGAGAACACACAAGCGCCCGCTCCTCGTCAAACACAGGGGGGCTATAAATTGTCGGGGGAGGATTGTCAGCGCTGTCGCCCGGGTGTCCGGTCGGGCAGTCGGCCACTGCCGAGAACGCTTTTTCCCTCAGGCTATGCGGAAGCAGGAAGAAGTGTTTTGTTCCCCTCTCCAATGTTGGATTCCGTTTTTTAAATTCTGGGTTTAGAAAGTAACTAAAGTACAGCATAGGTATTTAAGTAACAAAGAGTTAGTTACTTTAAAATTTTTGTAGTTAAATACCAGTTCGATACTGAAAAAGTAACTAATGTAACTAAATACTTTTAAAGTATTTAAAAAGTATTTCCGTTACTAAGTATTTAAATACTTAACAACCTTGGGTGGAAGCATAAAAATTAGAATTCAAGTGTATGTGAAAACCATTTATATGTGTTCTTAGCACTCCAAAAAATAGTTAACTTTCTTTTTTAAGGGTTAAATTTCCAAAAACTTTTGGGGGGATCCCCCAAACCCCCTTTAAATATAAAGCTATTAATAATTTGCAAGCACTTAAGACAAATGGTTAATTCAATGGTTTCAAATCTTATAATTTAAGAGGAGAGTTGAAATATAAAAGGTTAATTTCTTTGTAGTTAATAAATCAAGGTTTTGCGAATCCTTTCTGGCGAGGAATCCCCAATTTCCAGGCCCTCCCCTTCATTATTCTCTTGCTGAAAGCACCCATTTGTTTGAGCAATAGTCTCATCAATGTATTTTTAATGTTTTATAAGTAATTTGATATTTTAAATAGTGTTGCTGTGATGTGATGGCAATTAACAACAGGTTTATTTTTTTTTTTTTTTTAATTTAAAAGGTAATGTACCTAAATTGCATGGAATTAGAGTTTAAGAAAAACAATAAGAATAGTTTGAAAGTTATAAATAAGTATAAGTTTTTTCGTTGTACTTCGATAAAAATTTCAAAATTATTTGGAACCCGCGTCAAATTACTTGCCAACCCCTGTGCTTAAGTCTCTAAATCTTTACAATTCTGCAATTTCCACTGAAGTTTGTGTTTACTTGGTATCAAACAGCGTTATCTACAAGTTCTCCTTAATCTTAAGAATAGCAAATACTTGGTGAGGATTTTGACCAGAACCCAGTCGAAACCAGTTTTAGTGTGTGGGTGAAGATATAATGGTAAATGTTAGTATAGCTAGTAGCTACATTTTAGTCAATTGGCTTGTATTACTGAATTTAGAACAGTTGAAAGATGTATTGGCAGGTGACAGAAGTGTCCCAAGTGCCAAGGATATCCTATTTTACCATAGTTGAGCAAACTGGTATGTAGAGTTGTTTGATATTACACTGGCAGTTTTTTTAAGAAATTGTCTAGATTTAATTATTCATTTTATTAACCTTAGCCTCACACTTATCAGAAAAATTTTAAATTATTTGAGTGAAAGCTACCTCTTTCTTGTCTTCCACTGTTTAAGTATCATTACTGGTAGTTTATTTTAATGCTACCCAACTAAAGTGATCTAATGGTTACAGCTGTACTCTACTGTGTCTACAACCCTTAGTTTGTGCTTGGCCCTAAAATGACTGAGTTGGATAAGTGCACAGGCAGAGCATTACGTAGTGAGCAACAAACTACGAGGGTTGTTGGGGGTTTTTTTTTTCAACTTGTTTTTGCTCCTGAAAAAAAAATATACCTAATCATTTTTCAAATTGAATATGACCTGATAATTATTGTGTTGTAACTGCATTTGTTTTGCAGTGAACACAGCTGGGAAGGAAGACAAAGATTTCGCTGATATTTGTCCTGATGCATCTGCAGCATTTTTAGGGCCCAATATATGGGAAGATTATAAAACAGCGTTTATTGACATAGACTCCTTTTTGGCTAACAGTCCAGATAATGTGCACCACACTTTAGAGAATTTGGAGCCTGTTAATCAGAATGGCCAACATGCTCCCATACACACATCAGAAGTTTCAAACATGCATGTTCAAGGTACAGTATGATTTTTGAAGTTTTATTTTAAGTTAATTTTACTTTCATGGTTTATTTTATATCTAATATAAGCCAACTTGGATAAAAATATTTTTAAGGAATTTATAATTTTGAATGTAAAGTTTTTCCTTGAAAATTGTTGTGTGTAAAAAATGTAAAACAACTGGAATTGTTTTTCTCCTGGTTTATGTAAATCATTAAGAAATGTTCTTACAGTTGACCAAGACTGACAAGTCCCTCTAGGGTTGCAATGTTCTCAAGTACTGAAGGAAATAAGATGTCATGTTTTTATTTTGCATTAAAATACTATTAGAAACTTTTCCATTTTGCCACATGGTTTATAACTTTTAATAAATGAGTGCCCATTTTCTCTACGATATTTCAGTTTTGAAGAAACAATTATTTTGAAAGGTTAGCTTGATGAAATTTTGTTTTAAAATTGTATCTACTGTTTTTTGAATTAAAGTTTTGTTAAAATTAACTTAGTACTTGAAATGCTTTAAAACCTTTTCTACCTATAAAACTCTCCAGTTACTTTTATTTTTGGTTCTTTATTCTGCTTGAATTATTTCCCTCTGTTCCTTAAGCCATATAAGTAGATATCTGATTTCAGTATTGCATTAAATTTATTTAGTAAATGCAACTGTGCTACCCTACAGTGCCAAACATGCATGTGTGCTTTTAATAGCATTGAAGCGGCATGAAGACTGATAAAACTTAAATTGGCAAAGGCATTCTTAATTTATGAAATTGTTTTATTTTAACTAACCATTTTCTTTTTCATGCTTTCAAAAAAAGAGTATCCCTGCACATATTACAACATGCCACATCAGTGTAAGCAAATGCTTTACTAATAGATGTTTGTGCTCTGTCTCTTGGAGTAACTTGATATAGGCCTTTCCTTTCTATATTGGGCTTTTGCAACATATATGTTTGTATGAAGTATATAAGTTCCAAAGCTTTTAAACCTTTGGATTATTTTATGACTTATGTTTGTTTAGAAGGTGATTTTAAAAACAAGCATGTGGCCCTTCCTTTTCTTTTGTTACATTTTAAAGGAGTTTTTCATTTCTTTGCATGAATGAAATGAATCCTTAAATTTTTTGTAACACTGGATACCTCAAATTTCATGTCTGTTCTAATTATTCTGACTGGTTTTCCTCCTGTCTGCATTTTGTCGTGACCATCTGTCTATGTTATGGTTAAATAGTGTAATTTGATCTTGCAGAAAACTGCCTCCTATTCTGCTTTACTCCCCTTAACCGTTTTCCTGTGTATTTTCCTTATATGGTCAATCCTTTCAACCTTTTCTTGGTAACTGTGGTTACTATGACGTGAACGTGAAATTATATATAATCGTCACTGCTTCCTCATCTGTGTTCTGATGTTTTCGTCTTTGATGGTGTTTCTATTGTCAAGTAACATTCTATTTGAATGACTAACTGGCATTGTTTGTAGATTTCTAATTTTATTGAACTTTTTCCCCTCGTCTAGATATGCCTGCAGCTCCTCAGTGTCCGTCTCCCATTGACTCATCTTCCATGCAGAGTTACTCTGAGAGCAATGATGAAAACAGGAGGTCATTTACTGTTGACTGCAAGTTTTCGCCATCAGACTTGGCGTTAGCTACTCCGCCAGGCCATGAACACTATGACCCCACTTCAAGAGCTTTTCCAGAAGATGAATTGAAACCTCAGCCAATAATTAAGAAATCCAGGAAGAATTTTGTTCCGGACAACTTAAAAGATGATAAATATTGGGCACGACGGCACAAGAACAATATAGCTGCAAAGAGATCGCGAGAGGCCCGGCGCCTTAAAGAAAACCAGATTGTTTTAAGAGCTTCTTACTTGGAAAAAGAAAATAACACCTTGAAGGAAGATGTAATTCGCCTTCAGGCTGAAAATGATATGCTGAAGGAAAAGATACGAAAGTATGAACTGTGAAACAGTATTGTGTGTTATGCTTTTAAAGTGATTCTTAAAGTCATATTTTCTGAGGAAAAGCTTACATAGGAATTGCATAATAACAAATTGCTTCAGCATGTTTGTCTATTTTAAATTTTATTACCAGAACAAAGTGTAAGTAGATCTATTGTTTATATATTAGAGATTTTTCTAAGAGTTGGTTTACATTGTTACTTTTGGTTATGCTAATCATTTAAATATGTTTGTCCCATTGGAAAGATTTTGTTTTTAAATAGAATGCTGTTATTAACCTCTAAATCAGCATTTATTAATTTTGGTTACATTATATGAATGTTATATTGCTCTTGCATTT
Source organism: Tetragnatha montana (assembly GCA_963680715.1). Classification (NCBI taxonomy): domain Eukaryota; kingdom Metazoa; phylum Arthropoda; class Arachnida; order Araneae; family Tetragnathidae; genus Tetragnatha; species Tetragnatha montana. The sequence goes on along the minus strand of OY796679.1, from coordinate 47,245,423 downwards.
TTGTGTTTTATTCATGGCTGTATATATTCTCATACTTCAATTTTATTCGTTGGCTTTGTTTTAGCAGACTCAGGGTATGGAACATTTCAACAAATTGTTTAAACCCTGATGCATTGCATCTAAAAACAATGTTTTTCACTGTAATCAACTTTAAAATTTCATTTTGTCACTTTGCAGATATAAGTACAAATATACATATTTTGTGAGCTTATTATAATCATAGGCAGTCTTTATTTAGTCTGAAAGTGTAAACTGGTGTGTATTTGTGAATTTTCTCTTAGTGCATGACATTTCATCTCATTTTGTTTTTCAAACTTATATTCTTTGTATGAAAGCTTTTATACGTTTGTCAAACAATTGAACTGCAGCATAATATGACATCTGTACAATCTTCATGTCGCTGCAGAGTTCTGTTGAATGGGATTCACTCCTAAAATTTGATGCAAATAGCACAAATATTTGCTTTTAGTTTTAAGTTTCCGTAATTTTAATGGTAAGTACAGTAATTTGTGTGAGTGGATATTTGCTTGTACAAAAACCCTTTTCACTGTATTCTAAATGTATATACATCACGTGTTTTATTTTTAGTGAAATATTCTATTCATTGAGTGTAGTTTCATTATAGTGGCCAGTGTACTTTAAGATTTTATGATTTACTGAATATTTTTTCAAAATTCTAACTTACTTTTTAATAAACATTTAAAAATGGCAAGTTTTCCGATTGCCAAAGATGGTGCCTATAATTGCGTCGTTTTAAACAGATTGCCACTATTTTAGGAATATCACCTACTCTGTGAAAACGGATAGTGAAAAGAGGTGCTATATAATCTAGATAAAACTGTAAGGCTTAGCATTTTCTCTATTAGATATAAGGTATAGCAGGCATGTGATTTTTTGTTGATGTAGCAAGTCTGCAAATCTCAAAGCTATTAATTCACAGAATTCTGCAAAAGAAATATTTAAGCTTAATACATTTTTAACTTAAATTTATATATGAAATTTAGACCTCTAATATAATTATTCTTAATAGTACAATATTTTTTTCATCTTAAACAACTTGTACATATTAAAAAAGTAGCTTTTCTAAAAAATACTTGTGTGTATTTTTTGTGAAATATTTGGCTTGCTTTGCAATGAAGCTTGGCTTTGAAAATAAAACTAAACAACTGGGTAGCTTCTCAAAAATTTTCAGGTTTCTTGCTCCAGCAATTACATGCCTGAATATAAGTATCACTCACAAAATGCAAGATATTTGCATGAAAGCTGAATTGTAGATATATTTGTTTATAAAGAATATAGCATTAGAAAAAATATAGGTTTATCTAAGTTCTTAACATAAGAAATTTCTACCTCAAAATTTAAGAATATGATTTCATGCATATTAAGCATTGTGCTTTTTTATAAACTAATGCCTAAACACTAAACTAAATTCAAGAAGCTAGTAATGTAATATATACAATTTTGATACATGCTTTATGGTTAGATAATGGAGATAGTGAAAGAATATATATTCTGCTTTAAATTAGTTATAGGTTATTTGCACCAGAGCTTGGATAACTTCTGTCATTTATAATGTGTATTAGTGTTAAAATGTAGTTTTATCTTGCAATGTTTATTGTTGAATATTTTATTTTTGGAATTGTTCTATATTCCAAAAAGTTTTGAGAGAATTATTGCTGTGGCAATAATTTCCTTTGAGGATATGGATGGATGTTCAGGCAAAACCCGATTAAGTTTTTGTTCAATGTTAAGTTTTCAAATAATTCTATCATGTGTATGTATAAAAATAATCCATTTTAATGAATGTTAGTTTGATTTGAGTTTATAATTAATAGACCTAAATTTACACAGTTTGTTGAAATTGAAATGAAAGTTTTATTGAAAACACTTTTTAAACAGGGTTTCCGTAGGTCAGAAATATTAGAATTTGTCAGGAATTTTAATTTGACCAAAAAAAGAAGTCAAAGTGGCATATTTTTGCTAAAATCTTGAAAATTCCTACAGAAAACCTGGAAAATTACCAATGTGTCTCCATTTTAAAAAAAATTTTATTTTCTGAAAAAAAAAATGAGTTACTACTATTTTTATTAATTTGTTCAAACAAACAAGAATTATTTGAAAAATTCCCATGGATTAGATAGTTTTTAAGTGGAAAAACAAACTAACCTGAAAAATTCGGGGAATATAGTAGGAACCCTGTTTAAATTTTTACCTCTTAAGGAGATATTTTATCAATGAAGGAGTTTTGTGTATGAAGTTTTAATAAAGAAGGTTTTAAACTTAAAGGTTCTCAAAGGAGAATTTTAAAGTTTTATAAAGGTTACTACTAAAGTTATATAAATATTATCTGTGTGCGAGGTTTTGCAATCAGTGCAATTCTGGATAATCTATTTTCAGTCTGTTGTGTAGAATTTTTTATAAATCGTTGACCAACAATTTGTCACATAAAATATTTGATGGAAATAAATGGTTTTAAGGTTTTAATCATACATAAAACATTGCATTTCATTTTTACCTTGAGAAATGCTAAGTAACACAACTATGGAGATCTTCATAGTTTAATAGAGCTATAAAATTCTAGCCTACAGATTTCTGACCAGCTCTTGTGAACCATCGCCTATATTTTCATCAGGGGGAAAGAATTGAGCTGCACTTTCCACTATGTCATACATTTTATCTACTACGGATAAGATAATCGCTTTTAAATGCTTAGACTTGGTAGGATGTGTATTTCTGACTATTGAGTCATTGATACCATGGGTTGTAGAATGGTAGGAAAAGATTGGGGCTCACACACAGTAAACAAGCTACTTGAACAACTGACTGATTTATGCTTGATTTTTTTTATTACTGTCATGTTGTCTAATGGCAAAATTTTGTTTGTGTTTGGTTTAAAAAAGTTTGCTTGCTTTTGAGTCTGGTAGTTTGAACAGTTAATAGTTAACACTGTAGATGTCAATTTTAAGTTTTCCTTCTCTTAATATGAAAGCAATTGCTCAATTTTTAATGCATATTTCTGATAATGTTTCAAATGTTTTGCATTCATAAAGTTAATTTGTTAAATGTTTGCTTATAGGTATAAATACAAATCTGTGATTTTATTCTCAGTTACTTCATGGGGTACTTTCTTTTAGAAAGCTTTTCCTGTGTTTTGGAAGTGATAGTATACTTTTCATCTATGATATTTAGTAGAAATTTACTCTCTGGTCATGTGAAAATAATTTTGTCAGAAATCTTAATTTCCAGTTTAAAAATGTTCTGTTATTAGTAGTGTGTTGATAGTCTCTTGTTTAATATTAAGTTAGATTCTATTAAGAATACTTTGTTGAATTGTTAATTGGTAAAATTTTAAAAATCGTGTGAATAAAATTTTTTCTTTAATTTGAACTATTTTATTGCTTTACTGATTTCTATGTTAATAACTTGCTACTCTTATAAGTATGAAGATTAAAGAACCTATTCAGTCTTGGAATTTTCAAGGAGTAATTTCCTTCAGGGATTTTTTTAAACTTATGAATATTCAGAGCAAAACATTTTAATTGCGTTTAGTTTATTGGGAATTTTTAACAATTTGGAACAAGATACCATGAAAAAAACTAGCCTTGTACCTATTTTAGAAGCATTTTTTTAGTAAGTCAAGGTATGTACAAGAAAGACCCTTCAAATCTTCTCGATTGTTCTATCCCTATGTGAAAGGTGCTACTTCACTGCTACGGGGTACCCCCGGAAATCCGGGTTTTATCGAAATTTTCGTAAATCTAGAGTTCAACAAGAAAGCATGAAATTAGGTCTAATTAAAAAAAATAAGTGCAGAACTGCAGCATTAACAACGTCTTTTATGAAGAATCCTGTAAATATTTTTTTTTATCTGTAAACGTTCCGGAGTTAGGGATTTCGGATTAAAGGAAAATGGTCCATTACTCTAGTTTTCCGGGATTTTAAGTTGAAAGTCAGTAGCACCCCTGATATATTTTATAGTTAGATTTGCGGAATTGATCTTAGTTTTAAATTTGCTAACTATTTTCTCGACATTAATTCCATACCCGAATTAGAGTTAAATGTAGCTTAGAAAATTAATGGGTAGGATTTGAACATTAAAATTTAACTGCACAGTATATTATGTGCGATTGTCCTCATTTTAATCTTCGAAGACATCATATTTTTAAAAACGTTCATTTTATAATCTAAAACTAAACTAAACTCATCGGCGCAACAGCCCTACATTTTATAATCTATACCTAGCATTTTAAATTATAACTCAACTTATTTTTATAATTATCAACATTGGACATTGGTTTTAGTAATCGTGTAAATTTTCGTACAATGATTCTAATATAACTTTTATCAGTGGTGTACACGTACAGATACAAATACAAAGACTGACGACCAGCTACAGGCTCAAAGCCCAACAAGGTTAAATGTATGATTATGAATTCCCCAATTCCCACAGCCTATCCAATTGCCTCTTTAACTCAAACACTCCCTTTGAATATACTATATTTTCTGGCAACGCGTTCCATATGTCAATTACCCTATTGAAGTTAGTAGTACTTCCTTAAATCCCGATTGACCTGCGTCTTATTTAGTTTATACCCATGGCCCCTTGTTCTGTTATCCTTGCTGAAACTTAAGCCCTCCGTATCCCCTTGCTTTACCAACTTGAATAGCTGAGTCAAATCCCCCCTCTCCAGTGGCGTAGACAGGGGGGGTGCAACGGGTCCAACAAACATTTTCCAAACATTTTTTTTTTTCGTGAAATAAAATATTTTCGAATAGCTTTTTTATTTCCCTAACATAATTGTAATACATATTTTTTAAATCTAAGAATGGGATTGCACCAGCGGTACTCTCTCCCAGCTGCGTGACTTTCATTAACACCCTCCTCATAAACCTATCAAAAACTGAGGGTTCGAGGGACACCCACACAAATGGCGGGAACTTTTTAGGTTTTCTGCCCCCTCGTATCTTGAGTGATATAAACAAGAACGCTCTTCGAGACGAGGGAGAGAAGAGAATGGAATTAGAACCGATTATCGAGGCCACCACACCAGACTTTGTAGCTCTGATCCCTCAGATATCAAAAATAATTTTAAATTTTGTATTTGTAAGTGTAAATAATATATCTAGTTCTTAAATTCTGGAAGGGGTCAGCAGAAGGTATCAGTTTAAGCTTGGTAGTCGCATTTTTATCCTATCTCAAGCTTGAGATAAAATGGCTCTCTTATTAAAATGAATCGCAAACGAACAATTAATGATTTTTTTTTTCTAAAAATACATCTGTGAATGACAACAGCTTAAGTGAAAGACCACCTGATCCAAAAAGACGCCATGGATGCGGCGTTATATTTTAGGTTACCAATAACTTTAATTAATGACTTAATGCAATTTTGATTTTGTTTAAATTAATGGTGATTTATATTCAAGGAAATGAAGCAATTTGATTTAAAAATAAAAAAAAATATTGAATTTTTAGCTGTATATATAGGACCATAATTTTTATACATGGAAGTTTTTTTATTTATACTTTTTGAAGGTAGCTATGTAGTGTTAGTGCCAGCCTATGCGTCATCCTTTGGCTTTTTCAGTTTCTTATTTTCTTATTATTCTCTCTCCATTTTTCGTTTTTTAAAAGAAATATTAACTTCTGATATGGAATTTTTTTCCTTGTCTATTATGACACAAATATGTAAATCTGTACCACTTATACGAGTTATAATTATAGGTAGTATGTTAATCCAACACCTGTGAAAGAATTCAAACTTTAATTATACTTTAAACATTCAGTTTTTGTTGCAGTGTGTTTGAATATGAATATTTATTTCTATTTAAAAGATAATTATTTTGATAATTTTAGAAATGGAATAACACTTTTTTAGAGCTACCAGTATTAACAAGTAGTATATCATGTCCAATATATAAATAATACTTAATTCAATTCGGAAACACTTATTTGTAGTTTAATTGCAATTGATTTTTAAATGTATAAGAGTAGTATAGGTACTCGAATAAGAATACATGTCTATCTTATTCTAGATGGATGGGAATCTCCTGGATGGAATGTGTAAATATTTCATGCAAATTTCGTAAGAGAGTTACATAAACATTCGGGGTTAAAAAATTTACTCATCAAATTCAGGATGAGTTTAAGAATCTATTAATCTATAATATAAATTGTCAAAATTTGATTTTACATAATTTGAAACAAATTTTTACTTACTGTTAAACTATTAATATTCTTTATGTTCCACAACATAATTTTACCTCAACATTAATTTTTTTTGCTAGTGTTTAAAAAAAATTCCTGTACCTGTACCTATCTGAATTAACGGGAGAGGTAAAATCTGCATAAGTAGTAATTTTAACGAAAATATACATAGCTATGTTGCTATCATGATCCTAAATATAATACAGAGGGTCATGTAGCATGTAGCTGTGATACTTTTAAAGGTAAAATTATTCAGTATTAATTTTTTTAGTTTGATTATAAATAACGATACCGCGTGAAAAAATCATTGTAAGTCCGTTTAGGTCAAATAGTTAAACATCACTCAAGAAAACTAAAAATAAAAAAAATGTGAAATAAATGTCAAAAAAATTGTAACTCCTTGTAAAACGAAAAAGATGGGGCTTAATATTCATTAGATAATTCCTCAGCTACTGAAACTGTCCATAATGAAAGGGATACAGAATGAATACTAAGAGAAGCCGGCGAATTAAATACGTAATGCATGAGCCCCTCATTTTTCGTTTTACAAAGAGTTATAAAATTTATTTTATACTGATATTTTCCTAAGATTAATTTAATAATTTATTTATTGTTATTGTATTTTTTTTTGGTATAATTATAATTATATTTGGTATAATTATTTTTTTACTACGATCAAAAAAGTTTGATATTATTACAAGCCTAGTTTTTCCTTATGGTAATATAAAACCTAAATTTTTCTTCTTTCTTTCAATATCATCGTGCACCCCCAAAAATAATTTCTGGCTACGCCACTGCCCCTCTATCTCTTCTTTTTTCCAGTGAATACAATGTTGAGCCTGCTCAAACGTTCATTATAATCCAGGTGTGTTATCCCCTTAATTATTTTTGTAGCTCTGTGCTGTACCTTTTCAATTACCTCTATCCTTCCTCATGTATGGAGCCCAGAATTGTACTGCATATTCAAGATGAGTAACGCTCTGTACTGCAGCAATTGTACTGCATAACGATGAGATAACGCTGGACTGGGTTTACCCGCCTGCCAGATTTTTAATTTTGCCTTGTTTGGGGCAGAATGTCTTAATAGGGTAACCCTGTTTTAATAAATTGCCCCCGATTATGGAAAGTGTGCGCTGAGAAAGACTATTGGGAAACCTTGGCATGGCCCAAATACAAAATACAACGCAAGTTCTATCAATTATTTTTAACCAGAAAAGGCTTAAATAAATAATGGCCAAAATCCACGTTTGAAAATGCAATATTATTTTAAATGAAAAATTTTGAAAGTGTATTATTATTGATAGGAGAGATTCCTAGTACATAATTATATGCTAATGAAAGATAGGTCCCCCGTATTTGACCTGCAGGTTGAGTTGCAGCTCTATGGAAAGATGAGCTGCAACATAAAAAACTAATCAACCAAGGTTTTTATGTGTTTTATCTGTAGATAGCGGTGATAGCGGTATCTTACAGCTGAAATAAGTTACAATATCACTCGGTAGATGGCAGCCTTAAAGAGAGTGAAGTTCAAACTTATAAGATAAGTATTGATTGTTAAAATTTTAATATCCGACGACCCGATTTCCCATTAAGTTCCACCAAGTGTGAAAAATATTAAAAAAAAATAGATTTAAATTTGAAACTCTTTAGTGGGTCAACAGTTATTTTTCAATGTCGTTGTTATAGTCCAGTGAAAATAGGGAATAAATGGACCGAACCTACAAATTGCAAATAAAGTTTCTCAATTGTTTTCACTTAGGAAATGACCTCAATAATAATATAGACATATAGAATTAATTTGAATAATTAACTATATGTTTCTTTCCCCAAAATAGTGCCCCAAGACATTTTGATGGAGCTTTTAAATTATTCTGCAGTGTACTTTCTGTTTTATGGGAAAAAAAAATTTGTTTATTTGGTTCTCTTTTAGTTATATGTTAATTTATTAAGGTCCAAAGGGATCCGTTTCTTAAGGGTTAAGGCTTGCCAATTTTTTTTATCTAAGGCTTCCTTTCCCCTTTATAATAATTTGGTCCTATAAGGTAATATTGATTCATTTTTGGACCTTATAGTTAACGTTAACACTGGTTAACACCGGAAGAGGGCTCCTTGGACACGCCCCTAAACCAAACATTTTTGGGAACCAAATGGAACAAAAAAAAAACAAATGGACGCAGCGGAGGCGTCTAAATAAATCGTTCCTGGAATACATCCATTAAAATAAATTAGATAAATATTCATTTAATTTTATGGTCGCTTTTGAGTGACATGGACCTATATTATAAGCACTTAATAAATCTACCACATGAAATTAGAATCAGAAATTATTGAAAATCAAATTTATTTAACATCATCAAAATGAACATACAATATTCAAAAACATAGACACAGATATCAGTTGGTTTTACTTGTGGTATTATACACAATCTAATACAATTTTGCTTGATTAGGTCTTTTTCAAGTTGGTGCTAATAAAACAGTTTTTGTTTCTAAGCAAATGCCATGTGCACTCTAAGTGTAAAACTTAAAAGTTACTTTAAACTTAATAGTATTTGAGTTCAGTAAAATTTTAAAAATACTCATACCTCTGATAAATTTTAGGTTCTTATACCGTGATGTAAAAATCTATCCATGTGGAAAAAAAACTCTTGGAATTGATTATAATTGCATCTAATGATATGATAATGTGTACCATCTACCACATACGGATGTTAGTACATACACTATGTAGATAATGACAAAATATTCTTATAGACATAAATTACCAACCATAATCAAACATTTTTACTCCGAAAATTCAGAACCAATTATAGCACATATGAGGACAAGCAGAACATTGACAGGCTTTTTCATTAACATGCATGAATATAAAGTATTATATAACTTTAATTACTATGGTAAACATAAGGAAGAATTCTCCTTAATATCATACGTTGTGCGAGGATAAACGGTGGTGTCGATGGACGAGTAGGTGACAAAATGAACCCTCTAAAGTTTAGGGACCTTTCTTCAGGTGTTTGCCAACATATTGGGCATTTATTACTCCCAGTGAACCAACGATCGATGCACGAATGATGAAAGCGATGCCCACACGTCAGACGGGTCCAATTGCGGCCGTTTTGCTTGTGCAGGCAGATGGTACACTCTTCGTCGATTTTTACATGCCTCTGAAGAATTGCGATGTGCAGGTAATACACTTTAGGTGGTGAGTTGGCTTTGGGAGGCATATTCCTAATGTCGTTTATGATGTGGCACTTTTCGGAATAAACCCGACATTTCAGTCGTCTGTTACCCATTGCCTTTTAATAGAGAAAGACGACAGAATTAGAAAAAATGTGAATGGATAGAAAAGTTAGTGCAGTGAACCCTTACTAGTATTAGGTCATTCATAAGTAATACTATATTTCCTTAAACCAACTTTTTGAAAAGGGGGCCAGGACTCACCATATAATTCAGAAGTTCTCAATCTGTGTCAGTTTTTGGTGGGTCGCGACAAGTTTTTGAATTTACGAATTTCCATAGGAAATGATGTTGTAATTGCAATTTATCCCAGAGAACCAAAAAAACTAGTTAAAACCCTGTTTTTAAGAGTCAAATTTCAAAAAAATTTCTGGGGGAGGACCCTCAGACCCCCCTTTTGATTGTGGACCTCATTGTTGCTCCCACAATCAAACAATTTCATACGCTTAGGTTCAAGTATTTCTTTTTAAATTATTAAAAAGTTAATATACCTAATACTTGCTTACATGTAATTTATTATAGTAACAAAATATTTGATGACCAAATCCCACGCGCGCGGAGCTTAAGTCTTGTAGGGGCAGGGGGTATGGGAAAATTAACTGAAGTTAAGGTGGGTCGCGTTAGAGTTTGTTTATAAAAAGTGGGTCGTGATGCTGGAATGTTTGAGAACCCCTGATATAATTGAGTTGATTAAGTTAAGTTAAGGTCCAACCCGTAGTCTGGCCAAAATAATAAATGATTAAGATGGATGATTGGATGAAGAGGAGGATGGAAAAAATTAGAGGGGTGGAGCGGATGTCGAGATGTAAATAATGGGAGGGATAAAGAAGATGAAAAGGAGGAAGTACAGTGATGAAAATGATTGAAAGGATAAAGATTATAAAAGATGGAAGAAAATTAGAGGGATGGAGAAGATCAAAATGAGGAGAGCGCTGGAAAAATTAGATATTAGAATGATGAGGAGGATTAGAGAGAGGGAGAAATTTACTGGGAATTAAAAAGATTAAAAGGAAGAGAGACGAAAATTATTTGAAGGATGAAAAGGATACGAGAGATAGATGGAGAAAATTAGAGGGATGAAGAAGATGTGGAGTAGGGTGTCCCTTATATGAAAGAATTTTTTTTAGTGAATTTGAAAACGGTTACTCTCTACTTTTTTTATAAATGCCTTGACCTATTCAGATATAAAATTTTATCTCTCTACGATAATATTAACCCGTGCCGAATCTCAATTGAAGATGGTCAAGCAAGCTAAATTACCGGCACGCGCCCGTTATTACTCACCACTTTCTTTTTTACACAAGATGATACTTTAAAAATATTTTATAATACGTGAAAAAGAATATCAGAAAACACTTGTCACAGCTAAGCTTGTAATAAAACAAAAGAAAAATTAAGAAGTGTATTTTCTATTTAAAGTTTCCTTTTTACTGTCAGGATATAGGAGTTTTAACTTTTTTCTTTCCATAATGAAACATCATTTTGAAGAAAAGTGCTATCAATCTTATCAGGTGACTAGAATCGATAACTAAGTTAATTTATTTACCTTCACTTCATGAACTTTTTTTAATAGCCGTAGACGACATTCAGGTTAAAATTACGGCCAAATATATAAGCCTGAATAAAGTAGGGAAAAAGTGGTGAGTATTTGCGGGCGCGTGCCGGTAATTTAGCTTGTTTGACCATCTTCAATTGAAATTCGGCAAGGGTTAATATTATCGTAGAGAGATAAAATTTTATATCTGAATAGGTCAAGGCATTTATAAAAAAAAAGTAGAGGGTATCCTTTTTCAAATTCGCAAAAAAAAATTTTGTCATATAAGGGACACCCTAATGTGGAGGAGCTATAAAGATGGGAGGGGGGAGGTCAATAGAATGAAAGGATAGAAATGGAAAATATGACATTCATCCGGTTTTAGGGAAAGACGCTTGTACAGATCGTCTTTATCTTTAGACAGAAATAAACAAAATGCTGCTTTTCTTTTAAAAAAGAATCCCTCAAAATACGTCTATGATATTCCGGTGTGTCCCCCCCCCGTCCTAGGTAAAAAAAAAATCCTTCTACAAATTTTGATTACAATGAGAACCTCAGAATTTTATATTTTAATATTGTAACCTAAGTTAATTTTAAAAAAAAAACCGAACAGACATCGCTCATTTTGCTTTATTATACTACAAATTGAATGAGATAAGGATTTCTAGTTTAAACATTTTAAATTCATATACTTTGTACGCTGTGATATATTTTGTTTTGATTTGACTACAACATATCATATATTTCACTGAAGTTTTAATTTAAAACACAATTCAACAATTTCTTCATAATGCATTGTAAAATTTTAATATCATCGCTTCAGTTATTCACACTTTTCATAGTCTTACTTGTATTTAGAACGAACAGAAACTAAATACTACAACCCGAAAACTGTCGTACTTTTTCGATTCAACTTAACGAGTAGCATTTTAAACATTCCATTTAAATTCTAAATTAAAACAGAAATTATAAAAATAGCTCTTCAACAGAAATTTAAGGAACAATTAAACATAATAGTAACAATACAAATTCATAAAATCTTACTATGAGTAAAAAGGGACTAAAATTTAACGAGCACAAAACTAATGCATTTCTTGCTTAAATTTCAAAACTTTAATATATCATAGCTTATGGTACTCTCTAAATAAAGAATTTAAATTGTCAAAGAGGATTTACAAAACATTTGAGCCACTTACTTTCAAGCTGCCGAAATTGAAAATAGTAGGCAAAAATAGTGGAGAGATGTTCAACCTCTCATGAGCCAATCAGCTCTTTTCACTTCAAAGCGTTTCACCAACTTTACTGATGAATGGTCATTGCATCACAGACAGTTTTATTAATTTTCGTATTTCTCTGAATCATCCAAAAAAAATACTGCTACCAAAAGTTTCATAATATTCAAACGTATTTTTACGGCCTTAATATGACTTTCCAAGCTGCACAAATGTTAAATATTCCTCCAAATTTTCTCATTTTTTTGTGGCCAAATTTAGTTTACTTCTAGTTGCATTTACGTAAACTTGACATATTTTGTATTAGCGGTGCTTCTAGGGTTAGCTATGATATTGGGTCAGTGTAAAGATCTGTTCACCTTTTGGGTGTATAAGGGGGGCGTGGGGCGAGGACCCTACCCGAAAATTATTTTGAATAAAACGCTGGAAAATATTTTACCGTGTTAAAGGGGGATACCTCTAATAATTTTATGCATTTTAATGTAATTTTGAAATTATGGATTTTTCTTTGAGGTTCTAAATAAAAGATTCTCTAAAATATTTGGGTTGGTCATCCCTGGTCTAAACGGTAGCACAGCTCTAAGAAGTACTTCATAGCATTAAGAGTCATTTGAAGAATTTCTTGAATGCTTCTTCAGTTTCTTCATACTTTATAACTTTATAATACTTTTATTTACACAAAAAGTAAAACGATTACATTATTGGTAATAAAGCTTGATTTAGTTTCCTACGTGAATATATACTTCAAAAATTCTTATGGGTTGTTCTGTAAAAATAAACTTTTATTTTTGGATACTTTTAGCTCAGACACCTTGTATTTTTTTAATACAGATGGTGAAGAGAAAGTATGGAATATAATTATGTGAAAAATATAATTATCGTTTTAGGTAAAATTGGGTATAAAGTGTAGAGAAAGAACAATTTTTTCATTTAAAACTTATTTCCACTTTAATAAGTTTTAAAATTTTAATTTTCTGTACCTCTTTCTAATGCAATTGGTTCATTAACTTAAACTTATTTTGTTTCCCTATTTTCAAAATATTTTTTTACTTTGATTTGTTTACTTCCATACTTCATCTGAAACGTGGGGTAAAATTGGTAAGTGTTCAAAGCACAATTATTTATCCAAAATAAAAAGAAATAACTGTATTAATTTATAAATCATTTGAACCAAAAATGATGTCTATTTAATAATATTTAGGTACATAAAAATAAAGTTGCCATTAAAATGATGCCTTAAAAAATATTGAATTTTTTTTTTCCAAGGATTTAGTTACGTTAAACGGAAATACTAAAAAATATGAATTTTTTTATCAATCCCCAAAATTCGATAAAGTTTCGCGTTTGGGGTATAAATATTGTATTGTATGAAAATGAATGAAAATTGATCAATTTGGAGAAATATGAGTAGTGTAATTTGTTCTTTAAAGATAGTAGTAACCTGTGATGTGGTAAGGTAATGATTTCATTTTATTACATCCATGGTAACATATAAATTTATTAAATCACTGGTTTCGTGATATACTACAACTGGAAAATCTTCAATATTTAATATAGTTTGTTAATTTGAATTGTTATTGATTTTAATATAGAGCTAATTTCTTATGGAAACGGAATGGAATGGAGGCTGTAAAGAGTTGTATTTTCTGAAATTTATGTAAAATTTTTTGCATGTTTTGAATCATATGAACACCCTCAAGGGATTTCACGAATTTTCTATGAGATTATCACTTTTATTGTATTATTTTAGGGGATGTTTAGACATTTACGAAAATTTCTATGGTTTAATTTTTTCTGCATGAAAAAGTTGATACATTAAATGAATTAATTTAAATGATACATTAAATTCGATTTCTAACTTGAAATTTAGTAAAACGTTTATTTCGGAAATTAAAAGAGTCTTAAATTTATTTAGTAATTTTTTTCTAGTTTTTAAATTAAATTTTAAATTAAAAAATTTCCTGACGAAAGGTTGCTATGATGCACATCAAATCAGAGACTAAAATTACTAACAAAATGAGAATGATTTTATGTTTTTAAAATGTATAGTTCTAAAGTTACAGATATTTAAAAAATGCAGGAAAAACGATTTTACAAATTTCGTTAATTTTAAAAAAAAATATTGCAGTATTATACAATACAAATTATACATTATCAGTTCTTTATAAAAAAAAACATGAACAAAATGCGAGGGTTTAAATTTGTTTTTTATTTGTTTTGTATAAAAATCAGCATTGTTTCAAAACTTTAAGGCATTTGAGCACCTCAAGATTTTGTTTTTATCAATTCCCTTTCAACGGAAGGCGTGGTGTGTGTATGCACCAGTATCCCATCCCTTAGATCGAATTTCTAGCTACTCCTCGGATATAACACTCGGAAATAAAGGCTGATTGGCATTTGCTTATTATTCACGGCGATCTTTCGTTTCTTTTTTAAACTTTAACTGCAACCATACATGCCAAATTCTATAATAATATTACTTACTACTACATTTCTAAGATATTCCAAGTCTCTAAGTATTTGACATGAACTTTTATGAAATTCTTGTTATTTACTGTACCACAATTGAATTTTCACTTCATATATTTTTCTTAATTATTTTAATGGTGACTGAAGCGCAGGTGCCGTTAGGGAGGCACTACATCTAACGCAAAAAATGATGGATACACACGCGGCTTAAATGAAGCGAGTTAAGGTTAAAAGAAACGTATTATAAACCAGCGTTAGAAATTGAAAAAAATAATTCCATTCTTACTGGTTCGTAACCAAAATGATTGGTCCGCCAAATTAAAAAGGACAGGTTTCAATTTTGTAAAGTAACTACTGCATTTAAAGTGAATACCAATAATTAATTTAAAAAAAAATAAACAAATAAGTTTGAGAATATATCTTAATCGCTATCTTTTTCGTGATTAAATGTTAATATTGCACTAATTGAAATAAAATCTTCAAATTAAGTTTCCCTGCACAAAAAAGCGGCTAGCACTGGAGAGTGGGTTCATATTTCTTCACCACTGGTCCGCCAGACCAGTAAATTTCTGACCGGTAGTGGTCCGAGCCGTTTTCCAGTGGTCTCGGACCAGCGGACCACCAATGATCCTGATAACTACATCAGGCCCATTTGGTGGTAGGGGAATATGTTAGCCTTGAAATCATTTTTTATGTGGGGCAATTAATTGTTTAAAAAAATTACTGCTTCTCCAAAAGAGAAACAATCACATTCGGACACCATCAAACAGGATGCCAGAGTTCAAATATTTTTCCTTATTTTTTTTAATGGTGTTTGTTGATTCTTTTAATAAATTCTTTTATGCTATATCCACAAATAAGCATTGTTTTAGAGCCCGCCAAAGCCATTAAGGACAGCTTCCCCCATGGTTTTTAGACTCCCATTTTCAATACGACAAGGCACAAATCCCTTTTTTTAGCGTTTTAAAAAAGCTACATTTTACGTATTATGTGCATCTAAAATTAAGTGTCAAGATAAATTTGGTAAACCCCCTCCCGAAATAAAAAATATTTGACCCTGCAAAGAAGTAGATGTATCATAATTTGTTTTCATGTTCACTTCAAAAATATTTTAGAGTTAAATAAATCTAATGAATTAAAAATAGTAAAAAACATTTTCAAGTGTGTAAGTTTATAGTATTATTAAGCTTATGAGATAAATTTATTAGTTTATAAGTTATATTTAGTTAAAGTTTTTTTTCAACTAATATTTTCTATTAGCATATAAGCAAATACATATTAGTAAATGAATTCGCACTTTTCCTTTCTTTAAGTTTGGCTTGTGATAAATTCCAATAAAAAACTATTTGCAGGTGTAAGGTTGATAGTGTTCAGTTTATTTATTCAATAATGAATAATGTATTTGTTTTCAACTCATTCTCTATACTTTGGGCAAATAAGACATCTTTGGGTGTATGTATTTGCACGTTTCGTGTTTTTCCAATTAAAAATTTGATATAAGTGCCCTTTAAAAACAAAAGTTTATTTTCAAAAAGAAACTAGCCCTATAAATTCAAGTGATTCAAACTTTTCTACTCATGCTTATTTCTATTGTTTTCGAATAGAACCTCAACGCAAAAGGGTATAATCAATTAAACCCATTAAACCACTCAATAGAACACACTATAGCATGAAACTAGCTTTCTCTGTTTCAGTTGAAACGGTGGGCAGAAACCATTGACCTTCGATAAAAAAAAAAGATTCCACCTTTTTTTTTTAATCTGCGTTGCATTTTACTTTCTTTTTCTCCGTTATGTGAGCATCTGATTTCTGGAATATTGCATTTCGATGCTCGTTCAAAAGTGGTCGACAAATCAGCTCTTCTTGACATACGATGTAATGAATAACGGATTTCGCATACTTGATCTTTATTAGTCGGTGCATAATAATTAGGAAATCCATATTTATTGCTAAAAATAATTAAGTTTCGAAAGCTAAAATGGTGAAATAACCTTTTTTCGAAACTTTAAACTGAAACAGACGTCTGGGAATTTTTTTTCGGTCGTTGATCTAATAAGTTTTGTGAAGATGTATGGATTTTAAGAACTTTTTAATAACTTGACCGTCTGAGAGAGGTGTCTACAGGAGAAAAGATACTTACATGGAAAAAAATATTTGGAAAAGGTATGATTGGGGAGGCTTGAATTTATTTATCACACTATTTTTCCGATTTTTTTTTTGTAAATAAGATTAGATAAGTTCCTTAGTTTGCATTATTTCATAACTTGCATTGTAGGATATCTTTTGTCATAAGAGTTTTATTCGGAAAATTATTAACTTTCCTTTTTATGAGTGAAATTAAAAATTAACCTCACGAATCCCTTAATTTTGTTTATTATCCTCTATATTTAAATTTTGATCATTTACTTGCATATTTCATCTCAAGTGTAGTGTGGTAATAGATAACTGTTCAAAACACAATGTCTAATTCATATTAGATATAGACATGAATTTATTGCATTGGGCGCGTGCCCTTTTACAAGGTGGTGCATACAAAATAAAAGAATAAACACAATTTACATACAAAGAAACAAAATAACAACATAATTACACAACTAAGCGTCACAGATAAATATAAATGGTAACATTAAGAAGAAAAATTTTAAAAATATATAATCGAACTAACTCGATTCAGCATTTGGTGAAATTTTAAGTAGGTATTGTAAAATAAAAATTTCTTGCGTACTGACTTTGAGTAAAATGAGAGGGAAAGTTTTAAATTTTTAATATTTCGTTTTTGTAGAAAATTCAACTTTCATATAGGCGTAACTGGAAAATAATAAAATAAATTAGTAAAAGTGAATCAAAAGGGATTAATGTCAAAAATGCTGAAGAACAAAAAATGCTATACATAGCAAATGGATTCTGATGAGTATAAGGATGCTTAATAGGATGAAAAGATTCAAAAGTAGAGCGATGCTCAAGAACAAATGAATGCTAAGAAGCAGTGAGAGACACAAAAGCAAAAAGAATACTAAAGAGCAGAGAGAGGATCTAAGAGGAACAAAGAGTAATGCTATATAAAGCAAATATAGATGGCATACGAGCAATGGGATGTTGGAGATTTTAGGGATGCTAAATAGCAGGAAGAGGTTCAGGAGCAAAGCGATCTGAAAAACAAAATGATCAAGAGCAAAGGGATGTTGAATAGCAGAGAGAGGCTCAAGAGCAAAGGGATGTTGAATAGCAGAGAGAGGCTCAAGAGCAAAGAGATAGTGAGGAGCAAAGGGATGCTAAGAAGCAGATAGACTAAAAAGCTGAAGGATGCTAAGAAAAAAAAAGAGATGCGGGAAAAGGGGGTCAAGTGAATGATAGGAAGGCTAATAGACTACAAGCCCGTGTCGAAAAATGATGGGTCATTTGAACCACCAGAAGACCTATATAGAATGATATAAGGGCATAAAATAATAAGATTCAGCACTATGCCGTCACTTGTAAGCTGTCCAACTGAGTGCAGGTGAGAATTCAAAAGCACAGGTAGAGTGAGAAAATTTTGGTCATGTATTTTTGTACGGCATTCTTATCATCAATAGATCCATGAAAAATAATGAGAAAACGCGCAGTGCCGTACAAAAGTAGTGCGCCACAAAGTCGGAAATTTTTGTTGATTTTCCGGCGATTTTTAGGGTAAATTTGGTCATTTGATTGTGTACGGCATGGGTTCCATACAGTTTTAATACCTCTTCTAATCCATAATTCCGCAACACCGTACAAAAAATCATGCGACAAGGGGGAAAAATCGAGGGTTGCAACCCCCTCCCTTTCAGTGGTCTGGGGGATGATTTGACACAGCATAAAATTAATTTATTTTGAAAGTATTTTATGCATAGATAACAATTTCTCACAAGCCGTACAATTTTGTTGGTCCATAGGTCAGTAGGAGTATATGACCAGGAGTATACAAAACTGTTGATACTGACATTGACAGTTTTCAATTCTTAAATATATTATACACACTGTTTCACTTCAGGTAGACGGCATAATGATTAATGCATATTATCAATTGTTCTCTTCAAGAATATGTGAATGCCGTATAGTATCAGATGACCTTAAAGTACCCCTGAAATGGTAGTGCCATTTTCATCAGCCTGAAAATATGGTTTGCATTAAAATGTACGGCATCATTTTTTTTCTAAATTATTTACCTGAATACTATTTAAAACCACGATAATATGTAGAAATTGCAAAGTTTCATTAATCTATGATTATTGAAACTTTAGAAATAATTTGATTAATTTCCATGTGTTATCTTTATCATTTATGGTAATATGGTTATTTTTTAGTAGTTTTCTCCTCAAATCGCTTTTCTACAAATATATCTTTGCTGCAACTATTTTGTGACCGTGGGAAACCTTAGTGTTACCAACTCCCAACTACATGTAACTCTGTTCGGATGGGACAAAGAAATGTCCCCAGCTTTTTACTCTAAACAGTCACGTATCACTTTTATGGCACATTCCCTTTATCAGCTAACTTTTGAGAAAAGCAGACCTATTAATCTTCAGGACCCTTTCGACATCGGCCCCATTCCACCAAAAGATGTCAGCTCCGCAATTAAAAAATGGCCATTTCTCTCGAATTTCCACACAGTCCCCGAAGGTATTGATAGTGCAAGGGACATTGCTCTTTTAGTCCTTGGGACATGGTAACTAACTCACCAATCCACCTTTATCTGGACATCGCAGCTGAGGAAGAATCCGATGGGCCAAGGATTCCAGGGCACCCCAGATTGGGCCCCAACTGGTCTTGGACACATCCTCCTGTGAGAAAGATTGCCATTAGATGAGACTCATTGCGGCCTTGGCTGTATTTTCGCATTATCCTTGGATTGGTTTCGAATTGGCCTGATTTCCCATGAAAGCGTTTGCTTTGTCTCTTTTAGAATAGACAAAAAAAATCTTTAATCCCTGATACACCAGAGAGAAATGTAGACATTTTTCCATTGTTTCATGTTTATGTTTATCGGTTACATAAGTAGGTGCATGATTTGAGGGAAAAACTAATATCGGGGGGTTTTTTATATGTGAAGTGTTGGTTTTCATGGAGATTGGATAACTTAGAAATCAAGGGTTTACTCGTAGTTGGGAAAATATTTTTAGTTGTACAGGCTTACAAATGAATATCCATTATCCATACATAACTGTATGGATATCCAATCCTATTATGGCATGAAAACTCTAAAAATCCTGTTGATTTACCTGTAATTTGACAGTAAAGACATCGTTACCAAATACAGATTGTTTCAAGATTTTTCTGTAGCGTGACTACAGATCCTGCATAAATAAAACAGGATTTCCGTTTACGAATTATTAAGGTTTTTCAGCAGTATAGCTGACAGATTTCTTTGTCAACAGGTTATTTTTAGTGTGAAGTAATACCATCAGGTAGATTGAATTTGAAAAAAAAAAATTCAATTCCATGAAATCTACTGTCATTCAGATATTGACTTGGTTATATGACGAAATTACTTGGTAATTAACTCTATGAAATGAAAACAAACATTTTTCAATTAAAAATTGCTCAACTTTTTTAAAGTCTCTCTTATAAGATTAGAGGGCTTTGAAATTATTTTTGAAACTGCACTAAGTGTAGAGACTGAGGTTCTTTAGATAATAAAATAAGTAGTTTGAATTTATATTAAGTTCCTGTAATTATTGAACTATAGTAGTATTTTTAAATGAGTATGTTTTGTAATGATTATATCCTTTTCAAAAATATTGTGCGAAAAAATAATTCCACTTATAAAAAAGTAATAAGTGTATTATTTTTAGTATTGTGAAGGGACGTCAGCTTTCCAGAGAGTTCTTCATGTTCCAATTTATAGTATAAAAACCTTTACAATATGAATTCTTGGGAATTATTCAGTGTTTTTTAATCTTTTTTTTTGTTTTTGTGTAGAAGTAATATAAACATCTTGTTTGAACTCAACATGAAGAGAAATCTGAAAAGCAATTTTCATGTTTTAAGTCAAGATTTAAAAAAAAACTTGCGATATATAACTAGTATGCCAAAGCAATTCATTTATTTCCTCACACAACATGAGATTCCTGTTAATGTAACTAAAACAACAGAGCTTTTTTTAAAAAAAAAATCCTATATTCGAACTTCTCAAACATTTCTTTGTCCTCGGATAGCCATCATTCCGCATGAGCCTGGTTAAAAGAAAAAAAAAAAACATAACTTTCATTTTATAAGGTAACAAAAGGAATAAAATAAGTAATCGAACCTAGTAGATACCTGCCATGGCTCCGCCTTAGGTCGCCAACCCGAAAAGGGAAAGTAATTGCCCTTATTTTCGGGGTTGCCCGACGCGCTAAATTTCGAAAGAGAAGCTAGCTATAAGTCCTCTTCTCATCCCGCCATGGAATGGAAGCAATAAGGCCCTTTTATATGCACCCGTTTTCGCGGATGACGGCCCGCGTTTGCTTGATCCGCCATCAGAAAAATCCCTTTGGTTGGCAAAAAGTGGTGGCGCTGCGGTCGCCTTTGAACAACCAAACGCGGCCCGTGAAAACGGGAGCAAAAAAAGTTTTGCTCTCCGTCATCGGCAGCCGCGAAGATTAGAGAACATCAACAATAAACTACAAACATGGCGTAAGTTCAATTTTCGTTTCTCTTGGTTTAAAGTGTATTTCAATTGAAAATGATTGTAAAGTGATTTCTTATTTAAAACAAACAAAGTACTTGTTCTCGCGATTGATTTCAATCGTAATACTGGCGTTGTTTTCTGTATGTAATTTGCATTACAAGCAGTGCTGAAATTGGAGAAAAATATTTGAAGGGACTCACCCTCACCTTTTTACAGAGTAGATGATTGATGGAGGGTAAAATATGACTAATTTTTAGTAGTACCTACTTGAATTGATAATCAAATTATAGATTACATTTAATTGCATAGTTAGGGGAAAGTGGGGGCTAATGGGAAATTTTTTAAATGCTAGAATAAAAGCATAAATGCAGTTATTATAATTTTTATAACCTTAAAACTATGTAACATTTAAGTATTCATTACAAATATTGATGGAAAGAAAAAAAACATTATTCATCTTTATGTTAGTAGTGGCAGATCCAGGATATGTTTTTGGGGTATAAAAATGTGGGTTTTTTTTTTAATTTTTTTTCGAAATTACTCTAAAAACAGGGTTTTTACTCATTTTTTGCACAGCAAATCGTGAGTAATAGAGATTAAAATACTTGAAGGGGGTCTTGGGGGTCCTCCCCAGAACGTTTTTGGAAATTTGACCCTAAAAATCCGAATACGAATATATTTGCGAATCGGAATACGGGGAAACTGCTGGCACGCTGATAGGCGAATCCGAACACTCATTCAAATGGGAATTTAGGTCAGAAAAAATAAATTTTCTTTCGTATTTAAATCTACCCTTAAATTTATAATTTTTTTTCGTGGAAACAAATATTTTAGGGAACGGGGACGGTAAAAATACTTCGGGGGACGGCGTCCCCCTCCAATTTCAGCACTGATTACAAGTCAATGTACAGCTTAATGTTCATGCTAAAAAAGAAATTGCATCATTTTATGAAACAGATTCTGTTTCCTGTAGAAGAGACACTGCTATAAAATAACAGATAATAAAGCTTGATATCGCGTGTGATCACATTTATCTTGTTTTGTATTATATCGTTGGAAACAGCTTTAGAAATAGTCCTCCAGTCACCACATCTGTAATGTGTAACCACATCTCCCACAGCAACACGATTGAGTGTTGTCTATCTCTAACCAGGGCCTGATTTACCATTAGGCCCGGGCCTAGGGGCCCCACAATTTGGGGGCCCCCTAATTTTAAAAAGTTAACAAAAAATTATAGTAGAAATAACTTTTTATACTTCCTTGAATGTTTTTTCATTACATTTTTTAACTCGAAAATAAAAATCTAAAACTTTTTAGCAATGTAAAAAACGTAAAAGATAACAGAGAACGTGTCTGACCCTGACGATAGTGAATTTTCATACTAATCAAACAATAATTTTAACGCATCTACATTTATATAGCACCAAATATGGCAACGGGGGGCCCCTTCCTGCATGTTGGGCCTAGTGTTCTAAATTTTCTAAATCGGGCCCTGTCTCTAACAATAATAGCAATTACTACTATTTTAGGATCTAGTAATAATACTTAAAATTGGACCTAAATGGTTGTTATAATTGAGGCTGTGGGTAAAAAAGGCGGCTGAAGTCTCTAAAGCTGTACCGAAAACTAATTATTTATTTATTTGATTTGAAATTGAATTTACTCGGTGTATATAGCAGTTTAAGATGATGGCTAAAATATTTCGGGGACTGTCTAAAAAATATTTTGTGACGACGCCTCCCTATGTCCCCTCAGAATCCGAACTGGTTGTATAGACAATGTTTTTAATTATATTAGGTATGAGATTGATCTAATGGTTGATATCCCGATTCAGGCAGTTGTTGAAACTTTTTGTCCAGGCGGTATGATGGTTTATAACAGTTTGTTACTCCTGTTAGAGACAGTGATTTCATACCAGGATATACCTGACCAAGCTTGGCGCTAAAAAGAAATAGGTTGCCTTTTAGTCGCTTTTACCCAATACTCTCGCATATTTTAGAAGGGGCGTTGCTCTACCACTTAACTAGAATAATTACCGTTACATGGTTTACATTCTTTTAGGAATCGCTTCTTGCCCATCCAGAATATGCATGTTTAAAGTATAGAAAAAAGCATTTTTACCTTACTTAAAAAATCCTATTATAGCCCCTGTAGATCTCTAGAAGTTGTTGCTTAAATGACTAAGTTATTTAAAGTTTAACATTTACTTTTAGGTGCTATTAGCGAAATACAAATATTTATTCATAATAATTAAAATTGAACCTGCTAGGTATGTAAAGACATTGTTATTTAATTGTATTGTATTTCGCTATTGAATGTCTGTTACTAATATTCTTCTTAGTTTGTGATTCAATTAATATGATTTCTGTACAATTGTTTAGCATTTCAATTATTTTTCTCTTCCACAGAAGTTTAGAATATTATCTTATGTAGTCTGAAACTGAAGAAGATATTTATCCTGAATGAGATGACTGGCTAAGTGCAGTAAATTTCTATTCTTATAGCAATGCATCCAAGCTTTTTTCACCTTTTTAATTGCAAATCTTAAATTTTATTTATATGGGGATATTATTTGCCACTCACAGTGGCAGGTCATTCGAAGTATGTGAACCCCTAGCAATACATGAAAAAGAAATAAAAACATTTTCAACTTTATCCGGGATAAGATTCCGCTCCATACCTTTCGAAAACGAAAGGTCAATATTTGTTACCAAAGTTTTCTGTACATTACAGTTTTTTTTGCTCGGTATTATTTTGTGAGACTGTTTCTTACAGCACAACTTATAGTGCGTGTGCTTGCTTTGCACAATACTTTAGAATTAGATGCTTATTTATGTTTACCAAAGTCAAGCAAAAACACCAAATTTCCCGGTATGGTTGTGGTAACACATTATTTACTGGTGGTGTAGCCAGTGGGTGTTGGGGTTGTAGTACTCATTCCCAAAACTAAAAATTTATTATGAATTATACTAGATTATGTTTCTTGTCAGTGACGGGTCACGGGTTGATGTAAGAAGACTCCACACTTTCTAGCTACCTAATTGACAAGTCAGAGATGACTCTTGCTTGCTCTGTCTTTTTCACCTATTAGATAGCCAGAAAGTCTGTCGTCACCTCACATCAACCTGTTGTAACATAGTGCAGTTGAAATAAGTAAAATTCTCCCCATATATAAAAATTGCCAATATCGCCATCTGATTTTTTTAGTAACAACACTGGTACTGTTGCTTAATTCCTTTTATATTTCTGTTTATTCTATTCAACAGGTTCTTACTAACGGTGTCGAGTCAAGATATTGGAAAAAAGAATTTCGAGAATGATTTCTACATTTCTTCCCAATTTTTTTTAAAAGATAAAAAGCTTTTTATGCATGTAAGTATAGCAGTATGTAGAGAATGAGTATAGGGTTCAACAACCCTTTGAAATTTTTATAACTATTTATTCACAGGTTCTTTTACTTTGAAAATGTTAGGGCGTATCCTCCTGGAAACTCAGAAAAATTTTTGATCATAGAAAACCACTAAACTACTCCTATCCCCCTCCATTAAATTTTTTACTTTGCTTCGCCACTGCTTCTATGTGTGTCACCAGGCCTGACGAGAGAGGGGGGCGAGGGGGTATGATACCCCGGGGCCCGGTACCCAAAGCTTTTCATATTGAGTACTAAGACAGATATCATTTTGAATATTTTAGAAATTAATTTGTTCACATAAAGGTCCAAAAATGAGTAAATTCCCAGTTTTCTAGGGGCATATTTTCAAAAATTTTCTGGGGGAAAACCCCGAGACCCCCTTTATTACTTGTTACTCATCATATTATCAAGAAAACGATATTTTTAAGTTGAGTGTAATTCAGATCTTGCCTAGAAATATTCTAAAAATTACATTAAGCGTATGAATGCATGGGTGGAGGTACATCAGAAAATTTCACCCCCTACTTCGAAATGAGAATATGTCATTGGGGGCCCGCTTCTCAACCTTTTACCCGGGGCCCGACTTGGCTCTCGGTGGCCCTGTGTGTCACCAAATGACTGGTGGCTTTTGGGTAGTTCAAGTGGGGGTTCACTTTTTCAAAAATGCAATCGAGTAAAAATTAATTATTTATATTAATGGTTATAAAACTAAATTTCTCGGGTATCCAATGGAAAGTACCATTTCAAACTTCTCTTGGGAAACTTTATGAGGGTGGTGTGAAACCTCTCGGGGTTTGGGTATAACTTCAAAAGGGTGGTGTGTAATACCTTGGGATTTTTATAAAGCATTTTACCGCAAGTCCTGAGGTGGTACACCCCCCAATGAGGTATTACATGCAGTTCCCCAGGTGGCACAAACCACTCTCAGTTGCAAGCCATCCTGAAGGTCGTACACCCTCTTCCCCGAACTACTACATAACACCCTTGAGATGTTTCACACCATTCCCAAGTAGGTGGTACGCAGAATTTTTGAGGTTACACTTGCCAACCTCACGGTAGTACTCGGTATTTGATGTCCAAGGTGCTACACACCACCTCTGAAATGGTATGCACCATATCTGAGGGTTACATTACAAACTGTCCAAATTTTTAAATAATTCAGTTGGGATAGTTTTTTATTTTTTAGGTTTTATTGTAATTTGTAATGAGTTATTGATATTACTTTCAATTTTATCATTGTCGGTATATCTTGTGTTACAAAAATTGCATGTAATTGAAATTAGTTTATAATGAACAAAGTATGATAAAGTTTTAGTTTATTAATTATCTAACAATCAATTAAGATTATAAAATAACAAGAACTTCCGCGCTGAAAATTGCATACTAATTTCATTTTCCAGGATTGATAGTCATGTCGATTGGAATTTTTCTCCTAATGTTTCCCTTTGTGTTTCCACTGAGGATTCCTTCCGAAGAAGAGGGCGAAACATTTGGAGAAAATTTCAAATCGACACGACCATTAATTCCAGAAAATGGAGTTAATATGTAATTAAGATATTGTTAAACTCTTACAGCCATATTCTCAACCATCAGCGTCGGTGTTAATTCCTTGGTCAAAGAAGGATTCCACCAATCAGATTCTGCGAAAAGCTAATTTTTCTTTCTTTAGCAACTAGTTAACACCGACGCTGATGGCTATGAATATGGCTGTTAATCTCTGATCTCTAGAACTGAACTGTATGAAGCATAGTGAGTTTGATTACTAATGTACTTAATATATTCAATATTTTTTGTGTTTTTCCTCTAATTGAATTTACATGTAATTTAAAGTGTGTATTTAATATTTTTCCTTAGGTTTTTGAGTAAAGACCAGTTTTATCATTGGAATATAAATAATTGAAGATGGAACCCTTTTAAAATTTATTGTTTAATATATATTTTTGTGTTTGCATTACATTTAGTAATTTGTTTATTACATTCTGCCTTCAAATTGGTATACCTAATTAATAGACTATAAAAGAATGAAAAACTGTAATTTTGTTTAGTTTATGTAATATACAGCCTCTAAATTATTTTTGGTAACAATTAAAGGATTATTTTTTATATATGGACTTGTGTCGAATGATTTTTTTATTTCAAGTTTTCTTTAACTTTTTCTGAACAAATAAAATATTGTTTTCTTAGTAAAAATTTTTTAGTTTGTTTCATTTGTGCACACAGTGCAACTTTGATAGATCAAGGAAAGGATCTTCATTTAAAAGTTGAGGATAGTTCAAAGATTTCTCTTTTTTCTTAACTAACTTTTCAATCCCAAATACAAAATTGATTCATTACTATTTCTTAACACATGCTTTTAAATGCCTTCATTTTTCTATTAATTTTTAATTCATTGGAACAATTTTGATGGCTCCTTCAGTTTGAATTATCCTTGTTGTACTGCAGCACTGATGACTGAATATGGCTGTAAAATATTTTTGGGTATTAAAAAATTAGTAGCTGTCACTAATTTTAAATAATAAAAATTAGAAATTTTTTAAAATTTTGATTTACTTGTAAATGCATATATGCTTAAATTAATATTTATCTCTATTGACAGTAAAAAGTTATTCTTTTTAAATTTTGGAAAATAAATATTTTTGCTGCTTCAAATGTATGGGAAGCTCTAACATTCAATTTTACTACAGAATGAAAAGTATGGATTTTTTTTATTTTGTCCTAACAATTGATAGTGCTTTAAATTAAAATAAAACATTCCAGGTTACTCTCTTGAACATGAAAATCATCTTTAACTTTAAAAATAAAAATACTCCGGGTTACTCTCTTGAACATGAAAATCATCTTTAACTTTAAAAATAAAAATACACTAGAATAATATTTTCTACAAAACAAGGGGGGGGTTAATTTATGTGTAGCTTTTTCTGTATTTTCTAGGATTTCTTGTACAGAAATTTACAATAGTTTTCGAGCTAATATTTTAGTCCTAAGAAAAAATTGATTGATGAATTACCCTTGAAAAATGCTTTTTAAAAATATATGGTAAAAAGATTCCTGTCAGTAAACTAATCTTTGATAAATTCTTGTGTTGAAGATAATTTGTCTTTAATAAAATCTAATGAGTAAAATGTAAAGCTGAATATTGTAATGATCATACAATAAACTAGTTAAATTTTCAGCATACCGCTGAACCTGCTTATAACAAATTAAGGCATAATGAGAACCTTGTTTCTTGACTTGATAAAAATAACTCATTGGTACTATGTTAAAATGCACCGACCTAAACCCAAATATAAAGAAAGCAGAGTTTAATTGCACAATTCCCATAATTTGTTCTAAAAATTTATTTTACTAACCACCCTTTACAATTGTACTCCACTAGGCAAAATAATTTTTTTAATATTAGAGGGAAGTAGTACATGTATAAGTATTTAAATTTCAGCAGGTTTTGATGTTGTTAACTTTAATAATTAAATCTTCATCAAAAACAATACTCGTTCATTCGATAAGCAAATTTGACTCCCAGGCATCACTTCCTGTGGGGCAAGATATTTTTTATGACCAAAATAAAATTTTCATATTGACATTGAGTTGAAGAAAACATATGTAAAGCAAGTTAATTTCTTTTATATTACAAGATTAATCTTCCAGGCTATAGGGCCATGGTCTTGGCGTTAATGAACTACGCGTAGTACAAACTCAAGCTGGGTAAGCCTTGATTGGTCTTTTATTATTGTTCGTTCTCCTTTGATTTACCATTAGGCCTACGAGACCTGGCCTTCCTAAATCTTAAAAGTATCTTAAAATTAATAATTAAATCTGTATCCAAAACAATACTCATAATCACAAAAAAGCAAATTCTTTCACATACATCTGCGGGTATTTTGTGAGAATACATAAATATTTCTAGTACTACTGACCAATTTTTATTTTCTGAGGTTTATGTTATGAGCAAAATAGTTTTCAATTAATTGAGGAAGAAAACATGTAAAATCAATCTAATTTTTTTTATTATAGTTTCATGTCTATGTGGTATAACTATCAGGTTATAAAATTAATAACATACAAATACTTGAATCTATTCAAAACATAACCCTAAATCTCAAAAGTATCTTAACGCATAAAACAAAACTTACTTCTTATTTATTGAAGAAATTGAAATTGGAAAATAAAAGTCTAAAATAAATGGTTTTACAACAGTACATAAGTACCAATTATTGCGTGTTGTGAAATTTGTTTTTATAAAAAAACATCAAGGGGACTCCTTGCAACGCAGTGTGTCTACTATGTGGAAAATTTTCTAAATCAGGTCTTGATATTAGGATGAAATTAATAATTAAATCTGTATCCAAAACAATAGTCATAATCATAAAAAAAGCAAATTCTTTCACTTACATCACACTTGCGAGAATGTGACATTATTGCAGGGTATTTTGTGAGAATACGTAAATATGCCTAGTACTACTGACCAATTTTTATTTTCTGAGATTTATGTTATGAGCAACATAATTTTCAATTAATCGAGGAAAAAATATGTAAAATCAATTTAATTTCTTTTATTATTGTCTCATATCTACGTGGTATAACTATCAGGTTCTGAAATTAATAACATACAAATACTTGAATCTATTCAAAACATAACCCTAAATCTCAAAAGTATCCTAACTCATAAAACAAAACTTACTTCATATTTCTTGAAGAAATTGAAATTGGAAAATAAAAGCCTAAAATAAATGGTTTTACAACAGTACATAAGTAGTATACCTACCAATTATTGTGTGTTGTGAAATTTGTTTTTATAAAAAAACATCAAGGGGACTCCTTGCAACGCAGTGTGCCTACTATGTGGAAAATTTTCTAAATCTGGCCCAGATAATCAGGTCTTGATATTAGGGTAAAATTAATAATTAAATCTGTATCCAAAACAAGTCATAATCATAAAAAAGCAAATTCTTTCACATACATCACACTTGCGAGAATGTGACATTATTGCAGGGTATTTTGTGAGAATACGTAAATATGCCTAGTACTACTGACCAATTTTTATTTTCTAAAATTTATGTTATGAGCAACATAATTTTCAATTAATCAAGGAAGAAAACATGTAAAATCAATTTAATTTCTTTTATTATTGTCTCATGTCTATGTGGTATAACTATCAGGTTCTGAAATTAATAACATACAACAAATACTTCAATCTATTTAAAACATAACACTGCCTAACATCCCAGCACATAAAAAATGTGTGGAGTAAATAATTATAGTATATAGGCTTTTCTATCGAACTTGGAAGTACAAGATATAGTTTTTAGGGAAAGTGTTTAAAGTAAGTTTTGATATATAAACTTGAAGTAGGGTATTTAAATGGTACTTTAGTTTGCTTTAAAAGTAAATTATCCTTTAAATTTTACTTCTATGACCATAAAACTAAAAGCAAAAACATACAATACTACGGAAAACATATAGATTCTCAGTACTATTTTTTTCAAATTCTACAAAACCTTTTATATTTTAATGGTGACAGAACGTGTTCAACTTGTTTTTCATTGATTATTTTTAGTAAAAATCAACAGATGAAGCTTTTTTCGTAAAATTAAGCTTAGTTTACTTTTGTAAACAAAACACCATTGCATACGATACGAATACGATGTTCTCTTCGGTGTTTCGGAGATTGGTGAATTTCTATCACGTGACCCCCTCCGTTTTTGACGGCCCGAGAAAAAGTGCGAGCTGCCTGCACTTTTTCTCGGCCCGCGATGTCGGGCGTATCACGCCTAGCCATTGGTCCGCGCGCTCACGTGACCACCTGGTTTGGTTGATCCGTTTTCTGCCTCAAAAATAGGGATTTTTCTTGTCGCCAACCATCGCGCCAAGACGGATCGCGGCCCGTCATCCGGCAAAAAAGGCTCCATGTAGAACCAGCTATAGTTGTCAACACTAACCGGTACCGGGTTTGGTTTATTCCTCCAAAGTGCAACATTCCTTTCTACCTGTTGTCTCTGAGAAGTCTTCGCGGTGGTGCCTCTAAAGAAGAAAATAGCCATGAAAGAAGAAGTTGACCGAAGAGTCTCTATCCTAATTTGCGGATTCTTGGAGGTGGCAATGCAAGCTGTTTTGCATAATAGAGGGATAATGTCAAGGAGAGACTTCAAGAAAATAAACTACCGAGGAGTGGAATTGCATGTGAGTTTCTTTTTGAATTGCTTTTTGATTTCTAAAACTTCGAATACCTTTGAAAATATTTTTCACTGTATATTCAGTTTTTCTCTTCACTTTTGTTTCATTATTTTTATTCCAAAACTTTTTATATTCAAGAATGAACATCATTTCTGGGAAATTTATCCACTTATTGGATTTTTATAGAGATTGATGGAATGTTAATGGAAAAACAGTAAGGTTATAATTTATTTGATGAATAGTATTAACTTTTTAAACTATTGAAAAAAATTTTCATTGTTCTATTCAGATAATATTATTGACTTTAGTCATTATATCTGATATTATAACATTTTTAAAGGTATTATTGTATTTTATACTTGAATGAGTTATTTGTTGTTTTGGATATAATCTTTTCATCTCAATAACAAGACATTAAAATAATCTTATGTATAAAACTAAAGAGGGGAAATTTAAAAAATTCCCTCCGTATCTGAAAAATCAATCCACAGTGACCAGTTGGAAGTTAGTTCTATGACCTTATGCCCATAAAATGACACACTGAATAAATTTGACTTTAGTTTAAAATCTTCTATTTTAGTTCTTATGTCGTTCCTTTTTTATACCACTTTTTTTTGTTTTACCAATCAACTCATACTTTAAAAATAGTTGAAGTCGTATTTTAGGTACAAACTCTAATTAGAACACATTTTAGATTTTTTTTTACTTTTAATCACTTTAAATTATAATTAGATTCTAATTACAGTTTTTTGTTAAAGAAACTATAGCATAGAGAAGTCTTATAAAACATAACTACAAGAAGCGATATTTTCTTTTAAAAACTAGTTTAACAGCAACCAAATTTTAAGTTGACCAATTTTTCTACAATAAATAATTTCATATTAAAATCCAGAATATTAATACATTTAGTTATAAATCATAGTTTAAGGTACCCCAATGGGTTGAAAAGGTGAAAATTGGTGAAAATATCGAAACTTGTTTTATAATTTCATTATAATATATGAATTCTTAGCTTTCAAATCCAGTTTACAGTTTGTTTCTATGGTAAATAGAAGTAGAAATATAATTTTTAAAAAATTAAGTGAAACATTCAAAACAGCCAGAAGGGGCAGCTTAGAATTCTTTTTTCTCATAATGTTCTTTTTCTACAAATTTCGATCTTAAAAATGTCATAACTAGCTTATTATTTCAACAATTGGATCCAAACTTGCTCTATTTATACTTTGTAAAGTTATTGAGAGCCCGATACTATTAGATACTATTAGTTTTTTGAAATATACCATACAGAACTTTTTAGGGGTGTTTGATTTATCAAAAGATTCTTGATTTTTTTTAAAAATTCAGAGGGTTAATTTTTCGATCAACTGTTTAATATTATATATTTTTTTTAAACCTTAAAAAGTTTAGTTCAGGCTCTCAATAAGTGTATTAATGTATCATAAATTTTAAAACACCTGATGATTTTTTATTTTTTAAATTTTACAGCATTTTTAAAAATGCAATTTTTTTTTGGCTTTTTTATGCTAAAAATTACCCTTAAATCTTAAAATAATTACTTTTTTAAGAAAAAAAACATTATTTAGTGTTGTTTTACTATAAAACTCAAAATAAAGTTAAAAAAAAATTTAATTTAAAGCATTTTTTTTAAAAAACGTTGTCGAACCCATTCGGGTACCTTAATACAATTTAGAATTAAGTTTTATAAAGATAATTTTAGTGGTGAGTGCGCATTGTTTTTAACTTTCTAAAATTAACTCAACTTAATTCTCAACTTATTAAAAATTTTAAAAAACCTTCAAAAGGGCAATATTAACAAAATTATTTATTTTAATTCCTTTTACCCTCGTAATTTAACTTATTATAAATCTCCCATGTTGATATTTTTTTTATTTTCTTAATCTTTAGTTGTCGACTGATGAGCAAACGGAAACCGACCTTCTCGGCTGTCTCGACACTATTCAGTTGTCTTTGGCCCAGTACTCAAACGCACAAGTTCTTTTTCTACTGAAAGAAGACAAGAATAATGACCCTTTTGAAATGATCGTCTTTGAATGTAATATGAGGAAGCATCTTTTAAGTTGGTAAGTTAATTTTTAACCACTGTCTGAAGAAAGTCATATATTTCATTACCAAAACTTAACACTTAAATCTTGTATTAGCTAAAAAATGAATGATCTTTTTAAAATTGAACTTATTAGATGTTTATTCTTAAAATGCTTTGAGTAGATTAGTAGCTTGAAGTTTGTGCTTCTTATTGTATTTTTAACAAATTTCTTAAGAAAAAAGGTAATTTTTCAGGAAAAATATCAAAACATATAGTTATTATCGGTAACACTTTAGAAACACAGTCAACACCGTTTATTGTGATCACGGTTAATGTTATCAAAATTGAATCGTTACGATCGGCTCTATTTAACTCAACGCAAAATATATCGTTTTATATGATTAAAATATCGCTTAATGTTATCAAAATCTGGTGAAATCCCTAAAAACCTACTTTTTTCCAGTTTGGAGGCCCAATTTTAATACATACTCATACAAAACGAGTCATTAATTTATGAGTGTTATATGTTCACTCTCATATTTTTCTTTAAGAATGTAAAAGTTGCAAAATACATACCTACTAGGTAATCGCTTTAAATACTTCAACTAGGACGACATAATTGTGATTTTAAATCAAACAGTCGAGTTAAACTGTTTAAAACGTTTTATTAGTATCAAATCGTTTATTACTATCAACCGGATATTGTTATCATTCTACTCTTGGAAAAAAGTGATCACATTAAGCGGAGTCGACTGTATATGTAAAATAGCATTCAATGTCCTTAATTTACCACCCTTTTTTCAGGGAGACGACACTGATAGACGCGTTTGGTGAACTGCTTGGTTTTTTCACTGCAATAAACATTCATTACTGCGACAAAGTAGTTCAAACTGGACTTGATAACAAAAGTAAGTGATGCATTTAATCATCACTTTTGTGAAAGTTTTTCTGCAATTATATCTTAAGATAGGCCTTAATCTCAATATTTCCTCGAAAAGAGGAAAAAAGAGTTAACAACAATGATGAAAGGCACACTACTACAGAAAGGTTCTCCATAAAGTAAAACCCTTTTCTGAAAAACATAATTGTACACAAAATATTTACTGCAAAAAATATCCATAAACATTTCGTGTGTATAATTTGAAAAAAAAGTCTTACTTTTTTGGACCGACCCTTATACCTAATACCAAAATATCACATTCTTGTGAAAGGGGAATTTTTCATAAAAATTTAGCATTTTCCCACAAGCCTCAAATTAGAAAATTTTAAAGAGCATAATTAGTAATAAACTGATATAGAAATTCAGTGCATAGATTTACATTTTGCCAAGAGCAGAAGTTGATGAAATCAAGAGCAGTTTTTAAATTTAAATTACTTTTACCTATCAATTTTCGTTCTTATATTCTAAAAATTATTTTTTGCTTCATTAAATTTGTGTGTGCTTTAGAAAAAATAATTACAGGAATCTAAAATTTCTAAATCTCAATACTATGAGTATAATGTTTCCTTTTGTACATTCTTTTATTTTAGAGGATTGTTCAACTACAAAAACCTCAAAAGACAAAATGAAATAGTTATTTCACACTTAAACGGATGCTTTACACACCTTTCTAATTAATAATTTCCTTTTAGAACTACACTTTGAATGGATTTCTTATTCTGATATTGAAGGTCCCAACTCCCAACCTTATCGTACTGTAAGTATTATTATAGTTTTCCCTTCACTGTACAGTGTTGGGGGTATATTTAAATGATAGGTTTTCATATTGTAGATCAAACCAAAAAGTTTAGTGATTCAATTATGAGTTGGAAAGGTGAATGTATTCAAATATACTTCTTTGATAAATAGAAAAATCCTACATACAGTTACATCTCATCAATATCAATAAAATAAGTAAAAGGCTTTAGCTGTAATAATGGTAATACAATCACAATCAAATATTTTTTTACAATTATAGCCTATAATTTTTTACCAATCCCCCACAAAAAATTCTCTTGGATTGTTTATGTTTATATCCTGTTTTTACCCTTGAAAATCTGAAAAGTAAAAGAAGCTATTCTCTTCGGGTGTCACCCAAAGGGTATCAAATGTCCAAAACTGAGGAAAAAAGAATTTTTTAGTGTAAAAATATTTTACGGGGAGGACCCCCTCCCCGACCCTCCTCTTTGCTAGGGGCTAAGTATTATCCTCAAAACTCTGGCGTTAATTGCGCGAAGTTTCGCATTTCACCTATATGAATGTACTCGGAAAAGGAGTACGGAAATTAGTAGTTTTAAAAAATTGGGGGTTAAAACACCTCCCGAAACAAAAGTTTCGTTAAAGCTCTGAAGTAATTCGAAAATTCCACTATCTGATGTAATTACGCGTTAGGTCAAAAACACAATCTTTTTGCAAGTAGAAGTGATGTAAGAAAAGAAAAAGATATAAACTTAGAAAACCCACACTGATTACTTTCAACAAATTGAATAACACTTAATAAGTTTATTGAACAAAATACCTATTAAATTTTGTTTCAGTTTCCTAAGTTTCTAAACACCCCTGTAGCCAAGCCCTGGAGGGAGATAACAACAGTTCATTCGGAAACAACTGACCTATATGAGGTAAGGCTAAAATGATATCAATAAATTCAACTTGCGTACTATTCTGTACGAACATTTAATCCCGTGAAAAAGCTAGTAATTTTAGAACTTTTTCGTAAAACGGGATTTTGAGGTACTAAAAAAATAAACTTTAAATGAAATTAGTTATTTTTTCAGGAAATGGCAGTATTCTGATTAGAATAAGGTGTTAATTTGTTTAATCATGATAAAATGTTTCCGATATAAAAATTAGACCATACGTTTTTGAAAAGCCTTTTTTTATTTTGTTACGTGAATTATTTTGTAAATAAAAAGAAAGGAAAAGGAAATTCAAGTAATGGGTAACATTAATTTACTAACTTACGGTATCAATATAGGTACTATAAAAAGAAATTCATAAAAATGTAAAGAAAATACCTTTAATTAGGACTAACAAATATTCATTCATCCACTTTTTTTCAGTTAAGGTTGTATTCGTGTGAACAACCCACGCCAAAACCACTTAGTTGGATGCAGGAGAGAAAAGAAGTGCAATTTTTTACTCATCGTTAAATCGTTTCCATGCAAATTCAGAGAGCATCAAGAGTTCAAATTTCTTTTAAACAGAAGAGTTCTTTGTGCAGAGAATTACATGCTCAAGTTATACGTCCTGGTGCTGGTTGTTGTACAAAAAATGTATTTAAAGTACAGGTTTGTATTGTTCAAGTTCAAATGATTTGTTTGTGTTCCTCAAATGCTTTGTACATTAAAATAGTTGTTATTTTTGTAGTAGTTTTTGAATTTTTGACTGCATAGCAAGAAATCAAATTCTTTCCATGATCATCCTTTACATCACTACCATCGACCCTCAGTGAGATTTTTAATGGCCCCCGGCTTTCAATATTTATTCGAAGCACACCGCAACCCCATAAATACATAAGAATGAATGGGAATGGGGTGGGAATACTTATGAACTGTAGATTTTATTAATACTCATTTCATCAACTCATTTTTATGGATTATTATAATCGGTGTATAGAGTACACCTGAAAAAGGTCTTCATGCCAGCTTAAAATCTTAAACAATGTCCGAGCGCTTTTGTCCGTTTTTTAGACCACGCGCCAATTAATTCCCTTTTTTCAAGCGCGTAAAACCAACTTAATAGACTAAAGTTTCAATAAATGAAATTTCACGATTTTTAATTCCTTGGCCATGATAGGATTCCAGGACATTTTATATAAACAATAAACACCCTGAAATACCTTAAAAGCGTTTTAAAAATTAAAATTCAAAGGTTTTCTAGGCTTTTAGTTTAGAACAGTGTGGTCCAACCTGCGTCCATCGAAGGGATTTTTATGGTCTCGGGCCGAAAAAAAAAACGCTTCTTAAAATAGAATCCAACAATCAGATTATTTTTACAAAATGTGTTAAAAACATGTCTTTGGAGGTCCAATTTTCCAAAAACATTTCGGGGAGAATTCCCGAACCTCCCTTTGAAGTATTTATCTTAAAATTAAAAAAAAAAGGACAACGTTAAAATGAGACCTGTAGAGACTCCTCCTTACAAGGGATAAGTAAAGCTATGTGAAGTGCGACAGAATTTCATGAAGTTGGAGCGCAATAGTTATTTTATTATTCTCTCGATTTTTGTTTTTTCTGATTTAAAAGTGTTATGCTCAAAGAAGTATACACCATTGAAAGGAGCAATATCAAATCAGTAAGTACCATCATGAGTTATTAAAATTATTTCTATCAGTGGTAATCTTAGAAAGGATTGCTGGGCTACAATTGCCTGTCAATGAATTAAAACCCTATTTTAAAAGCCAAGTTTCCTAAACTATTTAAAAAAAAAGACCTACTCTAACTCTTTTGATACGAACTAATTTAGCAATAAGACTTTGGAAACCCTAAAAACTTATTGGAAAATGTTTTAGGTGTGAAAAAATTAGCCCCTCTCTTTTTTTTTCAAAACCTTATCAAGTCCCTGAATATAAATTTTAAGAAAATTTGTGAGTAATGCGTCTTACATGAATTTTCATAGTTGAATTAAATGGTCCGCTGTTGCAATAGCCTTGGCACGCCATGTATTAAAAATATTAAGCTTTTAGCAATTTCCCTACTCTGGCCCTAGATTTCTTATCCAAAAGTTATAGTTACTAAAGTTTGGATAACACTAGTTTAAAAAACGTTTTTTCTAGCCCTTGAAAGTCAAGTTTCAAAATAACAGGACGTTTCAAGGCCCCGTACGCAACCTGTTCCTGTTAGAAATAAATAAATGCCTTTCAAAATTTACTATACATGCTATAGGGGTTATTTATGCGTAAATTTCAATGGTTTTCCATTACATAACTATGTGTTGACAGTATCAATTAAAAGATGACCATTTAAAAAGCCTCAAAAGTTTGAGACGCTAATTTGAAAAAAAAAAATAATTTTTCTTAAAAAATGGAAATAAACTATATGGTTCTTTAACTCGGATTTAGGTCTTCATTAGAATGTTATTATTTAGGTCGTTTCTAAATGTTGCAATTATCTCTTTTGATGTTTTTTTAAGGTCCATAGCTGGTTTTCATTTTTTTCATTGAGTTAATCATTGAAATTAATTTTTTAAATTGATACTTCATTTTTTTTAAACTAACTAAATGCAATATTGGGTTTCAACTTTCAAAAATATCCTATAAAAATGTATCATTGTTAAGGATTTTTGAAAAAAAAAAATGTTTTTTAGCCATTTAAAAAAAAAAAATAAAATTTGCCACGGACCGATTATGTCCGATTTTTAGTATCTTTCACGCAAATAAACAAAAACGCCATCTGAGAGAATATCATCACAACTACACCAATCTGCTTTGTTATCATCAAATCTATTGGGAATTACGAATGTTGTTTTTGGCATGGTGAGCAATCACCAAGGCTATCCTAACCTAAAAAGCAAAAAGGCTCCTTTAAACTGTTTCAATTTCAATGTTCATTTGATTGATCCTCTCCGATGAAACACACATTTGCCCAAGAAATCGGAGAAGTGAGTAGTGAAAAGACCAGTTAAAGGCTCATGCAGACTTTTCATTCATTTCATTTTTTCAGACACACTCAGGTTATGAATTGTTAAAAACTATATTTGAGGAGCCTAGAAGCCAAGGGGTACAAGTGATTACACATTGATAATGAGAAAAACAAGGTTAAAGTTTAACTCTCATTTAAAAATCATAATGTAATAATTTTATACATATCAAAATCTCTTTTTCACCATACAGTGATTCACTTGTATCCCTTTACCACAATAATATTTGTATCCCTTTACCAATACAATATACCACAGCAACTACTTAGTGCACTTAACTCCAATACTAAAAAAACTGCACTTGTAACCCTTGGCATCTAGGCTCATTTCTAATGATATATTACAGTAACTAACCAATTTTAGTGAAAAACATTGAAAAACTCATGCTGTAGTTGCTATGAGATTAGGCCCTTTTATTTTCTATTTTAAAATACTAGTTCAAGAGTTTGAACAATTTAAAAATTGAGGAAAACAACTGAAGGCAATTTGTTTAACAAAAAAAATTTTATTATTCCTATAGGAATGGTCACAAAATCTCATAGATTATTATTTACACATATAAAGTTCATCAGAAAAATGTGTGGATTTAATCTTTATAAATATATTTTTATAAAATAACAAATACTTAAAACTTCAAGACAAATATAAAGATTTTTAATTGAATATACTAGTTTTTGAACAAATTTTTAAAAAATATAATTGTTTTCTTTTTTTACTCACCCAAATGAACAAAAAAAAAATGCATGGATTATGTTAGTTAACCTAAAATATAAATAATTAGTTCATTAATTCATCAACATTTTCTTCTTCTATACGGTGATAATCAATAAGATGACTTCTTAATACAATTGTTGAATGAAAAAGGCTTCTGCATAACTTACACTTGGAGAGAATTTCATCAGAATTTGGAAGGTTATATGAGAAACCTCCATAGTTCTGATTATTTAACGAAATGCAGTTATAATTAGTTGAGTTTAAATTGGACAAACACCCAGATCTGTTTTGCATTGTCCCAGTATCAGTATACATGTTAAGAACTGGAACAGGTTGTGAACTATATTGCATGTTAGTATGCTGGGGATATAAAAATTGGGATACATAACTGTCTGGAAGCAACTGACATTTATCAGAACACTTATCCATGGTATTAGGAAGATTACAATCATACATAACTGCTTGATTATCAGAAATATCAATATGTGGAGGTAAGATTTCATCCGTATGATGAGGGTCATTGAAATGTGTGGGTTCACCCATATCTGCCGCACTACAATTCAAGTCTGAAGTAGTAAGAATATCATTACATGTATTCAACACAGTGTTTTGGTTGTCAGACACTTTATCACATTTTTTATCAATATCAAAATGACTCTTCATGTGACTTTTTAGTTCTTGTTTTGCAATAAAAGTTTTATCACATAAATCACATTTATGGGGTTTATCCCCCAGATGTCTTTTCATGTGTTTATGCATGTTGCACCATGCACGGAAAGTTCGATCACAGAACTTACACTTGTGCCTTTTAACACCTAGATGAAAATCCAAATGAACACGATATCCGCTCCTAGATTTGAATGACTTTTCACATTTATCACATTGAAATTTCTTTTGTTCACTATGTACAGACATATGAGCTGTCAGAGCTCGCTTCACACGAAATAATTTACCACACTCTTTGCATTGAAATGGCATTTCTCCCGTATGCCTACGCCTGTGTCCTATAGCAGATGACAAGTGAATGAAAGATTTTTCGCAATACCCACATTTGTATGGCTTTTCACCAGAATGAGTCCTATAATGTACTAGTAAAGCTCCTTTGAATCTATAAGAATTTCCACAGTACTCGCACGTAAAAGGTTTTTCTTTAGTGTGATTGTAAGAGTGTCTATCTAATTCAGCTTTAGTTATGTATTCTTTCCCACATTTTTCACATTTGAAATCTTTTTTTGGATTGCCATGAACTCTCAACATGTGGTTTTTAACAGATGATTTGCTGCAGTATTTCTTGCCACAAATATGACATTTATTAGGATTATCTTCACTGTGAGAAGCCTGTAAATTATAAAAGTTGTTAACATTTAAACTTTTTCTCTTCAAATTTTGCAAATTAGACAGACATTTTAATAAGTGGAACAACAAAGAAAAATATTGGGGTGTCAAGACCTAAAACATTAGAAATAATGCTCTGCAAGGTAGAATAGAAAGGTTAACATTTATTTATATATTTGCTTCAAGTTATTTTCAGTTTGTCTTTAGAGAAAGAGATCAAACATCTTGAGACAAAATTTTAGGTCAACATTTTATATTTGTATCTAAAATTCCTTAAAGTGGTAGGAATGTTTAATTTTTATTCAAAAATATATTATTGGGTCTATATTTAGGCTCATAGAAATCAGGGATTAAAAGAAGAAAAATTAATTTGTAAAATTAAAAACAAAACACATAAAACTAGACAATCCTTCAAACTTGAAATTTGTAAAAAACAACACACAGGGAGATTTTAATTTGATGGAAAATAATACCCATAAAACTTCCATTAGTTATGTTTTTTTTTTTTTTTTTTTTTTGAAAAATCAAGCTTTGGAAAAATTAGACTTACTTAATAATTTTGTTCCTTTTGCCATTAAAGCACTATGTAATTAAATTTAAACTAAAAATAATTATAAAGAAAGCTCAGTTAAGGAATATTGAGTAATTCAAATAAACTGTAAAAATGTTTTGCTATGTTTCCCTTTTTAAATAACAGTAATGTATAGGAAAGAACAGAGAGGTTCAAGTACATTACATAGAGGTAAATACCAACCATATGACTTCGGAAAGAATATCTCCAAGCAAACTTCTTTCCACACACTTTGCATTCAAGGTGTTTAGCATCAGTATGCCGACTCTGATGCTCTTTTAATCTTTCATTACTAGATGCAATGTACCCACAGAAGATGCATGCAAATCTAAGGATGAAAGATACTTATCATGGATTTATCTTCAATACAATATAAAATACTTTACAGATGAAAAATAAAAATCTTATCTTTTAGAGCCATATGAACACATTTTTAAATTATGTGTTTTATCAATATTAAATTTAAAGTAAATTTTACACACATACTGAAATAGCCAAAGTCTTAAAAAATTTACTATGTATTATCTAGAAGCTTCATATTTTTAAGGACAAGCGTTTAAGGCTCTTATTGTAAACACACATTGTTGTAAAGCTATATCAAATAAGAATATTAGAAGGTTTTTATGAAATACTTAAATTATGATTTGATTACTAAAGAGCTATTTTTAAGATTAAATAACTTTAAGCTCATTATAAGTTGATTTAACTGCAGCATTCTCAGCAAATTAAATGTAATTTTAACCAGTAGAAATATTGCAATTCTAAAATGATAGAAAAGCCAATTCTCACCCCTTCTTTTTAACTTTTGGAGGCAGTTTTCTTTCAGGAGATTGAGGTTTTTCTAAAACTGGATCATCACATGATTCACTGTCTTCAAAATCAATGCTACCAACTTCTTGTGGGGAGAAATTAGGTGTACTTGGTGATTCTTCTGGAGTTTTTAATCTATTAAATATTCCAGTATTTAATTGCATACATAAAACATATTTGAATAAATAAATGAATTCAATATATTTCATGTTAATATTATTCCAATTCAAATACAGTAAAACCTTGATTATCTGAGTTTTCGGATTAACCTAGTCAACAAATTTTTACAGGATCCTGTTTTTTTTAATGAAAAATGGCGAAGTATTGCTACAAAAAACTTTAAGGTAACGTTAACACTTTCAGACCTAGCTGTCCCAAATTCTCCATAGAATCAAATGGCAATCTCCGGTGACTTAGGATTGAAAAGATTAGTTAAACAAAACACAGTTAAGAGTTTTTAAAGTAAACAATCTAACAATCAACTCTCACAATATAAATTATGTAAGGAGCAGCTTATAACTTTTTTTATACAGTATATACCCTTGTTAACTCGAACTTTGATATCTCGAAAAAATATTTCCTCCCTTTTAATTAAGTATTCTCTATTTCCCCCTGTTATATCAAAAACTCACTACCTCGAAAAATTTTTTGGGTCCCTTTGGTTTTGAGGTAAGAAGGTTATACTGTATGTTGAACTATACATTTATACCTTCTCAAGATGAAAGCAAGGCAAGGAGGTTAATAAAAATTTATCTGTATGGCTTTTCAAACAAATAATAATTTGTATCAACATTTTCTATAAAGAAAAGATATCAAAAAGTGATTATATTTCTAACTGAAACATTTGATTTTTAAATTTTTCTCATACAAAAATCAAAACTATGTTTAGATTGTAATAAAACCTTGCTAAAAACAGACAGGAACTTATTTTAACCATAATATGACCCAGCATTTCTGCTTGAGATAAGTCTACGAGGCTTATTGCAAATCATTCTCAACTTTCACACTGACAAAGGAGATCTAGGAAACCCTGAGAGAGCTACAGGCTTGTTTCCCAACATAGATTTGTGTTTATTTACAATGCTTTATAACCTGACTGTGACAACTTTGCTTAGAGCCTATAATATTGTGGTTGAATTTTTACATCATTGTACCAAAACAAATCTTGGAATCCAATAAATTATTGAAGTACTTCACACATTTAAAAACAGGATTTTGCTAAATTTGTAGATGTGTCTACTTTACAGAGACATATATAAACTTAAAAATATTCTCTATATTTTCCCTATTAAATTTGGAAGAACTCAAGCAAATGTAATTTATCTTATGGGTTAAACTTAATTAATCAATAACAAAAGTAAGGAATAACAATATTTAAAAGTTTGGTTTTAATATCTCACTTTATATCTTCTTTGCGTCTTTTTCGTTGCCTTAATCGGCGTGAAACGGACAAAGTTTCATCATCTTGAGAAGAATCAGCATTTAAAATTTTTCTAGCAATTTTGTAAAGTCCCCTTTTTAAACGTAATTGATTGTTTTTCTGATCAAGTAATACTTGGGCCATAATGAAACAAGCTAAATTAAAATATTTAATTCTACAAAAATCAAATGTAACAGTTTTCCAATTTCATAGCTCTCATAGTTTTAACTGATTCTAGAATTGTATAAATTTTGCTTGATCAAAATATTAATTCAAATTCTTGACAAGCTAAACATTTCCCTGAGACATTTCGTCGCATCGCAAGACATGTCGAACGGAGAACGGATTGTTTATTGTTTTATTTACTTTTTTCAGTAGTTTATAGTCTGAATCACTATAAAAAGAATGGATCTTCTCAAAAACTAGAAATTCTGACCAATGGAATTCGATTTCTGTGGGCTATTTGGTGGTTTAGGAGTTGTTTTATGGAAACTTTATGCTGAGGTCAGTAATCACAAGATTTTAATAAAAAAATACTTCTCAAAGTTATTATTTCATTGATTAAAGGTGAAAATTTGTAATGAATTAGGAGAAAACATTTATTGTAGCATACAAGCTGTTGACTCTGTGACTTAACTAGTTCTTCAAATGAAGTGAAGGAAAGATGGAATTTGCGTAGGAATTCTTGATATGTTTGTAATATTTTTTGTTTATTTTTTTCTGTGCATCTTGACTTGCTCTCGTGTTTGGCTGATGAGTTTTCCCTCTTGTGTTCTATTTTCTTGGATTATAGTAAGTTATACCACCCACAATATTAATTTTTATGCATAAAAAAATCATTTGTGCCCAGAAAAGTTTAAAATCAAGCTTTAAAATCCTTAGCTTCTGTTTGAAGGTTCCGCTACTTGTGTTTTGAAAGTTTTTGTTTCTCCTGTATACTTTTCATCAACATAGAAACAATAAATATTAGAAATGTCGTGTATGCAACACAAAATAGGGTGGCTAAAATTTAATTTTTTTTTCAATGCTAACAAATTTCCTTGATTATCCTGTTTCAAACTTGGTGCACTATTTCAACACAATCAAGTAAACTTGATATAGTGCATTAGCATGCTTATATTAACTGCTAAGTTTGCTTTCTTTCTTCAACATAGAATAACTCGAAAATTCATTTAAGTTTCTACAATAGTTGAATATTTCCTTGTTGCATGAGATGTTACCTAATTTATTTTATTTTAATAATTCTTAAATACTTAGTCTGTTCTACCTATAGTCCTTAAGTTTGAACTTATAAAAATATCTCAAAACATATTTCTATATAAGATGGTGTAACCTATAAAGTTCTTTGGAAAACAATGAAAATGTGCAGCTTTATTATTAACAGTGTATAGTTACAATCTTTTACTTTAGTGTTTTTTTATCATATCCTGTATGTATTTTTAATGAATCATGAAAAAGGAAAATCAGTGAAGAATGTTATCTGAAAATATCTTAAATGAAAAATAA
Source organism: Tetragnatha montana (assembly GCA_963680715.1). Lineage (NCBI taxonomy): Eukaryota > Metazoa > Arthropoda > Arachnida > Araneae > Tetragnathidae > Tetragnatha > Tetragnatha montana. Next base: position 47,200,512 of record OY796679.1, on the reverse strand, counting down.
TTGTCACTGTCACATCACATCAGTACTGTCACATCACATCAGTACTGTCACATCAGTACTCTTTTGATAAAGTTAGAAATATGTTGATTGTGGTTTTAAAACATAATGATAATTAATAGTATTAATAAGTAATTAATAACATCAATACTTTTTGAATAAAGTTAGAAATATGTTAATTGTGGTTTTAAATCAGTTTGATCGGAAAATTTATTCCTTGATTTTTTTTCCCTGTAGAATGGATGGATTGATTAATCGTGAAAGCACTCTAAAAGAGTTACCTACCCGGGAGTTGAAGTTAAAACGACATAAAATTCGCAGGGATTCTCCTACTATTCCTCCAGTCCGATTGAGATTGAAGAGTAATAGTTCACCATTAAAGTAAGATAAAATCTGTTATAATGCTTGCTTCAACTTTGTTGCTAAATATCTAAACATTTTTTGCATTAATTACATTTAACTTTTTTAATAGGTATATAACATTACACTCATAATATAACTTATTGATTTCTTACAATTACTCCCCATATCATGAACTTTTTATCCCTAAAACCTTTTTAACTAAAAAAAAAGGGTAAAATAAAGATATTATGTATTCTTTTAGTTAATGTCATTTATTATTATGTTGGAAGATATTTCAAAATCTTTTCAAAACTAAAAAACAATTTTAAAAACACCCAATTTTAAAATTATCAACCCCCTCCTGAAAATTATCTAGTTTTCTTATTTTTTAAAATAGCTGTCACTTTATAACAATCTTTAAAAGGTTTTGATTTGTTTTTAGTATGTTTTGTACCTTAGCCTTAAAATGGGCTAAAGTTCTGTTTTTTACAGACTTTGAAGTATACTACTAGAGAAGTGGTTCTCAACCTTTTTCACGATTGTACCCCCAAAGGAAAAATATATTTCCCTGCGTACCCCTCCCATGCAGTTGCAGCTAGTAGTTGAAATATCACCTTCGTATAAACTTTAAATATATTACGTAAATACACTATACATATTTTTAAATCTATTCTTGTTTTAACTTACGTTCTTGTTACGTTTGTTTTAACTTGTTTACTTATGTGAAACACATTATAAAATAAATACAAAAAAGTTGTCAAGAGGATAAAAATATCCATGAAATATTGAATGATATGAGGAAGGTGCTTTTTAAAGATAAATAAATTACTTGATTGGTCAAGAATAGCTTTTGACTGGTGTCAAAATGTCTGAGAATTTATGATAGTAAAAAGTAAACACTACAAAAAAAACCATAAAAACTCATTGGAAGTTGAAAAATAAGTGATTCGTGGCGTACCCCTTTAAAGCTCTCTGCGTACCCCTGGTTGAGAAACACTGTACTAGAGCAATATATATTTTATAGTTAAAAATTTAACTATAATCTCTCCCACATATACAATTTAAAGGCTAATCAGGATTAAACCTAACCTAAACCTTTTTACTAAGTAAAAAAAAGAACAATTTATAATTAAAGCAACTTTAAAACATATTTCAATTAATAATATTCTTCAGGTCTTCTAAGAAACATTTATCTAAAAAATTGCTAGCATTTAATTTTAATGATAAAACCTTGATTGATTTACTTAGTTAACACTACAGCAACTACTTTAGTCTAATATTTATTTAATGCCTAAAACTTTACTTTGTTTTCAGTTATGATGGAGATCTGGAAAGGTGTTTTTCTGATCGGTCAGTCTCTTCCTCTCCTGACAGTGTCAGCCAAGAATTGTCCCCAGTGTTCATGCCGTATAAAGTTTCATCTCTTGTAATTTCTTCACCTTCTCCACCTAATGAGACCTTTCATTTTACACCTCCATCAAGTTTTGATGAACCAAATTATGATCAGCCGTTAGATATGAGTAGGAAGCGGCCTCAAGTTCCATCTCCCGAGCCTCAGAACTCCAAGCAACAATTGAGGCCATCTGTGATAACTTGTGCATCGGCATTGCTGCGAACTCAGTGTAATCTCTCTGATTTAGCTCACAAAATGTGCACTGCTAACATGTGTGACAGTAATGGAAACAGCAGTAGTAATGATAACTTTGAGGACTATTGTGTGAACCAACGAAAGAAAAGTATTGATAAAAGCTCTGAATCAAACGATATTGCATTTGGGCACCGACGAGAAGTTGTGTCAGGTATGTAGATAAGAATAAGGTGTATTGATATTATGCTAGATATATCTTAAAATAACTTGTGCCATTCAGAATTAAACTCAATCGTCAGTTTAAAAGAGGGAATAAGTCCAAAAACCAAGTTTTGAGAAAATCAAAAAAAAAATGTATAAGAAGTGGAATTTTTGTTGTATAACCACCAAAATTTAAAGGAAATTCAGGACCCTATTTAGAAAACAGAGCAATCATTGAAACAAATATAAGTACATTCAAAAATATTTTACAGTTGAAAAATGTTGATGGACTTATTCCCTTTTTTAAACTTGTGAAATTTCGGCTGAAGAAATATCTTAAAAATCAATTAAATTGACATTTAAATAACATTTCTGCTTAGTTCACAGTACAAAAGTGAAAAATAGAAAGACACAGACAAATAAAATTTGAAATTATTATGAAACTGAGTCATTAAGGCAGTATCAATGGAGTAAGTAAATATGAATGGTGTCAAACATTCCCTGGATTAAAGAAATTAGAAACTTTTTAGTTAAAAGCAAATTTTATTTTGGCTAAGTTCATAGCACAAAGAATAAGTAAAGAAAGAAAAATGAACTTTAATTCTAAATTAAATTAAAAAATACAATGAGTGGATATTGATTTCGCAAATTCAAGGGACTATATCTGCTTATAGAGATAGTTATTTTTCCTCGCATGTGTAGAGAAAAGCTTGGAGATATTTTTGAGCTCTTAAAGTCAATTTGTCACTTTTTTGGACTTATTCCCTTTTTCAAACCGGGGATTCAATTATAAAGTTGTAATATTTGTATATTTTTTATGTTGATTATTTTTATTTTGAAATTTATAGGCTCTTGTGATCCTGTCATTGATGAGCATTTTCGACGTTCTTTGGGGAAAGACTACCAGCAAATATTTGCAAAGCCATCTAACAATAATGTGTCTGTTACTGGTAAGATTTTAGATGTATTTAACTTATTAATCTTTATAAAAAAGCCTTATCAGTCTTTCTGATTTGTTTAATAAACTTGGGTACAATAGAGTATCCAGTATGTGAGACAGGGGTACATGCCTCCTTTTAAAGTGTAAAATGCATTAATGACTTTGAGAAACACTCTTCATATGTATAAAATATTTGAAGCTGAAATATATGTAGTTGGATGAAAAAGGCACATAATTTTTAAAATATGTTCAAAGAATTTTATTTTATAAAAATTTGATTATAAAGTATCAACAAATTAACAAAAATTTCGTTGCAAGAACTTTGTAGCTTTAATAAATTTGGTTGAACCTATGGGGAAGAAATATTTTCATGATTGTAAAGCACAGATGGTCCCTTAGAAAGTGTTGAAAGATTGTACCAACAGAACACTTATTTGAACTATGTTTGGAAGGAATTACAAATATCAACACACAATATAATTAATGGTAAAGAAAAAATAGAAACTAAGATAATAGTTTAAGGAACCAAAAGAGCATGGGGGCTCATCCAAGGTTGCAAATTCTATTTTATGGTAACGAAGCTGCATTCACTCTATTTTCATAATAATACAAAATATAGAGTGAATACGTTTTTAAAGTATAACAAAAAATTTCTCCAAATTTAAGAAACACTGTAGGTAGCTGGGAAGTCCTATTTCTCTAAAGTTTATTGAAATTATGCTGAACTCTCTGCAACACCTCTCATTTAAGCTGGTAAGTAATAGATGATAAGGCCAATAATCTAAGTAAATAAGTTGATAATCATTTTAATTTATAATATTGAATAATATTTGCCCTCAAATTTTATAAAAGAAAAGTGAATATCAAACACTCTTTTACTGTTCAAATGTAATTATGTTTCCAGTTATGTATTAAATTAGTGTTTCCTTTCATACTATGTAACTGTTTAAAGTATGTTTTAAAAATTAATTTACTTTTGTAATTCAGTGCAAGATATCTAAGAAAGGATGCATTTAAAACTTATATAATGTATTCTAATGTATTTTTTTAAACATTTTACTTTTCATCTTAGTATAAAGAACTTTCTAGCATTAAATTAAACCTTTTTTTTTATTAAAAATACTATGAGACATCTGGTTTATCTTATATTTTGTACTTGCTGCTTTTAGCTCTGTTGAGTATTGCACCAAGACTTATATTCACTGATTTTTATCAAACACTTATGTTTTTTATTTAAGTAAGTTTTTCTTCTTCTTCTTCTTAACTTGTTTTTTTTCCAGTTGATGATCACTTCGCAAAAGCATTAGGAGAGACATGGCATCAAATTCAGCAGTCTAAAAGTGTCGATTCTGTACCTACTTCTCATTCTGCCACCTCATTACAAGCTCAAAAGCATCCTCGTTACATCCCTCAGCCTCCAGAAATTTTATCATAGCATATTCTGTAGATATTTTTGTTCTTATGAAACACTTTGTATAAAAAATGTATTGAAGCTTTTTACAGCTCTTCAGTGTTTTAATGTTATACTCAAAGAGCAGTATTGGTCATGGGCTAAACTTTTCTGTGACTGTAATTTAATCTTTTGGGTAGTTATGTTTATTTGTAGACTTAGATATTTTATTATTCATTCTATTTATGATTCATTTTGAGAGCATATAATCTATTTTGGTATTGTGTGTGAATAATTTTTCTATCTATACCTTTCTAAAATTTAAGCAAAAGTTATATTGCATTTATATAAAAAAAAATTTTGGAGCGAGTAAGTATTTGCTTCAATCTCACAGTCCCATTAGAAGTCTTTCACTGGAATGCATTCCTGCATGGTCATCAAAATACTCTTAAAGTTCTGTGTTTTAGATGTTTTATTCTGTTTTCCTAATATTCTACATTTCACATAATTCTCTTGTTATAAACTTGCCTGTTATAAGTAAGTTTTTTTATTTAGGGAAATGAATTCTAAAATTAGATGAAATGTGGTTAAAATTGGATATACAGCTGTTTTAGTTTTAGAATATTTTACTATAAATCTTACTTTTCTGCTCTCAATTCATGTTATCATTGTTATGTGATTGGTTGAAAACCGTCTTTTTACCTGTTGTTATGTTTTAAATACTCTAAATTACATAATACTGATACTTGAACTTCTTTATGTTTCAATGTAGTAAATGCCAAGTTCTAAAGTATTATTTGTGTTAGAGTTTTGTTGAAATATATTGTGATTATTTATAAATACTACTCATAATGAAGTTAGCATTATGTTTGTGATTGTTTACATTCCCTCAGCTACTTGCATCCCATTTAGGCTTTACTGCAAGTATTGACGGTTTTACCTAATTTCTTTACTATCCCTGTAAGTTATTTTTTCTTTGGTGTGCATGTGTTCAAAACATTTTTATTCTATTATGCTAACTTTTATCAAAATTTGTGAGTAAACAAAATTCTATGAAGCATAATTCAAACCGTTACTGTTGTGGACATTTTATGTAAAAACAATTTAACCCACATACTAAAGAATTGTTTTCAAAATCATGATAGAATCACCTGTAAGTTTGGGCATAGCCAGAGGGGGGATTTCGGGATAAATCCCCTTGAGACACAAATTTTCCTATTTTGACCATAGGAAAACCACTTAAACTACCCCATATTCCCTCCCGAAATATCAATATCCACCTCCAAAAAATTTTTTTGGCTACGCCACTGTGTAGGTAGGCAGGTAGGCTGTGTTTTAAAATCAGTTCAGCTCAGTTTTAAAAGAATGTTAATGTTTAAAAGAATGTACTTCAAGCAATTTCTAATTTAAACTTTTAGAGAAAATCTTGTTTGAGATGTGTTTGTAATGTGTAGTAATTGAAACTATTTTTGTGTTTTATTTTCAAACACCATATTTCTTGGGTTTTTTTAATCACTTCAAGAATTGGTGTCAGTTTAAAGATGTTCCTTTTTTGTTGTAAGTTTAGAAATACTCTTATTGAGGACAGCCTTAAATTCTACTTAAAATGAAACCTAAATAAGAACCTACTTATTGAAGCTATTTTTAAGAAAGGCTAAGTCATCTGAATGAAATTTGTCTCTAATTTTTTAAAATACATAAAATCAGGCCTGTGCAACATGTGATCAATTCTAATTTTATGGTTCTTTAATACCTTAAATGTTTCCAAAAATTAAAGTAATTGAGAATATTTTGTTGAAAAGAGTTTTTTTTCAAGATTGTAGAGGAATTCTCCTATGGATTTTTTTTTAACATTTTGACCTATCAATTACAAATTTAAATAAGTGTTTGCAACTCAAAGAAGTTTTATGAAAATCTGTAAATTTCAAAAGCTTATCTTTTCTCTAAAAAAAGTTTCTTTAATCATGAGCAAACAATAAGGAAATTCAATTGATCTTCTGGCCCCCTGAAATCGGTCCACATAAAATATTTGGCCTGAGGCTATTTATGATTGGTGTAAATTGGCCCACATTATCGTTAGTTATTCAGACCTTATATATTCTTTCTGTTGCAACTGTATGAACATATTCATAAGATATGCCAAACCAAAAGCCAAATGATTCAAAAGAATCATCATTTTATCAATCCAGAATCATACTTTTAGATATTATTGTCTTTGTCGGCAATGTATATGCTCTAATTTGGGGCTGGTAACATTTAACTTTCAACAGAAAAGCTACTGGAATCATATTTGGTTCAGTTGGCCTTTATTTTACATTTGCATTGACTGCACATTTTAGTGGTGAGTGTGATTTCCAAAGTACTCCCACTCTATGATTCAGCTGGGCTGGATTTGTTTTGGATCAAGTTTGCAAGAGTTTTGTACAAACCTGATTAGTCGGAGCTCTATGTCTGAGGATTTGTATCCAAACAAGATCATATGATTGGAGGAGGTCTTGGCTTAGTATAGGGTTTTGGCAGATCAAAAAGGTATTTAAGTGAGTGTTTGTAAGCCAGGTTACTAATGTAATGACCATTTGAACATGCTTTTGGGGTAGAGCCAGAGTAATATTTTTTTCTTTTCAAATTTTCTTTCCGCCAAAGAAAACATTACAGATCGAGTTTCCATGGAATAGGAAATTTAATTTAAACAAAAGTTGAGAAAAACCGCTTGTTTTGCTAAAGCTTTTCACAGAACCTTGTTATTAGTTTATCTTAACATCAGCATTTCATTTCTGAACCTAAAATGAAAAATATTTCGATTTTATTAGAAATTCATTGAACTTGATTGATTTTTCTAACATTTGAGTGGAAAACCCTGCATTAACTACCCCATTTCAAAACATATGGTCAGTTTTATTTGTGTATTGCCTTGCCAGTTCAAACTGCCTCTTGAAGACATGATCTCAAAATTAATTTCTCTCTCAAGTGAATAAATGAAGTGAATAATGTTTTGACTAGTGAACTACAGCTTAGGTAGTTGTCTAAGAAACTCCTGTGTAAAATTGACATAAGGAAATTTAAGTCAAGGAAAATGGTGATCTTTGGCAATGGGAACTTTTTAGAATAATAAATGTTTTATTGGTAAACAATGTTTCTCCTGAGCCATAAGGGATGACATACTCTTCATCTAGCATATTTTTTAAGCTCAGTCAAAAGCGCTCGCATTAAGCAGACTCGACTGTGCATAAATAAATTTTTATTTTTAAAAAATTTCTTCTGAGAGAATTCTCAAGCTCCTTTCCTATTGACAAAATCTGTGTATACTCCTTATGTTTTATAATTTCATATTTGTTATAGAAATTTTTACTAAAAGGAGAGGTTCTTCTTTAGATTATTTTAACTATAGACAATAATCTCTTAAGCTGACTGAAGTAGCATTTAATTTGGTAAAAGTTATTCTTGCCTGTGACTAAATTATCTGTGTACTCTGCCAAGAGTTCTATAGGTTATATAAGGGAAAAATGGTTTTAAATTTTTAAGTTATGTTTCTTAGGATACTAAATAAATTAATAGACGATTTAACATTTGTACACAGTTGCTTTAACTGTTTGAAATTTAGATATAGTGATTCTCAACCTGTGGTCTGTGGGACATTTGCAAGTGGTCCACGAAATATTGGCCATCCGGTATAATACCAAATAATTTTGTAACTAAAACTAAGTATTAAAGAATATGTGGGAAAAATTAAATAAATCCAATGGCTATATTATTTGTTGATATTCAGAATTTCAAGTGTGTGCCTACACCTTCAGGAGAAAATTAGATCCCTATGATAAGTTGGCCCTTCCAAAGTGCCTTGGCTTAAAAAATAGCTCTTAAAGGCTTTAAAATTAATTTAATTTAAAAATTCAAATTTAGCAAAAGTTAAATTTTTGGGCACAGGTCAAAAGCAGAAAAAAATGGTATAAAAGCTGAAATTTTTACACGTTTTAATGAAATTATATGTACTGAAATTCACTTCAACTTGCTAGAGGATTAAAAAAATAACTCTGAAGATTATTTTATAAAAAGCATTTATTTTTGTTCATTTCTGAAATTTTAAGGTACAAGTCAGCAGCAGATAGAATTCTTGTTTTGAGTTGAAACTTTTTATGTTATGTTGAAACCATTCAGCTCGAAATCCAAACTAACTGCTAGCTGGTTTCCAAAAAAGTTTTTTTTTTCATCCCTCCCTATTCTACACACATTCTCATTATATGGTGTATGCAGTCCGCCATTGCTCCGGTATGAAAAGGTGGAGAATCACAGGGTTATAAAACCTTCGAATTTTGAAATGATGTTTCAAATCTCAATTGTAAAAAAAAGGTATTTTCGAGGTGTGGTTCTGATTATTTATGTATAATATGAAATTTTCTTGTTACATCATTTATGTAATATAACGTTTTATATTTGTATAATATATTGCAATTGTATTAAAATTCTTTTAGTTTTTGAAACAAGCTAAAACGAGTGCCTTGTTAGAAAATTGTATATTGAATAGAAAAACGTGTGATGCGATGTGGTTATAAAATTTAAAGATTGATTTGGTTATTGTTTTGAGGCGCGCAAGAATTAATTTTGATCATATTGCCCCACAAAATAGAAAGAAACTTTTGTATTTTGACCAATATCATACAGCCTTTTAGACCACATTTTGGAGTCTGATAAAGGTGTGTATTAGTCTTAAAAAATAAAGCATTGGTTTGCTTTGCAAGAATTTAAGGTATCTTAATGCATGAGAAAATATTTGATGCCCATAATGGATTTTTGTAAGTAAAATATTTCCTAACTTTTTTCTAAAATGGCTTATTTTAACCCATCATTGTGTGAATGGTGATTAAATAAATTTGTTGTATAGAAAAAGCCTTATTCCAAATACTTTGTTCTTAAAGTTAAACACCGTGGTATGGTTAACCCAAACCCTACGACTTGTCATCTTTGGTTTAAAATCTAAAATGATGAGCTTTTGTCCGTCCCTTAAAAAAATGGATGGTTAAGGAAAGCATGCCGAATTGTGGGCTTTTAAAACATTGCCTACGGATGAAGAAATAATGGTTGGATTCGCATTTCGATTTCAGATGTAAGAAATAATTTCTTGACAGAGGAGGAAAGCAACGTCCTTGTGGGGAAAAATTTTAATTAAAGTAATTGTTTAATAAACTAATGTAATTTTAATGATATATTTTACTAAACATAATAGAAGTATTAACTGCATTAGCTTACTCATCCAACTTCGATTTGAAAAGTACTTTAAATCTCTTATAATTTCAAAGCAATTTAATAAACTACTAAAAAAGTGCATTTTTAATTGTTTTCAGCATAAATGCTTCTTTTCAAAGTTTTTTTCTGTACAGATTGATGAATAAAAAAAAGTTTGAAAAGCTTAATTTTAATTATCCTAAACATCAATTTAGTTTAAAAAACCAGAATTTATTACATACCTATTTGTTCATAGTAATAAATTGCATTTCTTGTCAATGAATGATTAGTATTCCTTCTTAAAATTTTAAATTTAACACATTGAAAATATTTGTGATACTTGGGTTCTTGTGCAATTCACAAATTTCAGTGGAGTAACAGTTTTAAAATGTTGCAAACACATTTAAAATTGGCAGTTTTTAACCATCCCGTTATTATAAAACTATATATTTTAAGAATTTTCTATAAATCTTGCTATATATCTTGTAGCAACTGAAAATAGTGTTCCTGTGATTTAATCTTTTTGGCGATATGTTTGATTGTTAATTTGAATTTAGTTTTTCTGGTGTATATATTTGTATATAGATGGGCGTTTTCAAATTCTTATTTTGAGTTTTTGTTGAAACTTTGCTTTTAGTTTTAAACTCGGGATTGTATTGATATTTTTATGCAGTGCTTCAAACATCCTTTTTCAATTTACTTTATAGACATAATTGTAAAAAATATTCAATAAAAATAATTTTTGTCCACTTTGTTTTGTTAAGTGCATGTTTTTCTTAACTCTTTAACCGTAGGTATGAAAAATTGTTTTTCCAATTATGGTGCTGGTTAATTTTATTTCTTAAAATTCTATACAAATGAAAGCATATAATATTTTTTTCTAGAAAGCTTGCCGTTATGTAAAGAATGAAATATGCAAAACTGATATTATCAGTTGTAAAGTTTTATTTTAAAAAAAATATACTAATGAAGACTTTTTACATTTGACTTTTCTGATGCAAATTACTGAAATGGGTAATTTCAAAATTGAGGATAATGACTTGGAACATAATTATGCTTGGCAATGACGTACTAAGCTTTTTCCTAAGATGATGTTATTCTTCCATCTCCTTTTCTGTGATGATGATGATACACATAAACAACAGTTAAGATGATCACAGCTATGAAAAGTATCAAAGATACTGACAGGGCAGCTGCTGTTATTAATCTTGGTAAAGGAGCTCTTGTGGGAATAGCATTAGTAGCATATATCATGTAACCTAAGGTCCAGCCAACATCTTTTCCTGCAATCTGAAAATTGATTGAATGAAACTTACTCAAAATTACGATAATAATATAATGCTTATGTATATCAAGCCCTTTAAATAATTATTTATTATATACAAACTTATGAAAGGATATCCTTTTTCAAATTTAAAACAGACCTGGCTCGTACGATAATTTTAATTACTACTCAACTCAACTTTTGACCACCCACTGCAAGTAAAAATTTATTATTTCAAGGTTTTTCCGTTATTTTCTGATCCTTTACAACTTAACCTGGTCAAGTTATTAATGTTCAATTGAGCTACAGTAGAACTCCCATTATCCGAATGTTGAATTTTCATTTCATTCATTAAAAGCTATCTTTCTTTAAAAATATTTTTTTATCCCATTTTCAACATACAAACAGTGTAATTAATTATAATAGACATTTTTCGGAAAGAAAAACAATTATTTTAACTTTTGAGTTTTGATCATTCGTATGGAGTCCTGTCCCAATTGATTCGGATAATTGGACACAATACATTTTAAACAAATATAATATTTTCATGAAATTGACAAATTAAGTTCGAATACTTACTTCAGATACAAACTCTAAATTACTCCATGAAGAAGAATTGAAACCAAATCCATCAGTTAAAACTCGATGAATGTATTTCGCATTAAAGCAGTATTGAGTAGCGAAGGAGTTATTTTTAGAAATCTCTATGACCTAAAATTTAACAATATTGTAGTTAATATAATAATAATAATCTTTATTAAACGAATTTTAAGGAAAACAGAATGAACATAGGAAGAACATATTTTACACAAAGGGGAAACGAAAAATCCCGTCCAGGCGTAATAAGAATTAATACATAAACTGAGTAATGAAAATAATATTGTTTTAAAATGATAGCATAAAAAAAGTTTTTAATGCATTATGACTTTTGCCTTTTCTCTGTCTCAGTGGAATAGAAAAAAAAACTCAACCCCTACTAATCTCTAGAGACTGCTCGCTCCAAGCCTTTTGCAGATTTTAATGATATCAATTTCTTTTTCTCTACTCTACTTTTCACTTACTTTTTCAACACTCTGGTATATATATTTTTTTATTTTTTAAAACACTATTAATTTTGTGTGATTAATGAATTTCTTTTCAAATTGCCTCAGCCGAAATTAGCATCATTCATAGGGTCAAAATATTATTTACGTTACGTAATAATGGGAAAACTACATAGAAGTATCGGAAGATTTTTTTATTAACAAGATTTTTAAATTATAATATTAAAATATTTGTAAATACGTTTAGACTAACAGGTCCTTATTATTTGCCACTTTTTAGCAAAATTAAATGGTAGTACTTGGGTAAGCCATGTCGTATCTATGCATTTTATTAAGAATTTTTTTTAAAATTCTGATCTTGAACCCTGCTCTTGGTTAATAATGATATAAAATCTTTTCTTTTAGTTTAACCTAGAAATTACAGTTCAAAACACAAATTTCGGAAAAATTATTCTAGCATTTTTTATTGGTAGTACAAGTACTTAATGTTTGATAACTATGAAACCTTTTATCGAATTAAAGTTATATAGTTTTTTGATACTGTTAATTTTTTTAGCCTTTGCCTTTAATACTATAATTACTGAATATTATACTACGATAAATCTAAATAACTTTTAAAATCTAATTTTGAAATGTGGTAATAAGTGTTTGACTTACTTCACTTATGTTTTTTCCACAATAGTTTTCTGAAACATCGTCAAATTCCTCTAATGTCCCTTTAGTTACGTTGAAGAAACTTGTCGTGAAGAAATAATTCGCGAAAGCCTAAGATAGTTAAATAATATGAAAATGGTACCTTTCTTTAGCATCTATATCACTACCAATATATTATCATTAAAAATTTACCAGGTATTTTTGGTCACCAGGAATATTATCCAGCTTTCGGAAGCACTCTTTAAAATTATGATCTTTGCAAACTTTTTCATCGAGTAGAAGGGAGACATTTTTTCTGCAGTTTTCGGGTGAACTTGTTCCTACAAAGTGGAACACCTTTTCCTGAAACAGAACAGTAAAATTCACTAATATTATTATCAAACTATGATTTAAAAAAAAAATATTGGAATGAAATTCCATAACAGAACCATTAGTGATAGAAGTAAGGTGCAAATATTTCCTTATGCGTATTTCGAAATTTTTTAATCAATTTTTACTATTTCATATTTATTTCTTCATATTGCATTTAAACATCTATTCCTTTCAAGATTACTTTATTGATATTCTATAATTATAAATAATATTTATTAGGTAAAGAACACTCTTAGTCTTCCTCAGACATAGGTGTTTAATCAAATTTCCATTCAATTTTAATTCCAAATTTATCATTACAGTAGTTTTTTATTCTATTTTTTTTTTTTGTATTTATTTTTTGAAATTATAATGGGTTAACTATTAAAGTTAGTCTAATCTCATGGACCTTTGATTTATATTTGTATTATTTTCAGTGTATTTCTCAGAATTGAGCACCTACCCAGAAAAAAGTATAGGAAGAATTATCTTATTTTTTTCTTACTAGTTTATCTAAACCCTCCCAGGCTCTTTCCGTGGAATTAAAACGAGTCAATACCCCCTAAAAACCTATATTTAAAAGTCTCGAAACGGAGATGATGAATGATACAGGTTCTAAAATCAATGTTTGATTGATTGAGAGGTTCACTCTCATGAGATTTTATAATTAGTCTATAAAACTGGACTACGTTTAGTTCAAGAAAATTAGGATAGATGGCGACACCAAAAGTTGCGCCAGTCCTTTTCTTATGTTGGTCGTCTCAATGCCAAATTGTTCCCATCTCTTACTAATAAGGAATTAACTTATCTTTTAAGTATTTACTGTGTTGTAATTTTTTATTGATGGAAATCCTGCTTCCCTAGGTAGTATAAATTAAAAATTCTTACCTAAAATTACAAGGAATATCTCTCTTTGTGGCCGGATTTTAGGGTGAATTCTTTAGAACAGTAATTTTACGTGCGGTCCAAATTATTTTGAAATTTTTATCGAGTTCCAAAGAAAAAAAAGCATTATCTTCAGAAACACATTTTTTTATAGCTTTACTGTGAATTGTTGTGAAACCGTTTCACATCACAGCAACACTATATTAAAAATTACATTACATAAAATGTTTAATAAAAATTGATAAGGCTCAATAATTAATTATTGATCATACTTAATAAGGCTCATAATAGCTCAAATTAATGGGCAACACCAGCAAGAGAATGTTGAGTGGATGACCCAGGAATTTTGGAAATTCTACCCTTAAAAAGACAACTAATCAAACTAATATTTGGTGCCTAAGAATACATATTAATGATCTTCAAAATATATTAGTGTTCCAGGAAATAACCTCACCCTCTAAAACAGTGGTGCCCACACAACCTTACCTCTTTAATACTCGGGGACTGCATTTAATATTATAATAAATCTAGAGGGCCAGGACCCAAAATTTATAAGATATTTCTAGACAACATGGAACAGGAAAGAAAATTCTTATCATTACTTGATGCTTATTTTATTAATGCGAACTTTGCATCTGTTGATCAGAAACTAGTTTCTAAAAATCTGGCTCCAAATTTTTAACATTTACTCTAAATATCGAATAAATAAACGATAACTTTGATGCAAGAGAACACTACCCAGATTTTGTTCTTTTTAACACTAAAAAAATTTGCTCATTTTAAGTCCGTGTTTCGGAAAGTTTTGAAAGTTTTCTGGGCTCAGGTTCAGCTTAAAATTCTGGTTGCAAATTAATTTCTAAATTAATCCTGAATCAATTCCTGGCTTGTAACTTTATCAGTTCCAGTAGTTAATTACTTATGGTGGAGTGCATGATATGGGTTTTAAAACAACCGGATTTTATTCTTGAGGCTTTGATAATCACAAATGTTTTTCATTAGAATTGCCACGATGCCACACGGGTCAGCTTTGCAGGCTCCATATGGCTCGCGGGCCGTAGATTGGGCACCACTGCTCTAGAACATCTTTTAACATAAAAAAACAATATCCTAGAAAAATCTACGTACATTGCCCCAATGATCCCACCTTATTTTTAATCCGCCCATGTTTTTACCCTTTATTTTCCTTATACTTACCTTTAAACTTGGATCAGCCGGAAACTTGCTGTTTTTCGTGCATGGTTTGTCTAGTAAATCGGCTCCTGTAATGTTGTACATCGTTCCTTCAGGTAAACAAGGATCTGATATAAAAGAGTCCTCTGTATTCTGTTAAGAAAAATAACGATAAAATTTGTGAAAATATGTCTCAATATTAAAAACATATGATAAAATGAAATGAATGAATGGAATGTCTGAAATTTATAATTTTCAGTCTGATAATCGAAATTAATTGCAAACATTAAGTGTCATGTAGGTTTTGTCTATTATTATTTTCAATGGCTTAAAAAGGTATTGTTTAACAAAAATTTGAATGATAAAACACTAGGTTACTAGGCGGTACGATATTGAATTTAAAAGATTCATTAATGTAAGTTTTTTTTCCAGAATGTTAGTGGTACATTTGAGGGAAAAATTCCTTTTTAGATCCGAAAATAATTAGTTAAAACAAGTGTTTTAGCAAAACGTCTTCGACATAAGAATGGGTTATTACCATTAGAGGAATACCTGATGTCTAGGTGATTTTTTTTTCGAGAAACAGGTTTTCGGCATAACAATGTTCGTCGTTCGTCATATAGAGAGTAAAACTGTATTTTTTATGTAGTAAAACCTCGTTTATCTCTATCAGATTTGTATTGTAGACATTTTTTTTTACTTCAAATAAGTAGACACGGCCTTACATCATTCAAACGCCCCAAGGGTTTGAAACAAAAGTCAGTAGACCCATTCTTTGTTTAACTATCTGAAAAGTTTTAATATCTTTTAAACAAAACTATGCAATTTTGCTACAAAACATAGTATTTTATTGCAATAAACGGTGAGTCTGCATATTTAAGGATCCGTTTTGCTTATTACCCGAATAAACCATACCTAAAACCTCAAATCCATATTATCACCTATGGTCCTAATAAATAATTAGTGCGGATAAAGGAGGTTAAACTGTACATCATAACATATTATTCTACTTCTCAAAATAATATACTGGTCAAAATATTTGGGAAAGAAGATACACCTTTCAAAATTGCGATTTTACACCTTAGTCTTTAATAAAACTAAAAGATCGTAAATTATTACGTTAAAGAGTATTACGAATGTAATTCACGTATCCGCGCACCAGACGTCCTTCTCTGTAGTATCTTAACGAAATATTATACGCAGTATTTAATTTTTAAATGGAATTTTTACTAACTAGTGTTGGAGCTGTGCTGGGTTTACTCTTAAAATATGTGGATTTAAAAGAACAAGGAATTCGAGGCGCAATATGACATAACTCAATTTTTGGCCATTGTGAGATTGCATTCGGAAGATTAATGCGTATAAGTTTGACGTCAAATCGACTAAAACCAATGATTTTGCAAAAAAAACCCCTTAATCATATCGCCTCTGCAATAGGGTGTCCCTTAAAATCGAAGGTCGGGGAAACTTTTGCGACACCCCCCAATTTTTTTCCTTTTGCTATCCTAAGATAGTGTGCAAAATCTTAAATCGATCAGATAATATTAACACGTGCCCCAAACGGCCTAAAGTTTGAAAATTTGGACATTTTTTTCATTTTTTCAAAAAATTTTAAAAAATTATTTGAATATTGTATGGTTGAATATTTGATTTTTAATGCACCTAAAAGGACCCATTTGACCCATTTTCACTCGCAGTTGGGTCTTAATGGCCAGATTTTAGTCTTGACGTCACTTAGAAAATCGTTAAAATTCGTCGTTTTCTTAGAAAACACGTACAATTTAAAAATGCAATACCTATACTTAAAGGGTTTTTATTTCTTGGTAGCCCCTCTTGTAGTTCAAGGTTATGATATTAAACAATTTTGCAGGTGTTTTTTATGACATCTGGTGGGTTATTGTTATTGCCATTTAAAACGTTGGGGTGGGAAAGAGAGAAAGAAGGGTTAATGAGTAATAAGTGATTATAAAGCAGTAGAGCACATCAAAGGAATTGTGTCAGATGTACGATTGAATCGGAGATTTTACATATTTTGAGTATGCCTCCTAAAAATTTTAGGAATTCTATTTACCTCATTGACCATACAGATGAGGAGTTACGGGGTTCTAAACTACCATCTAATATTCAAGTACTGAGGTACTTATTCTTCAGAATTCGCAATCTTAAAGAAACGGCGGCGGTTGCTAGCATTGTAGTTGCAGAGTCTGTGATGGTTTTTTGGCAGAAAGCTAGAATTCCCATTAGAGAAAAATGTCACATAGTTAAAAAAATATTAGATTATTACAGTCAATGGAAATCCCTTCAAAAACACAGTAATCTACGATTCGAGCGACAAGTGCTCCATGAAGATGCTTTTTCTCAAGTATTCGAAGATCTTTTCGATATTGCTCATCAAAATGCTTTAGAAATGATTAATATAGATGAGGACCGAGAGTTCTTAAAACTTCAAAGACAAAAAGGTAGGCCGGGTAGTATGTCATCAGTTGATTTAAATTTACATAAAAAAGAAAGACGCAGACAAGAGAGAATCAGATCAGAAGAAAACAGGCGGAAACGTGCTGAATCTGATGCATTTAAAGGTAAGAAATTAATGATTTTACAACCCAATAAACTTAACTTAATTGATCGTAATTATTATATATCAGCCCATAGAGAGAAATTTTAAATTAATTTAACTTTATTTTTTTTATCAGAGAGTGTTCCGAGTATTGATGAATTCCCTCAAGAATCAACAAGCTCGACTTGCTTTTCCTGAAAAAGTTACACGAATACAGAAATGTAAATGAAAAAGTGTCTGAAGTAGCTGTTAAAAAGTTTGCCAACCATTTATGGTATCTTGTTCCTGAATGGGCAGGCTTAGCACTTTTGGATGAGTCTGTTCCACTGGAAGAAAAGAGGGAAATTGTAGCTGTAATTTTCAATGAAAGGGATGCTACAAATGACGTACAACCTTTTGTAAAAAGACGGGGCCTGCGGCTGTCTGTTTCATTAACGGATGTATCACAAGTTGTATCCAAATCAATAAGTGACTTTGTGAATCAAAGCTCTTTAAAAAGTTTTGAAATTTATGGCCTACGAATGGATTTTCTAAAAGAAAATCCCCTTGATTGGGAAAATTCGATAGATTTTAAACTTGCAAAAACCTTTTTCACGGATTTGCAGGTAGTGAACGATGCTGCTGAGCGAGGAGTCGTTTTGACTCAAAAGTACATTGGTCAAGTTCAAAAGGAGGAACATTTTCAAAATCTCTTACTCGTTTCCCAATATACACTTAGAGCCAAAAAAACATGTACAAAAGAAATACTGATTAAAAATGTGTTCTAAGAATTTTATTCATTTGCACATTTTGTTAGTAAATAAATAAGATACTAAGATAATATGTATGTATAGTATATAAAATGTATATGTATATGATGTATATAAGATGTATGATATGATATAAAATAAGGAATTAAACAGCTTAATTGTCTTTATAAACATGATTTTCTTTGAGTTTTATAAATATAAGATTCTTGAGGGGAGATTAGGTACGGGTAATTTAATCCAATATGGCGTCCGCAAATATACAATATTTATAATAAATACGATCATTTAAGTTTTTATACACTTTTATATCATTTTCGTAACCAATAATGTATGAAATTATGCCTTACAAAGATATTTTAATTCCCTCTTACTTTCCTGCTATATGGCCAAAATGTGCAAAATCAATGATTTTCTAATTGACGTCCAGACTAAAATATGGGCATTAAGACCCAACTGCGAGTGAAAATGGGTCAAATGTGTCCTTTTAGGTGCATTAAAAATCAAATATTCAACCATACAATATTCAAATAATTTTTTAAAATTTTTTGAAAAAATGAAAAAAATGTCCAAATTTTCAAACTTTAGGCCGTTTGGGGCACGTGTTAATATTATCTGATCGATTTAAGATTTTGCACACTATCTTAGGATAGCAAAAGGAAAAAAATTGGGGGGTGTCGCAAAAGTTCCCCCGACTTTTTAAAAAAACGCCCAAATAAGGGACACCCTACTCTGCAATCGCTTCATCCATAGAAGTGCATACTATGGAGAAAAAGTTTTCTTCTGAAAACTTGGGGAAATAAGTTATGTTATATTGCGCCTAAAGCGACGAAATATTCATGCGACTATTTCGACTCTGAAACGTACTTTCAACAAAAGCAAATGGTACCGTCTGTCCGCCTCGTCTCTTCCAAAACATAGGTTACTCATGGCCATGACATTGTGGGTTTGCCCATACAGCTGTAAGTTCCTCACATCGGGATTGTTCTGGCTTTCCTCTTCGGGCAACGCATATGCAATCTGCATGGACGCTCCCCCCAAGTCCAAGGCTCCGTAAGTCGTTGGCTCCCATGGCTGCGTTTTCTATACAAACGTAGTAATGCAATATATTTACTTCAATGTTACATTCATCCGGTTGATAATACAAAATACAGAAACGTGGTAGAACGGGAGAAGCAGAAGATCGGATAGTATCGTGGAAGCTATCGCAATTTATGGTTATAAGTGGATATATATATTTTCTTCTCTATGTCTAACTTAAATAGATTGTTTCAATGCTTCAGAAATTTACTCTGTAGAAAAGCGTTGACATAAGATGCACACATTCTCGTTAGCTGGGAACTACCTTACTTTTTTGTAAATTCAAATAAAAGAACAAATTTTCACCTATATCTAGTCATTTTTTTCTCTTTTAATTCTCTTTCATGTTTTTGAACTAAATTTAGTGTAGTACATAAATTTGATATAAAGTTATAACTTTAGATGCGTCCCATCGATAAAAGCACGATTTGAATAAAGAAATTTTCAGCTTATAGAAATATCATGAGAAACTTTATTGAAAATAGTGTTTTCACTGCAGTTTCTAGAAAGAAACAGTCAGCTATCAACCAAGAAACAAGACAAACCAAAACAGTGAAATGAAATTTATACAATTATTTTAGTTGATTGATTATAGTATTTTTTTTAAAAATTAAATTTACCAAGGGAGTGTCACTTATTTCCACACACGCATATACAAAACAGACATGGATTTAAAGAGGTTTTTTGAACTTTTCTTAGAATCTGAGCAAGGAGATAATTCCCTTCTAAGAAACTACATGCTGTCTTACCTGAGGAAATTCTAGAGTTTGTTTGAGGAAATTACAAGTTATCCAACCATATATCCCTTCATCACGGCCAGAAATTATTTCGATAGCTTTCACTGACAATCCAGTTTCATTTAGCTGATTATCCAAGTTATCCAAGATAGTGTCCACTTTGGTTGGGTTTGTTAAGCTACAGATTCAGGAAATAAAGCATGAATTAACACTTTGTTCTCAAATTAGGAATGTTTGTTGAACATGTAATTTTTATATTGCTTGCTTACTTAAGCAGCCTCATACCAGCTGTTGCAGCGAAATACAATGGAGTGGTTGGACGTATCTTGGGATCTATGTGACTGGTTACTTTTTCGGTGCAATTAATAATTTTGCTTAGATCCCAAGGATCCATTTGAGCTACACCACCTAATAAGGGAAAAACCTTATAATATTCCTTGGATTATGTAGAATAATATTTCAGGACATAGAATAAAAACAAGTGGTGACTTCAACAATGATTAGTTTTAATATTCATAATCAAGTTACTCTCCTTCACCTCTTTACCCTACACACGTGAAATTATTATTTAACGCATAGTAAAAAAACACGCTGGTAAGGTGTTTCTTATCTTAACTCCAATCCAGCGAATTAAAATTTTAAATAAATTTTTATTTCATGTTATGTTTAATGCAAATTTTTAGTTGATGTAATTGATGTTTAACCCCATATTCCCACTTTCCTAAAGATTTTTCCCATATTGTTTTAGAGAGGGTAAAGAGGATTTTTAAAAAATAGAAATTTAGAAAAAGAACTTGTGACAATATTCTATAAAGTGGGGTTCTAAAAAATTAATTTTAATTAATAATTAATTTTGGTAAATTATTCAAAATTTGTTGGATAATTCTCCCATTCAAATCTTGATTTAACACTTTAGTAACCATTCTCAAAAATTTCCGGAGTAACAATTTGTTTGTAGTGATTTATAAATTTGATATTATTAATTCATACTTCACTTCTCTTAACACACAAACTGCTTTTTAACAAGTTAAAAAACATCTAAAGAACCCAACTCACCACTCTACGAGTCAACAAATACCTAGAACTTACATTATTTTCAAAATGTAGGTATTTTTGAAGTAAATATATGCTATGAAGAATGCAGATTGGATCAGTAGGTCTAAGCTTACTTTTGTTAACAAAGGGAAGAGATCTCGAAATAGCATTGATTTTAAGTGATTTATTTCATCGTGTTTGTGGCTCCATCCTTAAATTTTTATGGAAATTCAACTGTAAAGAAGTAAAAAAACTTACCTTTAGCATAGCAGTTTTCGACTTGAGACACACATCCCGTTCCTTTGTGCTTGTCACCTTGCCATTTATAAACTATGGTATTTGTTTTTGTCGAACCAGCGTCCATGACAACACCATGCTGGAATAAAGAAGGTTCAGTAAGAGTGTATCTTGGGGGCCTCAGATCCATACATAATTAATTCGACAAATAAGAAAAAATGAGGTAGATTAAATCATTTTCTAGCATAAAAAAGAAAAATAGGGGTATATCCTGATATCCCATTCTTCATATATCCCCGTCAGATATTAGTTAAAAATATTTAACTTTGGGGCCCATCATTTTGTTTACTTAGTTACCTGAAGCCCTCGGAGAGTTATCATGTCTTTAAATTGTTTTTAGTAAATTGGTGAAGGGTTTCTTGTCTATTGTAAGCTGTTTCCTCACGTATTACATATGACTCTCAAAATAATTCAATTAATTTTAGCCTATATGTTAAGGACTACCCAAAGAAGCATACCGGTAGTGGTTAGTTAAAAATTCCAACTTATATCTTCCTTTAATTTTCCCATGAATTTGAAAAAAATTATAATATAAAAAATAACATTCTGTAGGGTTTTATTCGAGGTATTCGAACTAAATTCCTCAAAAGGAATGTCAAAATAAAAGTTTGTTATTTATTAAAAAAAAAACTTAAAATTACGGTACTTACATCAAAAGGATACTTCCCCCCAGTCAGTCCATAGACTAATGATATTGTGATGATGCCGACCACTCCTATGAGCAATGCTATTCCGGCTGCAATGAGAGGCCAGTTTTTCTGCAATGATGAATTATCTGAAAAAATTTTATGATTAAAATCACATGGAATAAAAAATTTCGTGCTAAGCAATCAAATGATCGAACTAAAAAGTTATTTGGAACAATCGTGCAAACAAAATGGAAATTCCAAATTGTTTCCAACTTTTATTTTGATATTCATACAAATAAAAAGTATAAGTTAAACGGAATATAAACAAAAGTTATATTCTGATACCGTTATAAATTCTATAACAATATTTGAGTTGATTTCGGCAAGTTGAATTTCTACCCTAAGGATATCCTACCTTTTAAAATTATTACCCATGGCCTTCACATCTGACCCTAGATAATTCAAGACTGCAAGCATAGATTTGGGGTCGAAAACATTTGCCGGTTTTACAAAATGATAGAGTTTAAATCTATGAAAGTGGCTGGCTAAATTATTTTCTTCCTCCAATGCCGAAGGATTTTGAAAAACTACCAAACTAACTAATATAAATAAAAAAAAGAAAAGAAAATTTGTTTCTTTTATAAAGTATAGTAACAACTTGATCTCAATTGATTCCCCATTACTATAAGCATATCCACCTTTTCAACAAAACTAAATATGTTCTCCGATCAGTCGGTTAGTCACGAATCTGGTAATATCTAACCTCGCATCTGCACCAAACTAATTTCATGATTATTATTCATAAATTGTGTTCATTAGATGTTTTTATCATAAATCTGAAAAATTATGAGATTTTTCCTTTCAAGGGTTCGTTAAGTATTTGTTTTTAAAGAGTACATAATCTATTTTTTTGCCACGCAATTGCTATGTATCAAAAAGTTATAGTTACCAGTATTATTAATGGGATGTCTTTCGCTTCGCTTTTGATCCATTTTGGTTAATTACTCGCAAAGAAGGCAATCAAAGCCTACTGCTCGAAAAATTAGTTACTACTGTTAAAATCCAAAGCTGTCTTTTGTTTCACCCCTCCCTATCACAACTTATCGATAAACAATTGGATAGAAAGGCATTAGCTATTTTCTGGGAAGATAATAATAGTATCTGAAGTGAGAACCGGCTGAACAGATAAAGGTCACACAGATCCGATAGCTCATTTGCGTAAATGCGATATATGTTCTAAAAAAGAAGGGAGTATTTGAGGATCGTCTTAAAGAGAGGTTCGTTCATTACACCGCATGTTGGGGTGTTCATTACCGCGTTGTACAAAATCAGAGTAGCACGAATCTGTATTATGCCTTTTTATGTAGAAGATAATGTAAGCTAGGAGAAAATTAATATTGTAATATTGCTCAAAATCACTTGTAATGCAATGTTCTCCACAGTGTAAATAAACTAATTACAAATATCGCGCTATGATGTGCAAATAAAGATTCGTAATATTTATGAATACTGCACTTTTTTGTCTGCTCTTTTCTGGCTTTGGTACTTATGATATGCCCGTAAAGAATGCGTGGTCGCGTCGTCTATTTCCTTGTTAACCTTCTGATAACTATTCAAAGATTGAAAATCCTTTATTTCTGATATTTCATTAGTGAAAAAAATTAATAATTAGTTTTTAGAATCCAAATATTGATATTAAAACTTGATCTTTCGAGGTACTTCTGAATGCAATACCCTTTCAAACTCTCAAGGCGAAAATTTACCTATTCCTATTTTATTCATTAATAAAAATAATTTTTTTTTTATCCTTGGTGTATTTCTCAAACCTAAGTTATCTATTTTAATTTTTAATAATCTTGAATTCCGATTTTTAGTCATGAAATTCCACTATACGACTAGTCTCCTGAATTTTAGCTTTCAATTGTGGGCAACGGCATCTGTGGCCGTTGAATCATGGAAAATTGACATCTGACCTATCTTTTTAGTACTCCTGGCAGCTTTCGGTGCCACATATAGCTCTACTTCCACCCTTAAAATTTCAAAATGTTTTGAAGCAAATCGAGCAAAATTTCGGTGTAATGGCAAACCTTCAATGTAAAGAAAATTACAGAACAAAATACAGAAACATGATGGTACTGTATCATGAAATCTTTAAGTATCTCAACTAAAGAACATGGGAAAATGCTGACCTTCGTAAGCTATGAGCAGATGCTGTCCATCTGAGATTCCCAAAGATGCAAGTGTGCTGAAGGGAGGCAGGGGTCTTCCTTTCGAGTCTGTGATGGCCAGACGATTATCAAAGGCCAGACCCTGCTGAGTGCAATAGGCCGAGATGAGGGAGGCTACAGTGGTCTGAGGGCCGGCCACCGACACGCCCACAGAGGTACCCCCAGAAGGTTGGAGGAATACCTGCATTGGATCTCCTGGAACAATTTTGAGGAGAAGACATCCACATTGCAACTGAAGTGGGATCCTGATTAGAGAGGTTTATCTTTGAGCTTTTGTTATTAAATTTTTTTAAGGAAGTTCTGATAAATTCTCATAAATGATTTTATCTTTTACTGAGTAGGAAGTATTACATGCTAGCGATTACCCAGGGACTTTGTTTTCCTTTTGGAGCATTTTGTGAGTAATTTTTGATCGATTTAAAAAAAGTTTCTTGGAGGTACTTAATATTTTTCTTAAATGAATAGTTCTAAAACATTTTTTCTATGAAAAATAATATTTTCAAACACCACAGTAAACAGAAAATCAAGATTCATAAAAAATCTTTATTAAGCACTATTATTTTATTTTTTTTTGTATACTATAGAGGTAGATTACTCAATGAATAAATACTGCTAATTATTTTAAGGGATTGTCTTTAACACTTGGGAGATTTATAATTTTGAAATACGGGTTCATTGAATATTGTTGTAAATCGAGAAAAGTTGAATTTGCGTCGAAACTATCTCATGTCTTTCGATTTATTGATATTCATTATGCAACAAAATCAAACACGTGATAATTAATTCTAATGATCGATAAGAACTCTTATGAGAAAACAGAAAATCAATGCGAATCCCAAAAAACCAACTGACAGTAAAATTTACCAAACAAAGCCTGCACTTTATAAATTTTAAGAATTTCGCAAAGGAGCAAATCAATATTAAACTTACCTTTTTTCAGCAACAGCACATTCATTCTTCGCTTGGCTTGCAAACACCAACTTGACACTGAATTTCTTCACTTTATTTCTGTACCGATTGAAAGTGCGTGTAAAAAAAAGACTAAAATAGGAGTTGGACCATGAGTTGGACAGAGACAAAACAGCTAAATACTGGCCTTTCGGAAGAGGTGACGTCAACAATATTGAAACTCGTGATTGTTAAACGCTCTGTGGTTAGACGGAAACGGAATTAGCATAGGAAATCAGTATCTTGTTTTTAGAAATAGACTCGATTTGAAGCGATTAAATTTCATTTCAAGTATTCTTTTTTTATTCAATTGGTTTTGATGGTTTTTCTGCTACTTGATCTAGAAGTAAATAATTTTTTCTGAGGTCATAGAGAGAGAGAGAGAGTAGTATTTCTTTCTACTGTGCAATTAAGTGTAATGAATTTCTATTCACCTTGGAGTGTTAAATGAATCGGATCAAACTTGTTAAAATTGAATCTTAAAAAACAAAATCTTACGCATTGAAGTGAACAGTGCAGATTGCCGATTTCCTTTTCAAAATTTGTGTCGAGTATGGAGGATGAAGTCTTAAACAACTGTTACGGGCAAGGTGATAAACCGGGCACTATTAAAAATGCCCTAAGTGAGCCGGGCAATGTGATAAGTTCAATGGCATTTATCAATGAGTATTTATCACTTTGCCCTAAATACGCGGGCATTATTAATAATGCCCGGATTTATCACATTACCCGTAACATATACAAAATGAGATGTAAAATATTAGTTAGAGTTAGACCAATGAGAACCAATAGACATGTGTGGTTTCGAGTGCTCTCATGCGGGATATGGCTCTTAATGAATTCAGAGTGTTTAGGGTGGGGTGGGGTAAAACTGTTATAGTGGGGTAAAAGGGATATGGATATGTTACGGGCAAAGTGATAAACCGGGCATTATTAATAATGTCCGAAGTAAGGTTGGCAATGTGATAAATTCAATGGCATTTATAACTATTATATCATATTTATATTATTTTATTATATTTATCACTATAATTATAATTATTACTTACTTAATTCAATTGATATTCTGTACTCTGATTCATCTTAATTGGATACTTACGTATTATCCAGTCGACGGTGTTGCGGGCGTCTAATTCAGCGGCACAGCTATAGAACAGTCAATGGGCTTTGATAACCTTTTTTGGTTTCAGCTGCATGGTTGACGGGATAATACGTAAAAACCCTTAATTGATTTGGAATACTGAGAGGAACCGTCTTGGAAAAAAATCTCCCATGGCAAAAAAAAAAATCGAATCATTTGCCAAACTGACACTTGTACCATTGGCTTTTAACCCACTCACCATACTAAGTTAGAAAACCATGGAAGAATTTCGATGTGTTTGAATATTGAATTTTTATTCTTCTCGTATAGGTCACAATCTCTTTGGACGGTCCTTTTTTTAATCGATTGAGAATGTTCCCAGAATATGGTATCTAGGTAAGTTAAAATTATGTAAGTTTCATAACCTTTGCATTGCAGCTAACAGCAAATTTAACGCTACTATCTTGGTAAACGGTACATACTTTAAAAATATCATTTACAATAGGGTCGGGTGAGGTAAAATGGATACATAAGTTAACTTAATTACTTTTTGTGTTTTGTTAACTCAATGATATATCCTTAATGAAAGGAACAATTGAGTTAAGCTAAAAAGCCATTTTTTGTAAAAACCTGTTTTTGAAACTTTTATTCTTGGGGTAGGATGAGACACTGTGACTTTGGGTGGGAAAAAGGAAATGAAAAAAGAAATTTTTTGCTTCCCACAGGAAATGGACTGTTCCCTATCGATGAACATGATATAATTGCTAAGTTGCCTCCAACAAAAATGATTGGTACCACTAGTTGGGCACAATCTAGTTTTTCTTTTTAAATAGGCTTCGCTAAGTATAATTTAAGAAAAATAACTGTTGGTTTTTACAATAAATAATAAGTGTGAATAAATTTCTGTTTGTATCATTTTTTCACCATATTTTTGAAAATTAAGTATGGATTTTAATTTTGTCCCATCCCACCTCGGCATCAGGGTAGGATGGGACATTTTTCTTGTTACTATAATTGATTTATAAAGCTTAAGTTTCAATTACTAGCATATAGTTTATATTTTTTAATGTATCTTAAAACGTTTCAAAATGTTATTCTGAAAGTTTCAAACTAGTACTAGCAAAACTCAATTTTTAAGAACTATTTAAATTTTAAAAAACTGGTTCACCCTACCCTACTTTACCTCTACCTATTATATTTTTTTAGTAAATTAGTTGCGATACTGAACATTAAAAGAATGAGATATAAAACTTTGATTCAGTAAGTAACAGTTTTATTTATTTTTTTACAAAATACTAACACAGAAAACATCTTCAGAATCCAGAAAATGCAGGATTTCAAAAGTTCCGGATTTCCGAATTTTAGAGGACTTAGAACATTGTAAGAACACATTACATGCAATAAAAACGTATAATACATAAAAACATGAAACAGATCAAGAGTATTGATTCTTTTTAAGTAATATAAAAACTCAAAACTAGCATTTACTCGTAGATAAAAGCAATTATTCTGTGTTTTTAACAGAAACAAATTAGAAATTAGTCCATTTATTTTCTTTTTACGGTCACAACTTTCTTTTAACTTTGTAGTTTTTAGAATTTTATCACTTTAAAAATCGTCCGTTTCAGGAGAGGATTTTCGGATTTTTAAAAGCCGTAATTTTGATAGATGAGATTCTTTTACAGTTGAACTTTTCCGATGTAAAATGTTGAGATGATTGATTTCCAAATTCCAAAAGATGACCATGAGAAACGTAGAGATTCATATTTCGCGCACCAATGTTTCTATGCCTTCCCATAAGATTGTGTTTCTCTTCTATTCTTTTTTGAGTGATAGCGATACACATAAACTACTGTTATGATGACCACAATTATGAAGATTAACAAGGACACTGTGAGGGCAGTTGCTGATGGCACTCTTGGAAACGGGGCTCTTGTAGGAAGAGCGTTTGTAGCGTTTATCATGTAACCTAGAGACCATACCACATCTTTTCCGGCAATCTGAAAAAGTACAAGGAATATCAGTGAAGAGAAAACAAAACCATTATACAGGGTATATCTGAAATAGTGCAAAAAATGATAGGACTCATCAGGATGAACAAGAATTGATATAGAACAAGGGGTCGCAAATGGGGTTTAACGCGTGGTAATAATAATAATAATATTTATTAACCAAACTATTTTTTTACAAACATAAGAACATATGTTACACCTAGGGGACTTAGGTGTCCCGTTCAGGTGTACAAAAAAAATTTTACGTGACAATTTTATATTCAAAGAAGAATAAATAAAGAAATGAAACAAATGAAATTTTTACAGTTAACATGTTATTTGTTGAAACTATTTGAGTTACAAGAAAATAGTCAAGTTTTTAAAGTTATAGAGGAGGATCGCTTAAGTACGAAAAATTGAATGAAGTTTGCAACAAAAATTTAAATACTCACTTTGGAAACAAACTTTATGTTATCCCATGTAGAATGATTGAAACCAAATCCATCAACCAAAACTCGGTTAATATATTGTGCGGTAAAGCAGTATATTGTGGCGTAGTCGGAATCGGAAATCTTTCTGACCTAAAAATTTAATGAACATTTTGTTGTAAATATTATAACATTTTTGTTGTTTACAATATAAAAACTGTATTTCAAAATTAACATTTACATAAATTAACATTAATATTTACTGTTGAACCATATTATAGAGTTTATTTAGGTTTCACACGGAGTTATAAATATTTTAAAAACTGTAAAGGGAGATTAATCTCTTAGAATATAGAAAATATTCTTATCCTTTTAGTGGTTAATATCGCATCTCCAAAGAAATGGAAGAAGACAATATTTTATACTAATATCTAGTTCTTTTTATTTTATTAACTTATTTATGCATCTCTTTCTTCATTACATAAATTACTACTGAACTACCAAGAAATCCTCATTAATTTATTCTTTGCTGAATGCCGTTTACCGGTCTTTATAAATAAATACTAAAAGTATTTGTAGTACAAGACTTACTTCACTTATGTCTCTTGCGCAATACTTTTCTACGACATCTTCGTATTGCTTTAGTGTCCCTTTTGTTATATTCAAGAAATTTGTTGCGTAGAAATATGATGCAAAAGCCTAGGAAAACAAAATTGATGAATATTTTATTTATCTTGCTCTAAACTTTATACTTTACCCGATATACCATTACCAAAACTTACCAGATATTTTTGGTCACCAGGAATGTTATTCAGTTTTCGGAAGCACTCTTTAAAATTATAATCTTTACAAACTTTATCATCAAGTAAGAGAGAGACGTTTCTTTTACAGTAATTGGGATCACTTGTACCAAAAAAGCTATACTGCCTCGTCTGAAAGAAGGTGTTGCACATTTTAATTGAAATAGGTAACTAGTAGTAAATAAGTTCAAAAATCATATTTCAAAGAATTTTCTTATTGGAAAAAATCAATGAAGTAACAAGTAATGTAATATATGTAGTAAATGAAATTGTAAATGTTTTATTCCGTATATACTCGTATATAAGTGATAAATGCGGTTATATCAATAATATAACTGGTTATTAATATCAACCGCGTGATAAAATTTTCTTAAAAATTTTAGTAAAAATGATAAATAAAGCAAACTTATCACTTTTACCGGTTATTACTAGTAATATCCGGTTTATAAATAGCAAAGGCATTTTGTTAAAGAGATAAATTTTAACAACTTTAGCTCACAAATTTCTATTTTAAATGTTTAATATTATTCTACCTCAGAAGAGGCAGATTTATAAATGTGTCACTTATAGACTGAAATAAATAAAATAAATGAAATAGTAGTAGTAACTCTTGTTGTATGCCACTCCAAAATTATTTTGAATAATAAATATTTGTTCGAAAAGTAATAATACTCCATTTTATGGATATTGAGATTTTTAAAAGTGGTACTTTCAGTAGAATATAATATAAAATAAAATAGTACAATAAAATGAAACCATTCGCGTTGTGCTTATTTAATTTTTATACTGTAATAAATATGATGTAAAAATCTTCAATATATTTGTGGAAACAAAATTAACTTTAAGAAGTCCTCAAGGAAATTATAATTTAAGAATAGATATAAGGACATTTTTTAACCATTATTTAATAATAATAATTTTAAATAAGTAAAGGCAAGTTTTGTTACTATTAATAATAACAACCGGTAATTATTTAGAACAAAATTATCACTTCTACCGTAGTGAAAGAAACATGGTAGGTACTACTTTCAATTATTTAGACAGATTCGTGTGACATCAGGATACAAAAAAATCCTATTAACTTAAAAAAGCATATGTAAAACTGTAAAATGTGGAATAAAGTTATAAAAATTTAGTGCCTACGATCATATCTCGGTCTATCCCAAATCGCAATGTGAGAATTGATTTTTCATTAAATTATAAAACAACAAAATTTCATTTCTTTTATAAAACATTCATGGGGAAATATTTTTTGGAAGGGGATTATTTCTTTGAATTACACTTACCCTAAAACCTGGATCTCTCGCCAAGTCAGCCGCAAACTTACTACTTTGAGTACATGGCCGGTCTAATAAATCAGCTCCTGAAATATTGTATATGTATCCCGATGGTAAACAAGGGTCCATTATGGTAGTTTCTTTTATATCCTGTTAAGAAAAAAATTACAGTTAGATGTGTTCTCTGTATTCAAAACATTTTTAAAGGATTTCTGGAACATTTCTTTAGTTGAGAGATATATGGAGGTTTTATGCTACTTTTTATTACTCTTCAGTAAAACATAATTTTAATTTTAAACCCATAGTTGGATAAAACAAAAAACTATCTGCGCACAAAAATTTCTTCAAATATTTTCTGCAAACTAATTAAGTGCCACCAGTCGTTTGAATTTTGACTTAAAACATAATATCAGTCCTATTGTTCACCTAAATATTGTAATACTGCTTCATAAGCAACAACAGTGAGAAAAAATCAATTTATCAAAAATTTAAATTATTTAAAAAGATTTTTTACAAAATTCTAACTCTGTTTCAACCCTCTTTTTAGTTAGATATTCCCATAAACTAATTAGAAAATAGTGGATGTGCATCTACAAATCCCTAGTATACTGTCCTGCGGTGCTTAATTAAGAGTTCTTTCACCCAATTACTTTTTTGGGGTATAATCAGCCTTCAATCTGACAAAGATTCCACGAATGGCGATACACAGAGATAGATATTTGTCAAAACAACGGAGCGACATGCTTCCTTCAGAAATCCTTGGTCTTGAATGAACGAAATCAACACATTTATCTCTTAAACCCACCTTCACCAAAAAGAAATGGTATCGTCTGTCAGCCTCATCTCTTCCGAAGCACAAGTCACTCTTGGCCAAGACGTTGTGGGTTTGCCCGTACAGCTGGATGCCCCACACATCGGGATTGCCCCGGCCCTCCTCTTCGGGCAACGCATATGCAATCTGCATGGACGCTCCCCCCATGTCCAAGGCTCCGTAAGTCGTTGGCTCCCATGGCTGCGTTTTCTATATGAAAAAATAACACGATTAGTAAGACTTTTCACTATAATGGTGCAAAATGTCCCAAACTGGATAGAGTATTCGCTTTTAAATAGAATTTCCCCCGGCAGAAATGCATACATATGATCATGCAAGTCATTACAATAGTCTGTTGATGTATTTTATCATCCAAATATTTCTGTTTGCTGGTTCAGAGGGTCTACGAAAAATTTACATGCATATAAATACTTCCAAGTATAAATTTTTATTAACATTAATTGTTCATATTTTTTTATCTTCTTTTTCACTAAAGGTAAAGTGCCAATAATAAAGTGTAGTAACACAAAATAGTGTGCCC
The DNA here is from genome assembly GCA_963680715.1 of Tetragnatha montana. Taxonomy (NCBI): domain Eukaryota; kingdom Metazoa; phylum Arthropoda; class Arachnida; order Araneae; family Tetragnathidae; genus Tetragnatha; species Tetragnatha montana. Next base: position 47,168,281 of record OY796679.1, on the reverse strand, counting down.
GACATTTGTTTTTAAGAAACACCCCAAGCTACAGATTGTCGCACCTTACCTGAGCTATTTCCAGAGTTTGTTCGAGGAAATTAGCAGTTATCCAATCGTAGAGACCTTCATCGCGCCCGGAAATAATTTCGATAGCTTTGACAGATAATCCAGTAATGTGTAGCTGATTATTCAAGTTGTTCAGAATTGTGTCTACTTTGTTTGGGTTGGTTAAGCTGTGAAAACAAAAACAAGACAAGTGAAGTAGAATACCTTATTCTTTTAAAACGTTCAGTATTTGTAGGGATTTACTTTGCTTACACTTACTTCAGCAGCCTCATACCAGCTGTAGCAGCAAAATACAATGGGGTAGTTGGACGTATCACGGGATCTATGTGACCGGTCACTTTTTTGGTACAGTTAACAATTAAGCTCAAATCCCAAGGATCCATCTCAGCTACTCCGCCTAAAATGATAAGAGTCATAAAATGAATTGTTTGCCATTTAATATATGTTTATAATTCAGGATTAAATAGTTTCAACGTAACTATTATAAACATTTTAGCATGGTGTTCCCTTATCATTAGGGGTAATCTTTTAATCCCATCTCACCAAACTAATTTTACTCTTAATCTTATTATATAATACTGTACCCTGTACCTACTACCTAAATATGTGATTGACATATCCTAAATGAGAACAAAGTTGAGGAATGTTTTAAATTTTCCACTTGGGTCTACTTTTACCCATTTTAATTATACATATTTCTCCCTTTTATTGTGTTAAAAAATTTTTATAGCTTCCGCTTATACTCATTTTGAGTCAAAATTAATTTAAAATTAATTTAAGGAAATCAGCAACTCTTCAACAGGTTATTAGACTCGAGAGTTTATTACCCTTTTTCCTTTACTGAAATAATCACACACTTTTATAATAAGTTCTACTTTGGGGTATGAATTCCAAGTTTTTTAAATAACTCCATTCACACCTACACCAATAAAATATCCTCGATTAATCTGAACATTTGTTAAATGATGAAACTGCGGAAAAACAAGCAAAGATTCCATGTGAAGGTTAATAATCAACAAAGGAGGAAAAGTATTAAAAAAAGCATCGATTTTGTGAGGTTTCGTCATGTATGCGTCTCATAATCAAATACTCAAGAATTTAATGGAAAATGAGAAAAATTTACCTTTTGCGAAACAGTTTTCGATCTGGGACACACATCCCGTTCCTTTGTGCTTGTTACCTTGCCATTTGTAAACTATGGTATTTGTTTTCGATGAACCAGCGTCCATGACAACCCCATGCTGAAATAAATCAGGTTTACTACAAATTAATCGAAACCTTTTGGCTGTATTGTACACCCTTTCTTGAAATTTTTAAAAATTCAATTGTTTTTTTTTCTTTGAATTTTTCAAATATGTATTATTTCGTTTAGAAACATTAACCTTTTAGAGTTTAAAATTTATTTTTTATGGTTTAAATACATCGCATTAGTTAAAAATACTTTGGAGCGTAAAGTTTTCTTTAGCTCAATAGCTTGAGAAAAACATTGAAATTTTCAACGCCTGTTGAGAAGGTTTTATTTGCAGCTTATCCTCTGTTTTTTTAGAAAGAGCCGAAATTTCACCCCAAAGCGGGGAAAGTACGCCGAGTTGCATCCAAATCTAACTCATCTAACTCCTTTTTAAAAACTTACGTGAGTTACAGTGACCCTGATCTCTTGTAATCTATAAATGGCGATAAATCTTTCCTATTTTCCTTGTACAGACACAAAATTACTACGTATTTTATAATTTAAGGTAAATTTAAAATGGCATTTAATATATTTTAATGGTATTTATTCCCCAATTACTTCACACTTTCTGTAAAAGGAGTAATGAGAAATTTGTGTTTATTTTCATTTGCCATTATTTTTTTTATATTTTTCTATTATTATTATTATTATTATTATTATTATTATTATTATTTAAATTTTCGAATATAAATTGAGCTTAAAATTATTTTAAGTATAATTTATGTGAATTATTTGAACCATAAAAAGATAATTCAGAAACATTTTCCAAGTTCTTAATTTTCTTTTAATAAGAAATTTCAAAGATTTTGATTTTTTCGATCTACAACCTATTTAATTAGCAATTTCCAGAACCTCTTCTTCCTATGTATAAAAAAAACTTAGAAATACGAATATTTAGTAGTGTTAAAAGCATTATCTCACGCGCGCGCTCCAATCGGAAGATTAGTTTCAATAAATTTATAACAAATTTTGAAAAATAATTACTTTTTTCTGCATAAAGTAGTTTTATAAAATTTGATCAGCTATTTTTGTATAAAAACGCATAATAAAATTGGAAAATAATCGGAAAAAGGGTATTTCTCTAGTTCTTTATTATTAAAAGTAAATGCAACCAGAAAAATAATAATTTAAGTCCCTTTTACAAAAGTCTATCCAAAAATATTGACCATCTAGATAGACTAAAATAAAATAGTTCTAATATTTAGGTGTAATAGGAAATTTAAAAATTATTGGATGCTTAATATTCTTTAATTAAGTGAATCGTCTAGTTACCATCGTCGCGCGCGTAAGCAGGATTCATGGTAGCAGCAACATTATTTATAAATTTTAATTTTCTTTGGGGTATAGTTTATCATTGTTTTATATCGCGGAAAAATTTTAAAATACATTAATTTTACTTTTTTCTTTTAATTATAAAAAATTAATCTTCTTTGACATTCATCAATGTTAAAGTTTCTAAGTTTATTTAAAAAAATAATTTAACGTATATTGATGTAGTGGGGGGAAAACCCTTAGCTTTTTACTGAAAAAGTTCAATGCAACTTCGATTGGGAGAAACCCATAACAACTTACGGTGAAGGAAACTTAAAAAAGTTTGTATACTTTTTTTATCTTTTTATATTTAAGACTAGAGAAACATATATAAAAACATATAAACAAAAGTTTAAAAAACCCGCTTTTATTAAAATGTTCAAAAGAGTAAAAAATCTGGTTACTAAAATGCAGAATTTAAAACACATAAAACTTCAGTACTTACATCGAAAGGAAACTTCCCCCCGGAAAGTCCATACACTAATGATATTGAGATGATGCCGACCACTCCTATGAGCAACGCTACTCCGGCCGCAATGAGAGGCCAGTTTTTCTGCAATGATGAATTATCTGAAAATTTTCGAGGATTACAATCGCATGATCAAATGAAAACAAATAAACGATCGGTTGGAAAAATATTTCGACCAAATGAGAAATTTTACCCATTTCTAACAAACACAAGTTCACTTCATTATTATCTCCACATATGAAGTCACAAAAATTTTGAATTCAAAAATCTTAAAACTCTATGTCAATAAATACTGTGATGTTCCGATACATCCAGGTTATCCTAAGCTTTCGAAACCAACGTGCGAATGATATGAAGTCTCCGGACTGTTTCCTCATAAGTATTTTGGAGTTTTGTCCTTCGTTAGTTGACGTCACAGAAAAGCATGTTAAACGGATTTTGATCGAAAGTGGCATACAGTTGTAGCATATCAACTTTCTACTCATCAGGCATTCCATGTCTTAAAGAATTATTACCTAACCTTCATCCTTGACCCTGAGGAGACTCCAAGGATAGACCTAACGTCGAAGAAAATATTTTACAGCAATACAAACCGTTTGAAGTTTAACCTATGAAAGTTACCATCTAATTTTAACATTTTTTTCACCATTGACATAGAAATATTTTGACAGATTACCGATTCTAGTAAATAAAGCTCAATTTATAAACAGTCGTGTTAGTTTAGTGAATGACTCACAAAAAATTCTAGTAAATTTACAAAACTACCAATAATTTCAACATGAAGTTAAGAATTCATATCCAGCAAATACCATATTCTAAACACTCAGTGCACACGAATGTATTACAATTAAGCGGGTTTTTTTCTCGAATTAAATGTCATGATGTGAAGTTTTTAATGATGAAAAACTATAGTTTTTGAAAGTTAGTGTTATCATTGTTTGTTGTGTTTTCACTGATTAATGCTGCGTAAAATGTGAAAGGTTGGCAAGTCAGTCTTTTTCTCTGAGGTTCAAAGCAACATTCTCCACAGTTTTTTTTTCAATAGACGGCATGGTTGGATTTTAGAGGGAGACTAATGGCTACATAGAAACATCTTTTTTTAAAGGGACAATGAAATATTATAATATAATCGAAAGAAAAGAACCCAGAGTTTAAGCTTTCATTATTTTTTGAAAAATTCTTCATAAAACAACGAACTAAGATTATTTCAGCTATGAATATTATACTTAATAAATGAACTATTTGATAGATTTTAAATGAACTCAAACAAAAACCTCTAGAATGTTCAAACGGTAAATTAGAGGAAAATTGTGTGGAATAAAACTATAGAAATATTTAACGTATGATAGTAGATTTAAAGACTGAAAAAGATTGACTTCAACAAATTTAACATTTTGTTTTTGTGAACCGTTTACAGTGAGAGTTGTGAGTCCTTCCATTTAGGGAAAATATGGGAACATTTGTGATAATTTCGTAAAAACAGTTATCTAGTTGATCTAGTACAATATAATTTAATGATTTATCACTCTACCAGTTTTAACCACGAAGGAATGAAGCTACAAAGGTTCAAAATTGACCACACTTCGAGAATCGCCAAAGCAATTTCATTTTTACCCAGACTTAACCCTATCTAATCTTCAATACAAGGAAGCATGCATTTCAACAACGGAAATAGAAAATGATTTAGAAAAGCAGGGGGAAAAGACCAAAGCACCCAAATCTAACTAAGGACACCCATTGGGACTGCTGCTGACCTTCGTAAGCTATGAGCAGATGCTGTCCAGCTGAGATTCCCAGCGATGCGAGTGTGCTGAAGGGAGGCAGTGCTCTTCCTTTCGAGTCTATGATGGCCAGGCTGTCGTCAAAGGCCAGGCCCTGCTGAGTGCAATAGGCCGAGATGAGGGAGGCTACAGTGGTCTGAGGGCCGGCCACCGACACCCCCACTGAGGTGCCTCCAGGAGGTTGGAGGAATACCTGCATTGGATCTCCTGGAATGAGAATGGCGGAAATGACATTCATATTGCTGATGAAACTGGAGTGGGATCCAGACTGGAGTACGATTATCTTCGGAAGTTTTGGCTTACGTGGTAATGGGAGGAAAAAAGCTTAGTAAGGAATATTACATGCGAGTTTTTTTACCTTTGGAGCGCCTCGTGAGTTAAACTTATTGTAATTACTATCTTGTAAAATTTGCAACCTTATATTGATTTTGTATTTAAATTTTTTTCCCTAGATAATATTCGGCTAAAACATTAATTTATTTGAAAATTTTATTATCTTCCTATATGCATTATTAATGTATTCAAATCCGTTAGTTGAATACATGTGTTGAATACATGATATCTGATACAATGTGTTTTATGTGTTTCATTAGTTTCATAGGGTTTCTCTACCCATTGAAGGAAAAATCAAAATTACCAGTTATTTTTAGGAGATAGTTTTCACCCGCCAATGGATGAAAGAAATCAAAATTTTGAGATGGGGTTGAGTTTTATATCGTGGTGTGAATCAAATTTTTAAAACAAAATATTTAATACAAATATTAAATTTTAACTGCGATGTTAGCGCAAAAATGTTTTGCACATTAATAAATTACTGTAAAAAAAAGCATTAATGTAAAAACAAACTAAAGCATAAGAATGTTAGCATATGCACTATAATAGGGTTTGACGTCAAAAATATAATAAAAGAAAAATGAAATAAAACGTTACTTCTTCCAGCAACACGAATATACTTCACTTGAAAGCGAAAGGACTATAAGAAGTTTTCACGACTTGGTAAGAATTGAGAGTGCATGCGGTAGAGCTAAAAATACGGAGTGGACAAGAAACAGCTAAATGCTGAACTTCCGGAAGAAGTGACGTCAGTAATGATTGGAACAAATGATTTGAAAACTGACCCATACATTCGCCTGGTAGACTGAAATTATCTAGCTCGCAATATAAATAGATTGGATTTGAAGCGATTATATGTATTTAATGTGCTTTGTAATTAAGGTCTTGCGAATTTTAATTATCCTTGAATTGTAAACTCATTCGATTCAAACTTGTTTATTAAAAGGCTATGACATTGCTGACAACCAGATTTTTCAGAAGATACAAAGATGATGGCTAATATTTACGGCATGTGAATAAGTATGAAAAATAGGTCATAGACATGGGTGTATTTAAAAGCGTGTTTGGGTGTGCACGGTGCAATGCTCTCAGTCATTTCAGATAGTGCTTCTCTGTATTTCCTTGTAAGAGGGATTCAATAGTCGTCTAATCAACTCATTTGGAAATTGAAAATTAAAATAGTCTAAGTGGAAACTATGGATAAAAGCGCACGCCACTTTAAACTATAATAGTTAATTCGTTTTCCTTTAAAAAAAGAACGCATGACCTTTTTTTGTTGCACCGGTAGTCGGTATAGTCAGATTAGTCTGTTTAGTGCACAACCAGTTGCGTCTCTCGTTTTGCAATTATTTTCAGCTGATTTAAAATATGTCAGCATGCCCTTTCATAAACACAATTTTATTAGTATTAATTATTTATTATTATTTTATTATTAATTGTTATTATTTTATAAATATCAATCGTTATAATTTTCTATTAATTGTTTATTGTTTGATTTGATATTAACGCTTTTTATTTCCCTCAAATAAAGTTTAAAAAAATAAAGTCATTGTAAAAATGAGCAAATTTTTTAACATGCTAACATTTTGTAAAACGGGTATATTGTTTTGAAAATTTTTCACTAACATTGGCGTCTCTGTACTCTGTAGTTATTTGTCCTAACCACCTCCATACGTCTCCATTCATTTGAAATGCAATCGTTTTTCCAATTAATACGAAATGAAAACTAACTACAAAAGCATAAACTGTTCATTAATCACGCAAAATCAATCGAAATTCCTATTAAATAACCCATATAAAAACAAAATAAAATCAGCAAGAACAAAGAGGGTGTTGTTATAAATAAAAGGGGCGCGATCCAAGAAAGTAAGAACCTCTGGTTCAGTATACAACAACGAATCTTCCGGGGGAAAGTTTTCCAAGGTCGCAAAAACGAGACACTCACTGAGACACTTCCGTAAAGATGGGACGAAACACGTGAGAATCGAAGCCTTTTGACTACATTTTCATATAATTAAAGCATTCTGAAACAGAGCGAAGCCCTAACAAAAGAGGAGCAGACGCATGCAGCACAGCGAAGCAATTTTAAACCTCAAAGTCGTTTATTTCGTTTCGTCTTTTTCCCCGACAAGTCTGACGCATTTTCGCTATTCACTGCGCCCTCGTGGCCCAATGGATAAGGCATCGGTCTCCTAAACCGGGGATTGCGGGTTCGAGTCCCGCCGAGGGTAGTGCGAAATATTTTTTTAATGGATCCCTAATAACAGCTACGAAATATGCTATATCTGGGAACCGATGTCCAATGGAATTAGCCGTTCTCAATCCTTGTGGTTAACTTTGCTTTCAGACTATACATTTTTGACATTTTTCCGACGATATTTTTATTTGGACTGTTTTGAATGAATATTCAAAATGCAGTTGATATTGTCTATTGCTCGGTAATTTGGGGAATCGGGGCGGATTCATGGGATGCAATGCCCCCCCCACTTTTCTGTTTATTCCAATTGAATGGTAAGTGATGTCTTCAGAGCAACTTACAGATAGCATGCCCCCCACAAAAAAAAGTCTAGCTTGCTCTCCAGGTTCTTCGCCCTAAATTAAGTCATCTATCTAGTGCTTTTATATTACATATTTTTAATCGAATGACTTCAAATTTTATGCGAAGAACATATCTTTCATACTCAAAATCTTACTAGCAAAGTGACAACTATTAAATTAAAAAAAAAACTTTTCAAGTTATTTAAAATACTAACTATAGGTATATTTATATATACCGTACCTATATACCGCGTGAAATTTATGGTTCATGTGGTTAGCTACTGATATGGCTAGTCCACGACTTACCTTATCCAAACCTCATTTATGCGAAAGTTCTTTTTTTATTTACACAGGGAACAGATGTTTCTTTTTAAAGCGAGAGACTTCGTGTGTGTTTTGTTGTTTCAGTGCGCTTCTAATCATGTCTACCCAAAGCGATTCAAAGAAGTCAAAAGTGATAGCGATTTAAAAGATGGAGAAGTAGAATTCCCAGTTAGGTAACACAGGATGACTATTCTTATCAATAAATGACAACAAATATTGTATCATGGATGGTTACACAAGTGTACTTGTGCAAATATCGAATCTTTTTCGAACAGCCAGTTTATCTCGTGTTAAGTGAATGAAAAACATTTTACTCTATTAAATTTACAGATAATCCCTTTGTTAATACATTTTATATAGCGCCACAAATTATTAATTTGTGGTGTCCGAAGGTCCGAACTGAACTCTGGGTGACACAAACAAGGGGGCAATTTACGAAATTTTTAAAGATATTCCTGAAACAATTGACCTATTCTCACGTAGGAAAAAAATTATTTTCAAACTATAACTAGCGGGTTTATAGGAATTTACACCCCCCCCCCCAGAAATTAAACAAGTGTTTATGTAAATATTTATCTTCTTTCAGTAACTTTCTTTAAACACTTAACTCATAAAAAATAGTTATTTTCAAGAAAGAAAAGCTGTAAGGGATTTTGCGGAAGTCCGTGTTTTTTAAAATTAAAAAAAATCTATGACAAGTAGGGGAAAGTGAAGCAGTGGACCCCCACTGGAATTTATTTTGAAAATTGACTACAACTGTGTTAAAAGAGTCTTACATTTAACATAAAGTTTTACTTCGAATATTTTAACGTTTAAATCGCCCTATTTTATTCCGAGTCTTATGACAAACAATAAATTTCAAGGTTATAAAGATGTTATGCTCATCTTCTAGCCTCATATTTTGTGAAATTGCGACTTAATTAACCTTGTTAGCCTTAAATTTATTAATGATGCACTAAGGAAACACGTGTATCAAACTGTGTGTTCTCTTTTACCTCTTCACTTTAACTCTAAGTACTGCCCGCGGGCTGAATCCGGTCCTCCAAGGGCTTCCACTGATGCTCTCCACTAATTTCCCAAATAAATAGATAGAATATTAATCAACAAATTTTTTGTCAGTTTTTTATAAGACGGTTACACCTATTAAACATCTTTTTTCAGTTTAGAAAACAATTCATGTCCTTAATTGAATCGTCAGTTTTGAAAAGGGAATAAGACCAAAAACCAAGTTTTGAGAAAATCGAAAATAAACTGTATAAGTAATGGAATTTTAGTTGTATAACCACCATATTTGTACTGGAAATTCAGGACCCTATTTAAAGTACAGAATAACCATCGAAAAAAATATAAGTTCATTCAAAAAATTTGATGGACTTGTTCCCTTTTTCATCCTTATGAAATTTCAGCTGACAAAAAATCTTAAAAAACATTTTATTTGACTATATTTATGCTTAGTTTACAGCCCAAAGAATAATAAAAGATAAACAAATTACCTTATATTTTAAGTTTATTTAAAAAATACAATGAATGGACATCGATTTTGCCAATTTCAAGGGGCTATATCTGTCGATAGGGGGTAGTTATTTTTTCCCTTTTTACGCTCATGTGTAGAGCGTAGTTACTTAAACGTTTAAAAAATGTTATTTCCCAGTTTTGAATTTCCTAACCAAAGTTTTACCAAGATTGCAGCAAAAATCATGAAAATTTAAGAAAATGCGTTTCATCCTAATCAATATTATTTCTGCCCCAATACGGCTTTTCATGCAGTCATCACTCCAATGAAAAATTTTAGGGACCCCTGACCTAATTGAATATAGTTGTAGTAACAACAAGAAATAAAATTAGATCAATGCCATGAAATAAATTTTCAAAAAGAAATCTGATTGAAAACGTTTCGCGTCTGACCTTCACAATATAGAGCCTCAAATGATGTTTACACGTGTAATATTAATGAAATAACAGGTTTAATGCGCAAACCCCATTTTCTTTCCCATCCTAACCTCACAATACAAAAAGGTTAATTTTAGCTTTTCACCATCACAGGAACAGCATCCATCAAAAAATTGCGCAACCCTTGGCACCCAATGAAAAACCTGACTTCCTCTGTTATGAAATTTCTACCTGACACCGAAGACAAGAAGTTCAAGATTGTTGATTCCCAGACACGTTCCAATTCAACTCCGTGCTGTTTGGCTCAAAAAGATGAAAGAGAAAACAAACGCAACAACAAAACTTGCATCTTTGAAAGAGAAATTCAAGGTAAGGTGGAAATCGCACAAAGGCGTTTCTTTGGACAAAAGTGAATGGGGTAATTAACATGTAATTACATTTTCAGTTCCCTAACTTCCGTATAATAAGCAGGGGTTATTTTCACAAGATGTTTATACAGATTACCTATACACAGAGGCATATTTTAAATGGGTTTATTGAAAGGAACTCTTTCTTCCGAGTATAAAACACTTCGAAAGATTTAATTCTTATAAAATGTAGTTTTATTCCGATTGTATAGAAAAAGCACTTGTTTTAACTTAAAATTAAGCATCTTCCATTGAGTCCTTATAAACATAAAGTGCAATTTTATAACGACCAAATTTCCAAATTAAGGGAAAAATTATCTCAGTGGGGAAATCCTTCCAGAAAACAGAAAGACAAGAGATTTTATAACTCCTTAATTTGAGAGAGGATATTTCTTTCATTACATTAATTTAGGTAATGACATTATTGATTGTAACTTAACAAAAAATTTAATTTTTAAACCGCTTATAAGTTTAAAATAAACACACACCATTTGCATTTGTTGAAAAACGACTTTATTCCTTAAAGAATGGATCTTTGCACTGAGAGAAATGACAATTTCAAATCTGAGTATACATCGGTAGTTTCATTTTGATATGAAACTTTTCGTTTCAAATATGAAAACACAATTATATTTCAATTTTAAAATACCAGAACTACTAAGTTTCAAACCATTCAATAGTCACCACTCAAATTATATGTATTTTTGTTTAATGTTTGCAGTTTATGAGATTAACCTTCCCAATCCCAAAGAAGGTGGCTAATATTTAAAAACGTGATAGCCCGCCTCGCTCAGATGCCGCATCACACTCTAATTACAAGTAGACTAGTAATCACATTCTGATTAAATACTGTAGTACCATCGAAGGGGGTAATTTTGATAAAGGCCCGAGGACATGATGTATCATTTTTGAGTACCAGCATATTTTCAGAAATGAGTTTATACATGCTTCAAACTTGAGTAAATTTGATTCAGAGCCAGTTTGAGTTTGTGAAATACTCAGATTTGAGTACTGTTTTTTTTTTACTCAGTTTTGAAAATGCCGTTTTAAGGAGTGTGAGTGGCAGACAGTTATATTTTGTTGGATAAATTTCTAAGGAATTCTTTATAACGAGAAAATTGGTATATGTTACGGGGTGTGTGATAAATCCGGGCATATTAATGCCTGGTATATCTCTTTTTCCGTAAAATAACTATTCATATTTAAATTTATCCCTAAAAATTTGCCGATATGATTGTATCAAGGATTGGTTGAGTAATACTTGTTAAATAAATGTTATAAAAAATTTTATTTGTGGTTAATCTATAATTAAATGGTTAATTGTTATGTGTGATAAGTTTTTATAAAAGAAGTGCATCAGAATGGAACATTTTGTATTAAAAGGGTAAAGGTAGTTGAAATTATTATCTTGAATGATTCATCTTAACTGAAGGGAGAACAGTAAAGGAATTCGTTGTTACATAAGCTTATTGCTCCAAATTACATAATTTGGAACACAAAGAATACCTTCATCCTACATCCTACACTTTCGTTGTCTGAATTTTTCGAATTAATAGATGAAATTTCACATTCTAAAAAACTTTTATGAGTAAAGGGAACTTTTTGTGGTTTTGTATTTGTTATCAAAAATCTTATTATCGATATGGGGGGGAAGGATAGGACTTAAAACACATCGAGGTACGATTCTATCTGTTGGGGCTAATGCTGATAAACTAATGCGCTATTGTCTTTTAAAGCGTCTGACTGAGTACAATTATATCTATTAAGATATGATTCAGAAAAAATGGCATTAAAATTCATCCTATGTCATCCTATGCATTATGCCTGAGTAAAAATATCCCACTGAATTGTAAAACCTTCTGACAATTAAATTTCTTATAAAGGTTATTCAATATTTTAGTAACTTTTGTAAAATTTGCATCAAACCATGGGGTAACTTTTATAAAAATTAATTATCGTTTTTTACAGATGACCCAAAAGAACTTTGGTATTTACTTAAAAATATCTTCGATTCTTTTAAAAGGCTTATTAATCATTTATTAGTCATAATTTATTAGTTATTTATTATTAATCGTTGATATAGTATAACTAATATATCCATAAATTAATTTAACACAAAATACAACTATATACATTATAGAAAAGAGTTTAAACACGGGAGATAAACATAATTGGTTCAATTATTAATGTTAGGGAAATTTTTAAGTGCGCGTAGTATAACATTTAATTTAAAATATATGTTATTGAACCTGATTTAGAAACGAAGGACGAAAGATTTAAACTTTATTACCACATTAAATTACTCTCTTGCTTTTGTAAATGATTACACAAAACCAGTTTTGTGTTTACGCAACGTTCAAAATGGAGACTTGTCTGATTTTTCGCTTGAGTTGCATTCTGATTATACCGATTATGTTTTCAAATGTTTCTCCAATTTTTTTTTCGTTTGCGTTTATAGAAGTAGTACGTAAATTTTAAAGGAATATAAACTTTTACTATTTAGTTTTTAAGCAGTGCTTTTTGAAGGTGTTAAAACCAAGTAGCCATACAAGTAGCTGTTTATATTTAATAGTAGTACATTAATGGGGAAAAAGCTTTTGTTAATGTTCTTAGTATATTGGTAGTAGTAAATGAAAAGCCACGAATGAATGAGAAAGTAGTACAAGTAGCCATTCATAAACTACTTCACAAAAAAAAATTCCCATAATTATAAATACTACTCTTTTACTACTAAATCAAACCAAATGATGGAAGAAATCCCTCTGATAATTAACTGCAGCGAAATAGTATTATTTTGGATGCGATGTAACCCATTCAGCCCAAAGACGCCCAAGATTACCATTGGATCCTATGGAAAATTTAGAGCGGTAAGGTCTGAAAGGGGAAAAAAGTCTGGACTCCCTTTAGTTACAATTTTGATTACGTCACACATACAAGACCCCATCCCTCCCCCTAAACGTGTGACATAATATATGAATGACCCCCCAAATTGTAGTTTTGTTATCGTTAGTATTGTAAGTCAACACACAATTCCACAAATGTTTTCTTCCTTTCACTATTTACGCTTTAGGCAATCAAATGAAAAAACATTAACTCTATAGAGGAGTAAAAACCACCAGTTTTATGGAAATACTAAAAGGAGAAATAACATTTCTATTGGAAAATCCTTATACGTACGAATACTAATTTTGAAACTAAAAACTTTTCGATTTCTTTATCTTTGACCTAAAAGTTATAAAAGCCTTACTCAAAAGAGAGTAAAATTGTAGAACTATCAGAAAAGAAATTACAAAATTTTTTACACATGTCCCCTGGTTTAAATTTCTCATTATAGATCATCGAATTTCAACACTTCAGTAAAAAATTTCATTACAGTTTCTTTGACACTTTTCAACACATCGAATGACTTTTCATTTTAGATTTACATTGGTAGCCATCATTTTACATGAAGCTATCTTAACAGAAACTTCTTATCATTTACTACTACTAATACTAAGAACATTAACAAAAGCTTTTTCATCATTAACGTACTACTATTAAATAGAAATTAACTGAAATAAGAGAGTAATGTGATATAAAATTCCAAGGACAACGTTCATCGACCTTTTCTCTCGATGCTTCGGGATAGACTGAAAATCCATCCTTTTATCCTTCATAAGACTTCTTTTCAAAGTTCATTTAACCTCCACTAATTTGTCTACTGAGCTCGTCAGTTACAGAGTAGACCCACAAGAAGGGAACAACACCTGAGACGGTAATACCCTCTAAGGTGTGATTCTTGGCGGTGAAACTGATGAAGTAAAGGGAACAGCTGGTTTAATGGGAGTTTTGGCCTTCGCTATATTTTTGGCTGCTTTATAAGAACCTGAGAGAATTCTCCCTCTGTCGTTGTTTTGAGAGGGAACAACTGGTAAAGGTTTTTCTTTGCCAGAAATCGGCAATTTTTTATAACATCAGTTGATATTTAGGATCGATTTTTTTATTTGAAAAAAAAAAGGATAAAGCGATCCCGTTTTTTTCAGGGCATAATGGTTTTTTGTAAGGCGATGGAAAACGAGTTAATTGCGAAAAAACAACATCTCGAATTCTATAACATATAGAATGAATTTTAATTGTATCGTCAGTTTAAATTTCCTTTGAATAATTAAGTATTCCCTTTAAATAAGTGCAAAAACTAAGTTTTGAGGAAATCGAAAAAACTGTAAAAATAATGGAATTTTCGTTGCATAACCACCAAATTCCGGACAATCTGTTCTCAACCAGAACCATCAACCAGAACAATCATTGAAACAAATGTAAGTATATTCAAAAATATTTTACAGTTGAAAAAAGGTTGATGGATTTATCCGCTTTTTCAAACTAATGAAATTTCAGCTGAAAAAATCCTAAAAAAACTTTAATCAACAATTAAATTATATTTCTGCTTAGTTCACAGCACAAAAGTAAGTGAAAAATAAAAAGAATAAGACAAATAAAATTAAAAATTATTTAGAGAGAAAAAAGAACGGGAGACAAAAGACAACGAGAGATGGAAGAGAAATAGAGAATGAAAAAAAAAAGGAATGAGGAATGAAACTATCATTCTCTTATATTTCACATTCCTATTTCTATTTACACTGCAAATACGTGAAACACATTTGCAACGCTAAGTAAACACAATGTAAACACACAATTACAACGAACACTTCTAATCAAAAGAGTTTCGATTGTATTGCGATTGTGTTCTGTAAGAAAAGATAGAGTTGCAAAAGTGTTGGTAGAGACATAAAATGTGTTCTTATGGTGTTGCGAGCCAAATTTAAGAACACTTTCAGATTCCAAACATATTTTACAACACTCTTTTTAGAACACATTTCCAATACTTTTCAAAGATATTCAGAACACTACCACAAAACATTTAGGGGATAAAGTGTTTTACCTAACAACACAACTAAAGTGTTGTTAATTTGAAGACAAAAAAGTGTTTATTTTTGTGTGAAGCCTTTGCAGCAAGCACCCCTCTATTTCTCATTCCTTTTCCTTTCCAACTTCCTTTCGTCTCTTTCCCTCTTTCTACTCTTTTCTTTTTATCTCGCATTTCTTTTTTTAAGGAACACCAAACCCAACAAATCGATTCATCTCAATACTTCAATTGAAACCTTAGCTCTAAATTTTGAGAGGAACCCTTATGAAAGTTCGTCAATGACCTCTCCACTGCGGCTATTCTAATTTGACAGACCGAGATCGTTCGCCCCAGCTGTTGCGTCCCCGATCTGTCTCAGATAGCGAAGGAGTGGCGATAAGGAAACTTGGCAGCCCTCTCCATTTTGGCAGAGAGGAATTCTCATTCACGTGAAGATAGCCCCAAATGGAAGCTTCTTGAGGAGGGGATGAGGAGGAGCGAAGTCTTGAACACGGAAGAAGGGTTTCTCAGTAGGATAACCAAGTTCGAATTCTTGACTGATTTCACCCAGGAACAGTCAAACATATAGGAGTCAGTCGTACATGAGAAAAAGAGTGCACAACTGAAACTGTTGCACTAGAAACTCGTAGTATATGTGTAAAGTGTAAGGTAAGAATTCAAGAAAATATCGAAAAAAATTTGCTCTCTTGGTCCAAGGAATGATATCCTTGAAGCTGTCTAGCTAATTCTGAAGAAGAAATCTTGAATTTTTGTGAACAAAACAGCAAATATTCAATCTTCTGTCTACTAACTCTAAGTCCCCAAGACATATGTGGAACTCAAGGAAGATAGTTTTCTTGTTGTTTTTTTCCTTCCTAGCACCAAAAGTACCTAAATTTAACCTCGATAAGCGGTGATATTGTGCAAGACAGCACAGTCTAGAATTGGATATACCTTGTTGATATAAGAGAAATGTCCATTGACCTTTCCGAAAAAATAGTGTTGGAACTGGAAGTTTGACTCGGTTTACATATCTTAAGGCCAATATCAGAGAATTTTGAGCATAGATTTCAAACTTGAAGGTTTATATTGATCCATATTTTCACAGATACTTTGAGATTTGACTATGCATCACCGCAAGACTGATGCCATTCAACCAAAAAAAAAAACTTAGCAAATTGAGGGAAACTGTAAGAAACAACTCTCTCTACACCAAAAGCGCTTGCACAATCTACACTTTTACATCGATGTGAACCGAACCGAATAAGACTAATATGCTGAACTGTACTGTGCGACTCATAACAGGTAACAATGTTGACATTTAACACTCACTCGAATCGACAAACTAGACCATACCTTATCTTCACTTCACTACGCTGTGTATCAAAAAAGATATCTCTTACCTGGTGGGAGAGCCTGAGTAAAGAGATATCAATGAAATCGAAGCTACTCGCTTGGCGCTAGGCATGCAACGAGATAGCGCGACCTTGTCGATCAAAGTGTGGTATTGTTTCAAAACACTTGAACCGATCGCTTTATCGAAGTTTCCTGGTGGGCGACTTCCGTGCGTTGCTCTTTTGCATGGACACTGCGGTTACAATCGCTCCCATTATGTTCATTCAGTAAACCTTGCATTCCTCTTTTCAAGCATAACTAGGAGAAGAAAAGCGTGGAAAAAATTATTTGATTGCTTAGAATTCCCGTTCCATAAAGATTAACGAATTGTTGAATAAACCAATGGTTCAGTCGTCTTTCTCTGCCTGTCGAAGGCTTTATAATACTTGACTAATGATTTTTTTGGAAGCATCATACAATACCATGAAATTGAAAAATTGAGTATTTATTTGTGAATGCTATTTTTTTTTTGCATACTACTACTTGTTTTATTTAAAAAATAATATGGAAATATTTTTGAAAGGAATACATATTTATTATTATAATGTAATCGATTTCAAAAGAATGAAAGATTTTGGAATTCACAAAAATTTAATTTTGTTTTATCTTAAAACATAAAACTAAAAAAAAGTGTTTTAATGAATTGAATGGGGATTGAATTTGAGTAAATAAATTAGCATTTTTGAGCACTCCAACAGATACGAACGCCACGTAATTTTATCTAAGGAATTATATTTTAATTATATACCTAACTACATCACCAATATAGGGGAGGGTGATTGAAGGTTTTCGAACTTAAATATTTGCCAGACGCAAGGGCGGATCCAGACCAGATTTTCGGGGGGGGGCATGTCAGAGTCGGAGGGTATTACATTCGAAATTTTCAGTGCCTCAGAAATTTTTTTGCTTAACTCCCAATTTTCCGAGTATAACATAAATAAAATACGAAACTTTGTTAAAGTTATAAAGGTTTCATCAGATAATGCTAGCTCGAAAACAAAAGGGGGGTTCTGGGGGTCCTCCCCCAGAAAATTTTGTGAAATTTGGCTTCCAATAGAAGTTTTTTTACTCATTTTTGTACATTTAGTACCCATTGGATAACACCTACAGAGAGCAACTTCTTGTACTCCTAAAAGGAGAGGAGAGAAACAAATTCAAGTAGAAAACAGTAAATAAGTAACCATGAGAAATTAATAGGGGGTCTGGGGGGTAACCCCCAAGAAAAATTTTGAACATTTGCCTCTAAAAATAAAGTTTCAGCTCATTTTGAAAGCATGAACCACAGAATTTTCAAGGATGAAATTATAAATAGATGTCAAATTTTGAAAAGGACTGGGGGTCCTCTCCCTGAAAATGTTTGCAAATGCGCCCTTTCAAACTAGTATAGTATTCATCTATTTTAAAACTTCCCAAAAGAGAACAGCTTCTTTTAAGCGGAAGAATTTTCAAGGGAAAAACACTATAAAACAGATGTCACATAACAAAATATTAAAGGGGGGTTGGGGGTTCTCCCCCAGAAATTTTTTTGAATTTTAGCATTAAGAAAGTGTTTTTTAAGCTATTTGTTAGGGTTTCTCGGGGGGGGGGCCATGGCCCCCAGGCCCCCCCCCCTGGATCCGCCACTGGCCAGACGGCATACCCTAAAGGTTCATACATCGATAACCAAAATAGTTTATGTTGCGTTTCTTTTTAAAAAGTCTCATAATCTTTTTTTTGTTCACTCTTTTACTTAACACAAAACTGAACAATTAGCAAAAGGTTAACTGAATAGGTGCGTTTCGACGCTTTTACACATTTTAGTATGATGGTCCATAGCAGCACACGTGAAACCTGTGTATACTGGTGTATACATTTTCCTCCGCAACTACAGTATTCAATTATGAAATAGATATTTCACTGACTTTGTTTTCAAAACATCGGACTTTAAACTTATTACGTTTGCCGCGCTTCCGATTTCCAACGGTATTCTCGCTGCACAGCAATGACCCTTCCTCCCCCTTCATGAATAAAAAAGTGCTCACTCGCCCGTGAGAAGCTCTTTCCTAACTTACATTCGAGGCCTTGAAATGCCTTATTTGAAAAACAACCGAATCTGTCATTCTCCGCGTTGTAAAGAAGGCATTTAATTTCATTCACATCCCGCTTCTACTTTTCAGTGATCTCTTGATAATGAGGTAGATGTAAATCTTATTAAAGGATTGTTTTAGAAGGGGGATAGTTTAAGAGAATGTATTTTTAGGAAACCGCAGTCTCTTTGCTTCTTAGAAGCACTGAGAGAAAAGGGCTTCAAGTAGGTGAAAAGGATACTACTTTAAATTCAAGAGATGCTCGTAATTTTATGCTTAATTTTAAGAATTCAGTAAACGGAGCCGTCAAACTTATTTTTATCGTTTCAAATCCTCCTTAGAAAATTACGAGTAGTAGTTAAATTTTTTAAGTTTTTTTTTTAGACTGATCATGATCACCTAACTGGTTGCACCCCAGGCTCCTTGGTCATGAAAACAAAGATGGACAGCGTATGCCTTGGCCCACTAGGGCTGTCGCGCCGATGAGTTTAGTTTTAGTAAATTTGTTATTGTTGATTTTTTTAAATAACTTTAAAAGTGCTTGCTTCACAATAAAAAATATTCAATTAACATGCGTTAGGATATTTTAGGACTTCAGATGTACTTGTTTTTCTAATTATTTAAAGAACAAAACGAAATTACACAACAAATTTAACCATTTATAAACATTCCTGAATATTAAGTGACCATTCATGTAGAAGAAATCAAATTGTGTATATGTATGAATGCAGGAATATAAAAACATGTAAAACTTATTTAAATCTTTTATTTTGAAAAGTGCGAGCAAAAAAAAAGTTAAATCATGATTTTTTTTAAACAGGAACGTGCCAATTAATAAAACTTCTATTTTTTTCCCAACTCAGCCAAATCTTGCACGCAAAGGGCAGCATATACGCAAGGATTTAGAAAGTACAAAATGAGAACTGTAGCTATGAAAAAATTCCGAAACATCAAGCAAGCCTGTATGATACCGAACTTTAATTCAGAAAAGAGAAAAAACTTCATATTCTCTTCAAGGCAATGAGCTCTCTCTCTCTCATTCACAGAGGCGATTTCATTTCATCCTTGCATTTCATCCATCGTATCATACCGCCTTTTCTTTTCTTAATGTTTGCTTTTTAAGAGTCAAGTATCAACACTCTACGTAGAAATAAACTTATCTCTCTTTTTTTTGTTTGTTTTTCTGAAGGCTAGGTTATAAAATGAGAGGAGTGGCCTTTTCATCGCATCAGCATTTGGAAATAAATATTAGATTCATTGGACATGATTCACACCACGAGTCAATTATTCAGCAAATCTTTTCGAATCTCTAAATACTTTTCGTATTAAAAAATAACATATTTTTTTACATCCCTTAAACATTTTAATTTTTAACATTTTTCTTTAAACATTTTGTCATTCCTATAGAAGAATGTGCCCTAAAGTTTGAGAAACTTTGGATGCAAATGCTTACCTTTATTTTCATGGCTTTTTGACTGAATTTAATATACTATTGTTAAAAAATATTTACATAAAACACATAGTTATAGGTTATAGAGTACTTATCCTCACTTTAGATTTATATTAATTTGTTTTAAGTTTTATATGAATAAATAAAATAATTACATTTTTTCGTCACTTATGATATTTTTGCATACACATATTTAACTACAATGTACTTATCTTTCTCCACGATTCGTTAAAATGTTTTTATTTATATACATTATTGACGGGAACTTTCGTTATACTCTCACAAAAATACACATTTAACATGAACAGTATTAAATGTACGCAAAGTTATATTATTACCACTTAATAAAATTTTCTCCACAGTTAAAATATCTCTATAGACATGCTGTACTTTAACTCCAAAGGAAAAATCGATTGAAGAGAAAAAAAAAAGAGAATTAAAAGATACTGTCAGTTCGGACTTGTTTGATACCCTAATTAATCGGAATGGTAGAAAGAAGCGACTTACGAATTGGTATCCTGGCAAAGGAGAAAGCGATTTCATAGCAAGCTGTGTTGGCAGAGCGCAAAGTGTTGCCGACTGTAAATATAGCTTTGGTGAGCCGGCTCCCAAGGATGATCTTGATACCTTCGAAAGCGTCTTTTTCGCGCCCTTTCGCTCCCACCTAGTCATCATTTTCGCAGGTTGAGGCGATGGTGCAGAAGGGGGGATATCGACTCAAGTATCCAAGGGATTTCAGTATTTCTCAACCTTTTTTCATGCCATGCTCCCATAACTAATATAAGATTTCCATGCCCCCAGAGAGTCGTAATTATAGACTAGGCGGGGTTTCGCCCCCTTGCATTTTTTCCTAATGTTGCCTACAAATGTTGCCCTTCAGAAAGTTAAAGTGTAGTATTTTAAACTTGGCTCATCAAATTTTTAAGTTTGTAAGAGTAAAATCGATTTCTACTGCATAAAGAAGGTCTAGGGAGTTTTTTTTTTTTTTTTTGAAATTTTACTCATTAAACCTGCGTTTCAACTCACTCTTTTTGTTACTTTGGGTAATTTGAAATCCACGTCCCACGTTGAGAAAGACTGTCTATGAGGACAAAAAAGATTATCGTAAAGTTACAAAAATTAATTTAAAAATCCAAATAAAGTTGTATTTACATTTAACATTTTTATATCCAAAAGTTTATTTGAAACGTTAACAGAATTAAAATAAAAACATTAATTTCTTCTGCGTAGTATCCAATGTGAATTTAGTTTTACACAGATTAGTGATTAATACACTTATTCATTAATTACTTAAAAAGGTTTTAGAGCACCTGTTTATATTTAGGTAGCGTTCCAGGTTCTTATTAGTAAGAGAATTTCCCAATTTACTTATAATTAATTTCAGATGTAAAATTTATTGTTTATTTAATTAATTCAAATTAAAATTTATAAATATTAAAATTATTTGCTTGAATGTACAAAGATCAACGAAAAATAAAAGAACTTCAAGTGTTGAAAAGTATTGCATACTTTGAAATATATTTTTCCTTCTTAGCAATTTAATCAATTAACAACTATTATGTGAGAAGCTAAATTTCAGTAAAATAAAAGCAAATTATAAAATAGTCTTCATTTTTTTTTCAGAACTAAGCATAGTTTAAGCTCATTTACTCTTAACCTGCCTTTACATGCCTATCACCCAATCATCATCAACACCCAAGACAGATCCCTCTAAAGGACAATCGAATCGAATATCGATAGAATACTTTGGGAATCGCTTGTATACGAGTCCATATTAAAAAACTGCGTCAAGTTTCGTGTTAAGCACATGCTAACAATAAATTATTACAAATTATTCCCTATGAAACAAACATTTTCTAATTTTTATTATATCATTG
Organism: Tetragnatha montana; assembly: GCA_963680715.1. Taxonomy (NCBI): domain Eukaryota; kingdom Metazoa; phylum Arthropoda; class Arachnida; order Araneae; family Tetragnathidae; genus Tetragnatha; species Tetragnatha montana. Next base: position 47,146,279 of record OY796679.1, on the reverse strand, counting down.
CATGACCCACACTCTTAAGAAAGGCTGGACACGCTTTTACACACGCTTAATTTACTTTGTTAATAACTCTCGCGTTTCTCATTGTCATTCAATGCTACATGCTACCTAAGAGCGGTTTCTGCAAACGTTTTAAGAGCGAAAGATTTTTTTTGATTCATTTATTCAAATAGCATTAAACTTGTGCATTCAGAAATTCGAGTGGGTTTCTACGACTGTCACCACATGACCATATTGTTATGGTTGCTTCAACATGTTTTTAAGATAAATAATAACAATAGATCTCAATCATTATTTAGTTAGTTATTTTTATTGTAATGGTTCAAAAAAGTTTAATTTTAAGAGAAACAATAGCGCGTAGTGATAATTTGAAATGGAGAAAAGAATAATAGATGGCATATTTAATTAAACTTCCAGGTTTTGTTTTAATTACTCCAGTATAACTGCAAAAAAAAATAGTAAATCTTGAAAAACTATACGCAGATCAGTCATTCATACTATTTTAATACACACACAAAACCTTGGGAATAAAGTTAGTAGCTTTGAGAATTTCTGAATAATTTTTTACAAAATTAGATTTCTTTTTCTCCTTTTCGGATATAGTACACTCTTTAAACGTCATTTTCAAAACTGAGTAAAAAATACTCAAATCTGAGTATTTCACAAACTCAAACTGGCTCCGAATCAAATTTACTCAAGTTTGAAACATCTATCAACTTATTTATGAAAATATGCCAGGTACTCAAAAATGATTCTCGTGGCCTTTGTCAAATTTAAAGTACCTCCTTAGACGGTACTACAGTATTTGATCAGAATGTAGCTAGTCTACTCGTAATTAGAATATGATGCCGCATCGCCATCACGTTTTTAAATCCAGATGGAATGGAAAGAATAACCGAAAAAGAATTTTATAAACTGCAAATATTAAACAAAAATACATATAATTTGAGTGGTGACTACTAAATTCTTTGAAACTTAGTATTTCTGATACTTCTAAAATTGAAAAAAAAATGTGTTTTCATTTTTAAAACGAAAAGTTTCATATCAAAATGAAACTATCGATGCACTCAGATTTGAAATCGTCATTTTTCTCAGTGTATACGTCTAACAGACTAACTAAAAATTAAAGTTTTTCTGAATAAATTCAGTAAAAAATAAAGTTTAATAATAAATAAAGAAAATTATGATATTTCAAACCTATCAATTGATAAGCGTTTCGTGTTGACACGACTGCTAAGTATATCTGTAAGAGATAACTTTAACCGAGAGTTACTTTCCTCCCACAGCTTAAGAGGGGATTGTTTAAGGTTGAATGTTTACTCTTAGCTAAGCATCTATTTTTAAGATACTTCTCTACAACGACCGCATTAGCCCCATTTTTCGGGGGCGATCTCTGACACTTGTTGTAGGATTTAGAGTCTGACACTTCCTAGAAAAATTATTGCATTCCACTTGTGTTTTTTCTTGTCACACTCTTGGATTAGAAGAGACTCCGTAGAGGGTCATAGGGAATCCAATAACTCCAGGAATTCTACTACTATCCCATGTCTAATAAATGTCAAACATATAACTAGTACCATTAATTACTTTTATCTGTAGAGATCTTTTTAATTTTAATAGAGTTTCTTAGTTTCAAAACTAATTAATTTTTTTTTACCTGGATTAGTCTTTATTTCCCTATCCATATTATTAGACAACAATCCTGAGAAACTTCTTTAATATCGGGCTTCAATTTTTTAAAATTAAGACTAACATCAAATTAAGTAATTTATCAAAATATTTACATAAATATCACAATATTCCAAGTTAGAATCATTCCCTTTTATACTATCATAAGTTTTTAAAATAACTTATCATACCTCTTAAACTAAATACATCTATAATTTCATCAAATTAATTTTTTTGTAAACATGCATTTCTGTGTGTCAATACTGTCAATATGTGTATGGTAAACCAGTAATTCCTCGCTTTTTAGGAATTCTGTGGACTTGAAAACTTTTCATAACTTTTACTCTATGCGCTTGATAATTTGGTTGAAATTAAGGTTATTGAACCAAATTTGACTATTGATTAATTATTACTGGCATCAAAAGATTCAATGACACCCAGTCTATGCATTAAAATTTTATCAACCTTCTTTCTATCATAGGTAGTATTAATGAATAGCGAATACTTTCACAAACTTTACTTAAACCTTAAAAACAATTCTTTACAGAATTTTCTCTTTAAAAATTTATATTTTTCGTGTTCACAGGAATTAACAATCTTGAACCTTTTATACTTCTATTCCAGCAAAGAGTTTAGAAAATGGTGTGTAATGTAATTTAATTTTTTACTATACAAGTACTATACATAAGTATGCATTTAATAGAATTTCATAAAATTCATAGAAATATAACCTTAAAAACTTACGTTTTATATCCATAGATTTCGAGATCGAATAAATACAACTTTGAACACTATTCTTTGATGTTTTTTTTTTAATTTAAGCAAAATTTATTCCTAAAAAACTAATTATCTACTCTTTTATGAAAAAATATCCAACAATAGGGTTCTGCCAAAGCGAATAAGTTTAGACTGGAGGCATAAAAGTATTCCTAGACCTTTGACCCTAAATGTCACTTGCGATTTGTGGGATAAAGCGATCATGAAATTTAAGAAGGTAAATATTTATCTGAAGTTCAACTTCTAACGAGCTCTTTAACGAATCTAATACGGCATCACAGATATCACGATATATCACTTGGATAAGATTATTTACTTCACCATCAACTTAATGGTCATAAAAAATAGCAAAAATATTGATTTTTAGATGTCATCTGTTATTCTATCACTCACGAAATAGCCTAATGTGTGAGATAAGTTTCATTAATGGTATCAACTCCATCTTCAAACCCCATTAAGTGCCAGAGTCTGTGCCAGCAAATTACTCCATGTCCTCTAAAGGTACCGGTTTCATCTGATAAACGGTGTTTAGTCTAATATTTCTACAAACCTTCGAAAGAAGACTTAAAATAGATGTGAGGAAGCAAGACTTACGTGACCAGATACTTTTTTTCTCAATGAAATCCGCCCGTATGTGTAAATATGCGGTTTGAATGAATATTCATGGGTATGAATCGACACCCCTTTAATTGCTGAACCGCTCAAAGGAGCAGATCGTATCGGGCGTAATGCAAATGGCATTGAATGAAGTCACGTGACCTGGAAGCATAGGGTGTCTGGCAATAATGGGATCAAATGGATGAAGCCTTTGTTTCGACAGTGTTTGCGATACCTCTGAGTTAACGACTTAGCGAAAGCTTAGGCGTTTTATTCCGCAATGAAGAATTTCAATTTGGGTTATTAACGGTGTAATGAGTAGTTTTACTACACAAACTTAAAAAAAATGCAATTAAGCATACTTACAGCTTAACTTATAACAAATGAAGTTCCGGAGCTCTGAGCATCATGGATACACGCTTCTTTAAGTTATTTATCTTAATATAAGGGCTAAAACAAATGTTTTAAAAGACTTATACTGGATATATTGGTAGAACAAAATGATTGATAGAACAAATTATATTGAACAAAAATAGTAAAAATACAATTTGTTCGCAAAAAAATCTCCAAGCTTTGCCCTACACATTAATGAGAAGAGGAAAAAATCATTACCCCCCTCCCTATATGCAAATACAGCCCCTTGAATTTGACGAAATTGATGTCTATTCATTGTATATTTTTATTCAGTTTAAGTTAATTTGACTTTCTTTTCTTGTTCTTTGTGCTGTAAACTAGGGAAATAATATTTCTGTTTTAATTTAAAAGTATTTTTACCATTCCCCAAAGAAAGTTAGATTCTAACTCCATTGATATTCATTAAACTGCCTTAACGACTCAGTTTCATAATAATTTTTAATTTTATTTGTCTTATTCTTTCCATTTTCAATTTTGTAATGTGAAGTAAGCAGAAATATAATTTAATTGTCAATTTAAGTAGTTTTTAAAATTGTGTTCAGTTGAAAAAAAAGGGAATAAGTTCATCAATTTTTTTTTTCTTAACTGGATTATATTTTTGAATTTACTTATATTTTGTTCGATGATTGTTTTATATTCTAAATAGAGTCATGAATTTCCAGTAAAAGTTTGTTGGTTATACGTACAATGAAAATTCCATTACCTTTACAGGTTTTTCGATTTTCTCAAAACTTGGTTTTTGGACTTATTCCCTTTTTCAAACTGACAATTCAAGTGGTTTAAAATAGTACAATAATTTAACACAAAAATAACCTGTCAAAAATAAAAACCGCGTGTTGCATGCTGTGCTTTAATCTCTTCGATCATTGCTTTGATTACTTATTATAAGTATCATAAAAAATACAGCTGCTGATATAAAGAAAACAAAACTTTACACACCAAACCTTTTACCAATCGTAAAACCTTTCAGAACATTCTTGTTATGATAAAACAAAGTTCGCTCGTCTACATCAAACTTTAATAGCCATTGTAACTTTTCATAGGTTAGTAAAAAAAGAAAGAAATCGAGAAAAAAAATACATCGCTACAAAGTATAAAAAAGAACAATATTTATAACTTAATGCTGTTAAATTTATTTAATCGTATAAAGATTTATTTAAAATATTTGATTTTATTCACCTTCATTTACATCGTATATTATGCTACAGAGTTAACTAGCTTGTTTTTCGTTTTGATTTGGGAATCAGAACTCCTTATTTGTTAAAATAGTCTGAAATGTTTGATAAATTATCATTATTGTTTTTATTTGTGTAAAACATTAATTAATATACATAATTAATAAAAACATTAATAGACACTGCGACTCCCTTTTTAGGTTGAGTTTTTTGACGATCCCCTCTTAATCCTATATTATTATAAAATAAAAAAAAAACTGCCACAATTGAAATTTTTTACTTGTAACAATTACGTGCAAACTAGTATTTAGAAACATGACTATAACATCACAGTAAGTAAAACAGGTAATAAAACCAGTGATTTTATACAATTACAATAGTTTTATTTCAGTATTCTGATTTGTTTACGATTATTTATTTCATTTTCCCAGTATTTTGCGACCCCCTTGACACGTCGTGAACCACCGGTTGAGAAGCCCTGTTGTAGAGAGTTTGAAAACATCAAAATACACTATTTTAAGAGGAAAATCTTTATTTTAATCGATTTAAAAATTATATCAAATATAATTAAAATTGAATAATTTAAAATTTTAGAACACCTATTTTATAGTTTAGGTTTTCAGTTTTCTTTAGAATAAAAATAATAATGGAATAATAAATTGTAATAAATTGAGTACGGTCTCCATGGAAACGGAGCTCAGACATTTTTATTTATAGTATCAACTGTATTTGTAACTATATTTGTCATCTCTACTGATTTATAAAAATTAGAATATAACGAATATTTTATTTTATTTTCAACAAGGGTCATTGACGGAACTCTTCTTCACTGGGATTATTTCGTAAGAGTAATTTTCTTTATCGTGTTATTATAAAAAATGAATAGAGTTTTCAAAGTGTCTTCCAGTGTTGTAAATGAATGTCCAAAAAGTATAAAAATAATATATTTTCTAAAGCGATAGTTAAGGTAAAACGTAAAACAAATATTAAGTTATTGTTATCCTGTTGATTTACCAAGGTTATTTGAAAAAATTACGCATATAAAACAACAAATAATACCGTGATCTATTTTATCTTGATTATTTTATTGATCTATTTTATATTTTTATTTAGAATTGTGTCTTCATATTTGAAACAACAAGTTTAATATCAAATTGAAACTATCGATGTATTCAGTTTTGAAAACGCATATAAAACAACAAATAATACCGTGATCTATTTTAAAGCCTCTTAGTTTAAATAGTTTGCCTTAAGTCTTTAAGTACACTTTTAAAACCGAAGTACGACTGCTTCAAATATATTTGAACATAAAATGTGCATTAATGTTTTGCGTTTAACTACCATGCATTAGAAATCATTCTCAAAGAGAAACTATAATAGTAGTTACAGAGCTTCGTGCTTTAACTCTTCTGCTACCACAAAATAATCTATGAAACTATGGGAACTCTTTGTAATCAAGGTTGTGCGTTTTCACCTGTTTAAAATAGGAAGAAAAATTCCATGGATATTTTAAAATAGAATTCATCTATGAACTTAAAAGAATAATTTATTCAATAAATGTTAAAGTTTAAATGTGTAAGAAGGTAAATTTTACTGACCCCTCTTTTCAAATTAATATTTTAAATCATGTTATTTAAACATTAACTACATTTAATTTGAACTACTGAACACTTATTTTTCTCAAGTATTTATAACCTGGATTTCCATAAATACTAGTCACAGAGGAGACTTACAGTGTAAAATATTTTAAGATGTAATCAATTTCCAAAATATGATTATACTATTAGTGCAGAAGTTTTAGACTTTAAGATCTTAGTTTATTAAAAGTTCTATTTTTATCATCATTCAATCTTAGTTTCTATCTTTTTCTCAAAAGCATAAATTTCATTATCTCCCACATCATTTTTTCCAATGAACGATGAAAGCTTTAGTTTGAGCTATAAGTAAATCGTGACTAATATGATTATCAACACGATAGTCTTTTGGAATGCTTCAAAAACCCTTTATCTGTCAAAGTGTAAGAGATACTATAAAGGAACTTAAAAGTCAAGTTCAGAAGTCCGTTCAAAGGATGATATAATGTCCAAATCATGTCATAGATGTTTATATCCGACTTAAAGAATATAATAGGATGGATTTACCGAAAATCATTATTATATCATGAGATTCATAGTTATGATTGAGTTTAAAATCAATAATTTGCTTTTATGCAAGAGTATAAATCGTATTAATCGTAAAGTAAAAATCGTCTCTTCATATTTATATTTGTAATTAAGTTATAAATTAATAAATCTCTTTTACTTTTTGTTAAAATATGAAATTAGGTTTTTCTCCTCTTTTAAAACTGAGTACAAAATTAAGGGATGATAAGTTTCTCTTTTATCCAATAAAATTAAAAAAAATTGCTCATTCTCCTATATATGATATAAAATAGTAACATAAAAAAAATTGTTGGAGTTTAAAAACAAAAAAAACTTTTATCAGTAAAAGGATACTAAAATAAGTTCAAAAACCCGTTCAAAGCATGCAAACCAATCCTGAGGTGAAAGGGGAGATCTGAACAGCCCGTGACAGAGGGTTTTCTTAAATTAATGGAAGATGGGCTCACAAATCGATATTGAGAAATGCACACTCACTTTCTCCAAGCATGGTTGCATCGTCGTGCAGCTACCACTGAGTTGCCGTCTCAACTGTTGAGCGGCTTCAGCTGAAACTGCAGCTGTTTGAGCAGTGACGGTTTCGTGGCGACACATGAAAACAAAACTCCCCCTCTTTCAGACACTGACAGTTTGGAAACATTTTTTCTTGTATACAGAACGTCGATTGAGTAACGTTTTCTTGTACTAGATTCCATTTTGATTTCATCGGCTTTCGGATGTCACTGTCTGTCACAATTGCAACCTATAGGCTAAGGCACGAGGCCAGAGTCAGGCTATCTCTTTCTCAAAACATTGTGCATAATATCTATGTTTTGTATTTACCTTGATTTTTTTTGTACTTGGTATCATCTTAGAGAAGAATTTCCCGCTTTAATGAAAATATTTTTATACCTTTTGCAAATAAAATAAGTTTAAAATTTCTCACTAATCATTAATGATTTGTCAGTATGTTTTATTTTTAAATTATTAAGATTAAATAAATGATGCACATCACCTCGCGATCAATAGTCTTGTTTTTTATCCTAAATTTATTTATTTTTATTTACTTCTAAATTTTTCTACCCTTACGAAGATTTTTCTTGCTCTTATCTTTCCAAATAGTTATTTTATCATACAACTCGTGCATTATTAATATTTTAACATACAGCCGGCTCTATAGTAATTAAAATACTATTTAAATTAATAATGTCAATGGTATAAACATGTAACTCTAGATCTTGGGTGGCCAACCTTTTTAGAAAGAGTGCAACTATTTGGGAAACGAAATTTTGACGTGCCACTTCCATTTTTTAATCTATACAAAAAATATAAAAAGTGAAAAATATAATTTATAGACTGAGAATGTGAATATCATAATTATCAGATTCATCAGTACAATTTTCTCAAAAACATATTTTCTCATGTAGGGGATAATGGGGTAATAAGATACATTTTTATTTGCTGCTTAGTGTGGGGGCCAAAAAAAATCTGAAAAAAAATCACAGGCTATCTTTACGACATACTTTGTATCCCATAAAAATTTTATCGTTTTAGAATAATTATTCTAGTTAAAAATTCGCGTTTGAAGTTGATGCAATCAGCAAATACATAAACGTAAAGTCATGCTTTTTCAACTATTTCAATTTATCTTGTTTTTGCAGTTAAATTATCTTGGAACTTTTTTAGAGATTAAAAGGGCAATAAATTCAATTTTTGTACTACTTCAATTTAGGGTTGCAGATCATTACCACATTTAAACAAAACTTTGCATTGACCAGTATCCTTCTGACAATATCGGCCTTAGTTAAAATTACCCCCATCGATGGTACAGAATTTGATTAGAATGTGACTAGTCCATCATGCAACGTCACAATAAATTGACAAATTTACTTGTATTTGAGTGTGATGCCACAACTGGGTGAGACGGGCTATCACGTTTTAAAATTCCAGTGATTACGATTCGTTAACAAAATGTAGTACATTAACTGCAAACATTAAACAAAAATACATTTAATTTAAGTGGTGATAATTGGATTGTTTGAAACTGAGTATTTCTGGTATTTCAAAATTTAAAAAATTGTGTCTTCATATTTGAAACAATTAGTTTAATATCAAATTGAAACTATCGATGTATTCAGATTTGAAAACGTCATTTCTTTCAGTGTTGCGAGACATCGTGTATTTCTTAGACATCAGTTTGGTACTTCTTTTTTAAAATTATTCAACTGAATTTTATCTAGATTATAGCCATTGTGCGTAATAGTTGAAAATTAGAAATAGCATCTCATAGTCTTCTGCGAATGAAAACATCAATTTATTGTGATTAAAATAGTAACTAAACTAAAAGATGAGAATGCAGGTTTTTTATCAATCGCGAAATATCTCTTATCTTTCTCACACCATAGAGTTACAGTATAAAAACTCTGAATGTATCATAAGTATAGAAAATATTATACTAAAGTTTAAAAAATAAATAATGCAATAAAAATTTTTAATAAAAGATAATATTTCATAATTTTGTACGTAGTTTTTTATTTAAATGTTTTTTATTTCGATAAATTACGTTTTTTGAACAGACAAGAATTGAAACATGTATTTATAGTTTGAAACTGCTTTCAAATTCGGAACTTTTCTTCAACTTTTAATCACTTTAAAGAACAAGGGCAGGACGAAAAGAATCCGGAGCAACTAATTCAAGAATGCGTACTGTGTTTCATTTTTCCTGCCAAGCACTTTTATATGCGGCAAAACATGTTTTACATGTTACCAGTTTTGCGTCTTGGGTATGAAGGAAAAAACTAACCTAGTGTGGGAGAAACGAACGGGTTAATAACTTTAATAAAAGCTTTACTGGGAAAATGAAATTTTAGAAAAATCTATTAAAATAACAGGTGAACCTTATCTCTTTTATCGATAACGTCGTATAATTCCCTTATTTATTTTAACGAACTTCAGTGCAAATTAAAAATTTTTGTCATTTAGATAATTAATACGTATCTTTTTAGAGATTACTGTTCAAATGCATTTTACTAAAATTTTAAGGAGCAAAAAGGCTGTTTAATGACAGTTATTGATATAAAAAGTAACAAACACGAGCGTTTTATTGTAACTGAAAAGCAAACCGTAAATAAACACTTATTTCTATACTAGACAGCAACTTAACTTGAGCCTACGACGTCACTCACAAACAAAGTAGTTCCCATCGCGGTGTCTGAATTTTGAATGAAATGAAGAACATCAATTTAAAAATATGATTATTTTGTTAAACCCATGTAAATATATTGCTTTTCAATCACGATTTGCGTACCGAAACTCCTCCTAGCATCCCAACAGGCTTTGTGTTTACCGATTTCTCCTTCCGCATTTGTGACGTACTGGGTTTAAAAAAACGTTGCTGTCAAGTATAATAAATAAAAAAAAACTAAAAAATTAGAAACCAGATTGAGAAATGCGAGTTTCTTTGTGTAATGATTAAGGTAGGGTTTTATACATACTTTAATCTAGTGATCATTAAAAATTAAAAGTGAGATCAAAATTTTGTAAATAATTAGCGATATATGCAATGAATAATTATATTGTATACAATTGTTGCTTACAAAATATTAAATAATGATACATAAAGCATTGCTTGTAAAATAATTCTATCCGTGCAGAAAAGTACTTACATAATTTTTAGCCAGCTTATTTACTGTAATGCTTTTATTTCATTGCCTTTGTGTAGATTGATAACGTGACATGTAAGATAGAAAAAACGTTGAATCAAGAAACTCGGAAAATCCTTCAGATTCAACTCTTAAGAAATTTAATAAGAGCTTTTGTCTATAAGATGAATGAACTCATAAACTTGGTAAAAATAAATGCACCCTTCGAAAAATTCAAGACACTCAATGATGACTTCTACGCATAATTTAGAGGCTCGAGCACTTTTTGGAGCCGAGGTCATATAACAGTATAATTGGTGTCTTTTTCAGATTACGGAGGCGTCTGGAAACTGTCCTAAGTGAGTCTCAAGTCATTAATTCCTTAGAGAGGTTCCGACGAGGGGGACCTTGGGGACCAAGCGTTTCGAATTGTTTTCTCATTGCTGGAATCGTTTGAGGCAATTAATTCAGTTAGATAATCTGGACGTTTGTATTCAGGTGGTAGAGGGGATATATATGGTGAGGCGGAATGTTAAGCATAGATTAAAATGAAAATTGTAGACTGTAGATGGGGTTATCTTGATGCTCACATTCCAGTTTTAGAGACATAATTAAATGAGGAATTGGAATTAAGTGCGTATGAGTAATTTTCCCAATAAATATTTTCTTAAAACCTTTGGTTTGTCAAAAACGTTTTGAAAACAAAATTAAAAATAAAATTGCTTTTTGGTTTGTTAAGAATAGGTTTTTCCGAAACAAATAGTACTCTTGATCTCAAGACTTAGACGCCATAATTATGAAATGTTATCCCGAATCTGAATCTTAAAGTTTTTTTTTTTAATTCAAATAAATTTTCTAATTTTTTTTAAGTTTTTGGAGTGCCCTCTCACGAAAAGATGCTACCTCGAAGTTTTCTCCCTGACCTTCGACTTCGGAAAATCGAGTGTTACTTGTATTTGAGCTGGTTAGAATGAAGGTTGTATAAGTCCACTGAACGTAGTTTTGAGTAAATGAAGGTTTTATCTAATGGCGTCTGTGTTAATCCTATGGAGAAGACATTTTTTAGGCAGGTCTTATACAGGCCAATCATTTAACTAGTGTTCGGCAACTAGTGGTCAAAAAGTAGTTAACTATACCAACTACTAACTAGTCTGGGAAAATCTAGTTGCAACTAGTAGTTAACTATTTTTTCCTGGGACTAGTTACAACTAGTAGTTAACTGTTTTTCAAAGTAGTTAACTACTAGTTAACTAGTCTATTTAATTTCATAACCTATTTTTTGGCCAAATTCTAATACATCTTTCTTATCTATATCACAAAAAACTTCATGCTTCGCTCAAAACGGGCCTTTATTTCTGGTTATGGTATTTGAGTACTCTACCATGACAATGTAGTTATAAGTAGCAGTGTAATTTTTTGTATATTTTGATAAAAATTTAGGGGAAATCAGGCTAATACGACATACTCGGGTAAAATGACTTTTTTGATTTTCTTGAAATTTAGCAAAATGACAGCACGTATCAGGCGATTTTTTTCTTCTTTTATTGCTTCCAAAATGATACAAACAGACGCCATTGTTTGAAAGGCATTTCTTACCTCGTGGTGAACAAAAATAAAAATAGTGAGTGTCAAAATATTTTTTTTGTGATTTTATAATGAGCTTTCTCTTATACAAATCCTTTCATTAACTTAAACTAAGATTCTTGTGTGAATGTATGTTCAATTAAGAGTATATTTCATGCGGTAGGTAGTTGCTTTTACTTTTTGTTTTACGAGAAATTGAAAATAAATAAAAATACACCTTTAAGGGTAAAATGACATAAAACTCATTGGTATAAAATGACATAGTATGTCATTCTGAATCCTCAGTTGCTGAAATAGGTCCTATCCCTCATGTTCCACAGAACTTAATCTTAAGCGACGTTAACTCAGAAAAAATGCATACTCTGCTAACTTTAACGCCTCCTATGAAAGAAAAAACTAAAATTTTGTTTTATAAGCACATTACAGTTGTATTTTTAAATTAGCTAGTTATCTTCCCCAAAAAATTAATTATAGATTATGCCAAAGTACTTAACTACTAATATAGTTATTATTTGGGATCAAATAAAATTGCTTTTCCCAAAGAAACTACTTTTTTTCCTACTAAATATTTACTATGTCATTTTATCCTTATATCGGGGTAAAATGACATATTTTCTACTTTTTTAGAAAAGTAAGTTTTTGAAAAAGAAAAAAGAAAGATTATGATACACCAAATTAGGGGGTGTTAGAGCATTAAATAAACATTTCATTGGCTTTGAAAACTACAGGAAATCTATTTAATTAGTCTTTTACGGTTGCTTTGAAAAAGTGGTATGTCGTATTAGCCTGATCTCCCCTAAATATTTTTGAAATTTTAAACAATTTTTTTTTGTAAAGTAGTTGAAAATTTGAAAGTAGTTTCAACTAGTAGTTATTAAAAAAAGTAGTTCAACTAGTAGTTATTAAAAAAAGTAGTTCAACTAATAGTTAAACTAGTTTAAACCAAAAGTAGTTAAACTACTAGTTAACTACTAGTTGATCGGTAGTTAACTACTAGTTGCAACTAGTTCTAGTTAACTAGTGCCGTACACTACATTTAACATTTGACTTCAGTGACTACCCCACATGGTAAAGGAACATTGAAGAAATTCAAATCCATGCTTTTCTCAAATTTTGTATTTTTAGACTCATTTTATAAACAGGGAAATTTATAAAACTTAAATGGAGTTCCTTTTCCTTTTAGGTTTTCAATCCATGTTCAAATTTTGGAAACGATTTGGAAAGTTTTATTTTACAAACACTTGTTACCATACTTATTTTAAATGTTTTTGATATTGTATCATCTTCATGGTGTCTGAGTTTCTAACTATTTGTTGCAGATGCAAAAGCATGCAAAGAAATAAAAACTTCCTTAATAGAATGCTTATGACGGATCAAAAATGCAAGACCTTACCAGTCAAGAGATGCTTGTGAGGAGGTTCTGGAGCCTTACCTACTGATCATCTAAACAACGATAAAAAGGCAATATTTTTAACAATACTTATTGGTAGTTATTTATTTATAAAATAATAGGAAAATAAGGTATTAGTTTGTAATTTTCACTCTAAAGAATTTGAATTTCTAATACGAAGATGGAAAAAATTATTTTAAAAACAAGTTTTAAGAAGTAATCATGTTGAATGTAGTACCGTGTTAAAGGGGGTTAATGATTGATAAAGTGTGAAATTCGCCAGAAAATTAGTGTGGATGGTAAACGCAGATGAATATACTGTCGCATAAGATGCACAACATGACATAACTCAATTTTTTTTTTTTTTGTCATTTTGAGCTATTTTATTTAAAACGTAGCACCAAATTGACTCAAATAAACGATTTTGCGAATATAAAATTACACTCGAATCGCTTCCATCACCATTTTTGTTATAACGTGGAAAAGCATAGTCAGAAGGATATGTTTCCTTCCTCAAAAGTTGATAAATTGAGTTGTCGCTTCAACCGACGATACCTCGAATGATGCTGAAGCATAGTGGATGCAGCCTCACTGAGCTGTCCATCCTTTTCGTGTAGCACAAAGCGTTAGAATCTGCTGGCATGTTAGGGATTAACGTCACACATCAGCTGACGCACTAACCTGCATGCTGAAGAAGCCCAAATGATGCTGCAGCCATCTCAGCCGGTCCAGCAATCGAAATGTAATTCAAGTAGGCCGAGCCTCCATGCGGTGAAATCCGAACGTGCCTGTTATGTAGATGATGCTAGCTGTTAGTTGGGTGTCCCTTTTTCCCCCTCCACTCTTTAAGGAATTGTGAAATCGAACTTATACATTTCATGTCTATGATTTCATTCCTTCGTTTTACGCTCAAAAGTGTCATCCGAGTGGTAGAGAAATTCCAGCTGCGAGGGCCACTCTTTAAATTTATTTTTTTTTGGTGGGTGGGTGTATGTTGCTAGTGTTTTTATTTAGAGCCTTCCGTTGTTGTTTCGTAAACAACGCGGCTGTGATAGGATCCTGAAAGAGAGAGTGAGAAATTGGAAAGGGATTCGCATCCACGGTCAGCTCATAGAACCATGCTTTGTGTGTGTAGCTGTCACTCGAAGGTTGTTGGCTGTGTTCAGATGTAGGATGTGTTGGAATTTTTCCAGGCTAGTAAAACTAGAGATGAATTGAGCACCCGCGTCCCTGGAGCTTTTAAATTGTTAAAGATGTGATGTAGTACTCATATTCGGCATTTTCAACTGTTGTTGAACAGTAGAACTATGATTGGACGATGTAAACTAGAATATGTATATAATTACAGAAGTATGAAAATAAAATTATTTAAGATATTCAGAAATCAGTATAATAATTTTTCTGTGTATAGCCGTACTCAATCTATTGAACCGTATAGACTCTATACCAGCGTTTCTCAACCGGAGTTCCGCGAGGCCTCCTCAAGGGTTCCACGAGAAATTCGAAAAAGGTGTTAAAAAAATAAAAGATACAAGATCCCCCCGAAATTCGGATTAAGGGTACCAGAATGAGTAAAAACCCTGTTTTTTAGGGTCAAATTTCAAAAAATTTTCTGGGGGAGGACCCCCAGACCCCCCTTTTTGTACTTTAAACTGGGTTAATTAAATTTATTTTCAAATTAAGTTCAGCAAAATGAGAATCCTACATAAAAATATATTAAAAAGGTACATTAAACTTATTAAGTATGCAAAAGATGGGCTTAGAGATAATTTTAGGCTTCCTCCCCGATGCAAAAATCTAGCTTTGGGCCTGATAATTACTTAATTTCCTTAGAGGATATTTGGGCCCCTCCCAAAAGAAATTTTTCTTGAAAATACCTCGAGTATGTAGTTGGCCCCCTGCTGTTTGATAGTTAATGCGGCCCTCGGGCTGAAAAGTTTGGAGACCCCTGTTTTAAAATACAGTGGGGGGGGGGCAGGGGTAAGGCCTTCCAATGGTTAAAATGTCCAATGGCCGTTAAAAAGGATTATCCAAATATTCAAAGAAAAGCAATTAATATACTATTGCAGTTTTCCACATCATATATGTGTGAACCAACCTTTTCTTGTTTAAAAAACATAAAAAGTAAAGAAAGAAATAGTCTTCTTTCTATTGAAGACGAGATTTTTGAAAATGAAAATTGAAAATTTATGCCTTTTGAAAATAAGACCCAGAATTGAAAATATATGTGCCAAAAAAGACTCAAATTATCACATTAATTAATATTTAATAATTGTTTTATTTTTTTTAAACTTGCTAAAATTGTTTAAATACTTAAAATTGTATTTTCAAAACCTTACAGCCGTATTCTAATGATTCTAATAAATAAATATAGTAAATAATGGATTTCTTTGTTACTTATTTTCCGTTTTATGTAATAATTTAAAAAATAGTAAGAAAAATATTGTTACATGGACGCTAGGGTTCCGCGGAACTTGGGCATTGTCGAAAGGGTTCCGTGGGAGTAAAAAGGTTGGGATACGCTGCTCTATACGGTTCAATAGATTGAGTACGGCTATACACAGAAAAATTATAGACGAATCTTTAAAAATTTTACTATTACTGAAGTTTTCACTGAGAAAAATGACGATTTCAGATCTGAGTGCATCGATTGTTTCATTTTGATATGAAACTTTTTGTTTCAAATATGAAACACACCAATTCTTTCAATTTTAAAATACCCAAAAGACTAAGTTTCAAACAATTCAATAGTCACCACTCAAATTATATGTATTTTTGTTTAATGTTTGCAGTTTATAATTCGTATTCTGTCTGTGTTTATTCTGTCTAACTTCAGTTTTATAAACGTGATAGCCCGCATCGCCCAGATGAGGCATCACACTCCAATTACAAGTAGCAGTAGGTACACATTCTGATCAAATACTGTAGTACCGTCTAAGGGGGTAATTTAATTTTGACAAAGGCCACGTGGACATGATGTATCATTTTTGAGTACCTGCATATTTTCATAAATAAGTTTATAGATGTTTCAAACTTGAGTAAATTTGATTCGGAGGCAGTTTGAGTTTGTGAAATAATAATCAGATTTGAGTATTTTTTACTCAGTTTTTAAAATACCGTTTAAAGAGTGAGTTGCCTTACATATATTATTAAAATTTTAAAGTACTTTTTACTTATTTATATGACATTAAATTCATAAACATTTAATACGTAATTGAAAAGAGTGTGAAGGAAGATATATAAATAATTAAACAAAACTCACAGACTAAATAAGTATGTAATTTGTTCCCTTAAATTGATGAATCTTTCCGATTTAATTGATAGAAAAGACCTACTCATTAAAGAAGTTTTTCACGCCCCTTTACCCATTTTAATTTAAATATTCCTTCCTTGGACAATGATGCTATCGGCTATCCAGCAGTTGTCCAGAACGCTCACAAGGACACTCAATTGTTTGTTTTGATTGATCGTATTTCACACATTTAGGAGAAGTGAACCACTTCTAAAACGCTGCTATGTGAATGTTTTCGTTTGAGAAATGAATTGGAAACAAATTTGATAAAGTGGTTATAAGAACTCTATTATGGAGGACTGATTGTTTAATTACCTAAACGTTGTTTTTAGGGCTTAATTTAAATATCTTTTGAGTAATATTTAGATAAATAACAGAGAAACTTCAAAGCCCACTATGAACTTTTATTTAGTAGTTCTTTATATCAACCGGGATAGATGAATTAGTTAAATATTAACAAGAACTCACTATATCTAAGGGCCACTGTATTATGCTTATCAAATCTCCATATTTCTTATAATTCAAATGCGCGTATTATTTATTTTATTATTTATCTTTTCTAACATTTATTTAATATAGTCTCCTTTTGGAATGGTTTAATGTTTGCTGTGAGCAAAACCTATCCAACATCATTGTCTTAACCTCGAGTGAAATGTCTGCTAAGAAAAACATTTTTATTAACCTCATATGAAACGAAACAAATAGCTCTGCAATTTTGCAATGGTTTTCTTAAATTTCGTCCACTATGATCCATGAAAAATGAAAGTAAAGATTTAAAATGAATGAAATAATTTAATTTTATCATACAAATGTGTAATTTTTTTTCCTTAATCCATAAATATAAATACTTTACTTTATAGTCAAACTCAAGAGGAAATTTCTTGTGGCATTAAATTTAATTTTATAAGAATCTGAATTGAAGGTCACATTACACACAGGCAGTTTTAAGGTCAATTCGCCCATCGATATCACTAATAAATCTTACAAAGATTTTTTTCCACAACATTCACCTATTTATCGCTATTTTTCCTCTTTTAAACCCTACTTTCAAATAAATTGTTTTCAGGAAAAAATCAGCTGAGCGTACGTATTCAGATTTTGTCATGATATCTTAAAGATATCAATTGAATGAAACCATCCTAATGTAGTAAAAAAAGGCCAAGAGAAACGTACACGTTTTGCGCAAGTTACATATGATGAATATCTAAGCAGCTGGAATATCTGTTTGCAGAGAATAGTTCACTAACCTTTGACACTTACGTGTCTTTTTTTTTATTCTGACTTCTTTCGCGGAATTTATAGACCATTTCTTGTACACATACATAAACCATGACATAAACATATTTGCATTTGAATAAGTTTGAACTTCGTTTGCAGAATCAGAAATAAGACATTATTTTGTGAAGAGAATTTTATATTTTGAGCTATCATATTTTGCTCTCAATAATTTTCTGTTTTGTAACCAGATTTGATTTGATTTATCCATTATGAGGAAATAAAAGGTATTAGCAATGTGCGTCTTAATAAAGAATTGTTATTTTACATTAAAACGATCACTTATGTTTACCTTTTTTCTTCTATGCGATATATTTAACCATAAATAACCAAATCTAACAATAGATGGTAATTAAATTTTAAGGTTGCAAAGGAGATCACACTTTCCCTCAGTTATTCAGTGATACATTTCGGAAGTGTCTGTCATGTTTGTATTTTTAAAGATAAATGGGTAAATTTTTTATGAAAAAATTAACTCAAATATATTATTCATATTGTGTTATTTATTGTTAAAATTTTTGATGTGCCAGCCATGGTTACACTTACAAATTAAGATAAAAAGCATTAACAGCCATATTCACAGCCATCAGCGTCGGTGTTAACCAGCAGCTAAATAAAAATTAGCTTTTCGCTGCCTCTGATTGGTGGAATCCTTCTTTGACCAAGGATTTAACACTAACAGGTATATTTGTATGTAAAATTTGTATATAAAATAAATTTGAATACATACTCCGGAGTTTACACTAATCGCTGAGAACACTAGAGTCAGAAAGGACTAGTGCCAAGAAACTGCATCATTTCGCAATTGAAGTCACTGTCACGTCCTTTTATTGTTTGTTGTATTTGAAATAATCGGAATATGTTTTGTGGTTAAGGTTGAGTTTTAAATTATATAGCTGCTTGTTAATGTATATTGTACCACTAGCATTTACTAATGTTCGGCACTAGTTAACTAGAACTAGTTGCAACTAGTAGTTAACTACTGATCAACTAGTAGTTAACTAGTAGTTTAACTACTTTTGGTTTAAACTAGTTCAACTATTAGTTGAACTACTTTTTTTAATAACTACTAGTTGAAACTACTTTCAAAATTTCAACTACTTTCAAAAAAATTATTATTAAAATTTTTATCAAAATATAGAAAAAATTGTACTGTAACAAATTTGATTAAGATGATAGAGTACTCAAAATACCATAACCAGAATAAAAGGCTCTTTTAGCCCTTTAGTGATATAGATAAAAAAGATGTATTAGGATTTGGGCAAAAAATAGGTTATGAAATTAAATAGACTAGTTAACTAGTAGTTAACTACTTTGAAAAACAGTTAACTACTAGTTGTAACTAGTCCCAGGAAAAAATAGTTAACTACTAGTTGCAACTAGATTTTCCAAGACTAGTTAGTAGTTGGTAGTTAACTATTTTTTGACCACTAGTTGCCGAACACTAGCATTTACTACAGGGAACCTTATCCCTTTTTTAAAAATATTCATTATTTTTCACATCTTTTTTTTTTTTTTTAAAAAACTTTAATCTCGGTCTCGTCACTTCTTGACATCAAATTAGTTCTTTCCTTAACTTATGGAGTGAACCAAATCTCGTGATAAATGTTGTTATGAATGGGACTAAAGGGGCTGTGGAAGATCAAATTAATAGATGGTAATGAAGAAAGGGATACTCTAGGCATGGAATGCTATTTTGTCTGTCTTTTTTTGAGATTTGTCAAGGTTAAATGTGCGGGGAGATCTGAGATAAAAATAATGACTTGTCGGAAAATTTTTTGTTCTTAAACTTGAAATGTATGAATCTGGAACACTTGAATACATTTGAAGAAACTGGTATTCAGGAACTTCACATCATCAAAAATAAGTATTCAAATGATAGACGAAAAGTGAACATTGATAATGACCACTAGGAAAGCACTAATAAGTCCTGAAGAAATGAAATTTACATTATTTAATAACTCGTGACTTGAAAAACTTGGAATGCGGAAAGAAAATGACTCATTATTATTTTCGATTAGAGGAAATAGTTTAAATGGTAAATGAGGGGACGTTCTATCATTGCAAAAACATAAAGGGTTCTGACGTAACATAATTTAGATCCCTCATCAGGGGGGCAGAAAGAGACAATATCAATAAATCAAATCTCAAGGGAGCTAAACGTTTCTTTTATATGTGTGAGATTTGCATAGCTTTCTCCAAAGATCAGTTATTAATCCAATGCCAAAATATTAAAATATTACACAATTCAATTTTAGCTTTGAGTAGGAGAAACAAAGTGAAGGGGATTTTCCCTAGTTCCTAAGGGGGAAGGATTTTTCTAAGAGTGTGTGGGGTTTTTTTTTTGAAAATTAAAAAACAATTAAACTTTCCGTCTACCGATTTTGTCCGACTTTAGTACATGTTAATATTAGTCATTCCCAAGTGAAAATCATTTGAAAACCAAATCAATTTTCACAGATTGCCTGTAATAAATGTTATTAATTATATGATTAAACTAAATGTTATAAATATTATGGTGGTAAAGGGACTTGACATAAATTGAGGTACAAAATATTTTATTGATTTGTAAAAATATAAAATCCAAGAAATTAATTTTTATTTGTAAAAATATAAAATTCATGAAATTAATTTTTATAATTCCCACAACATTTTAATAGTTCATATTTTTTGTATTTATCGTTTTTTCTTCTAAAGAATAACATTAAATTACAAGAAAACTACTTTGAATTTCATGAAACTCGCTAGGAACAAGCGTTTTTGGCTAGTTTCGTATTTTGTAGGATCTTTATTTACATTGTTTTACAGCATTTTTTACTAACTAAAAGCTAGAAATATTTAATTTAGTCTCCTTTACTTAATTAACAGCTCAAACAGAAATTTTAATAATGATTAATTGTTTAATTTTTATGTTTTAATTTGAGACAGCAAATGTAAGCAAATTTTGAAAATTACCTTTATACTTTGTGTAGCTTGTAGAAAATTTGAAATAAAGACATGTGTCAATCACAAGAACAGCCCCATTTTCTGAGGAGAAATCTTCGTGTGAAGGCGTATGATCTCTTTTAGCACCAGCATCTTCATTTCATGAAATTGGGTAAGTCCTTCAATCTACTTGAAAAAAAATATTCTTTTGTCATTCATACGTGCACCATGGAATGATCAAACTTTTATCGGATATGACGTCACATTTGTTTCGACAAAATAAAAGACGCTGCAGAGGTATAGTTCTTTGAGCAAATTTGATCTACTCCTCACAAAGAATCTTTGTTAGCGGAGTTTGGGCTGACTTATTGAAACAACCTATATTCTATTGCTCTAATGCTGAGCAAAACAGTTACAATGAAAAGTTAAAAAACAACGTTTTTTAACTTTAACCAACCAACTTTTAACCAACGGCTGTATGGTTTAATCTTTTTTATGTGCAAATAAAAAGCGTTGTTTTTTAACTTTTCACTGTAACCTATATTCTAAATTGAAAATACAGAAAACTTGATTCAAAAACAGATTACCCTTATTTTCTTAAGTACCTAAAAGATGATTAAGGATTTAAGGATCAGTCAACAAGAATACTTATAGGAGTTCGGAGTGTATAAAATCTTATGCAGTAGACTATTTTACAGTTACTGGATTTACATTGAAGCTACTCTGAACTCATCGCAAAACTCGCAACTGAACTGACAAATCATTTGCTAAATTCAAACGTTTCGTTATAGGAAAACTAAGTGCTTTATTTATTTTCGACCTTCGTCTCTTCTCCTTCCTTCTTTCTATGGTATGAGAGAATGGGAAGAGGGAGTGAAATGAAAGAAGATCTAGTGGGGAGTTGGTTGTCTAGTATTACAATTAAGTTTTATTCTTGGATGGTACTTTGAAACCGGTTCGTTTTCATTCCGGAAACACGGTTATATCAGAACAGCTCTTTCTCTCTCCTTCCCTGGTCTTCCGTAATTTAAAAATGTTAATTGATAGAATTACTAATATTTCTGAAGTTGGAGCCCAATTGAACAAAGCCTTAAACGTGTCAAAGGTTGCCACCCTTGATGAATATGCATTTTTGCGCAAACATCTCAAAACAAATACGCGTTTCAGGTGCAGTAGTCCTTCCAAGTACATAAATAGCGAAAATGAAGACCTCTCGGTGGAATATTATACAATTCATTAGCGCATGAATAAGCATTCTGTGTCTTCCTTTGCAATAAATAAAAGTCAAGGATTCCGACTCAGTCCCCTCCCTTTACTTCTGAGCCACATCACCCAATGTCGAAGTGGTTTGTTTTCAGCGTAGGAGTCGCAGCAACAGATAAGATGTCAAAGGTTAAGCCAGGTCCGCCTTTTTTACCACAGGCTTATGGTTTCTCTCGCGAATGTTTTATGCGAGCAATCATAAACAACAGCTCTTGGAGTTATTGCCGAGCTTCCTATTTGGAGTAAATGGATTACCACGGAATCAGCCGAATGAAGGCCGAGGAGTAAGATGTCGAAATGGAAGTGAGCGAGCTTTTTGCATGGGCTGTGGGAGGGCTAACCGAAAAGGACGGAATTTAATTGCTGGCTGCAGAAAGGAGAGGCTTGGGAAGTCCAGAAATGGAATGGTGACGTTGGATGGGAGTGGTGGGGTATTGGGGACAGGAAGAATATGTGTTGCAACGTGCTCCACTTTTATACACATTTGTTGCGGTGCTGTGAAAATACAGAAGATGGTTTTATGTTAGTGGGAGGAATGGGGTAATTTTTGCACTACTTTTATGGAGATATTTTTCTCTTAGTGTAGTAACATCCCATAAGGGCAGTAAATACTAGATATCTATAGTACTAACTGTTGTCAAGTGACATATAGGATGCTTCAAAATTCCCTTTCACAGCTTTTATTTGGAAACAACGTCTCCTAGGGCCATGGAAGTAAGGTCTACCCTTAAGTAAGTAACCATGGAAAGTTTAGAAATTAGATGAATTACAGTGCATCTAGCGCCAAAATAAAAAGTTTAAAAAATTGATTAAAAACTAAAGGAGAACAAGCGAAAACTTCAGTACGAATATTGTTGCCAATATTATGAAAAACTCACTGGAAAAAATACCATGAAAATATCGTGAATATTTGTGGAGATTGAGCATGTGAAAATAGCACTTTTCAGGCCTCAAAAAGTTCACAAATTTGCAAGTGTTTTTGATTTGTTGATTAAATTTCGTCTTTATCTGACTAAAAAACAACCACAAAATTGTTATTTAACACTGAAAAACTTGAAAATTTGCAATGCAATCTTTTTCTTTTTTCAAGCCTAAAAAAATATTTTTGCATGCTTATATTTCCTCGAATATACACGACATTTTTATGAAAGTTTTTTCAGTGAGTTTTTCATAACAATAACAACAATACTCTCATCGAGGTTTTTGCTCTATCTCTTTAGTTCTTTAATTAATTAGGGATGTTCGGAGCGCTGTATGTCATCTCAATGCATGGATTGTCTGTGGTCACTTATGGGTAGACCAGACCTTACTTCCATGACCCTAGGAGACGTTCTTTACGAATAAACCATTGAAAGGGACTTTTTAAACAGCCAGTATGTAGCATCGATATACCTCATTCTCCTAGGAATGTTCAAGGAAAATTTCAAATATTTACTAAGATCTACAACCTTTATAAAAATTGGAACGTGCCAATAAGGGTATCTTTTCCCTCCCAAGTGTATGTAAGGGGTAGAATATTGTTTTGTTTTCAGTAACGTGAAGTGAATTAGGTGAAGAAGGACCTTGATATCCAGTAAAGAGTACAACGAGTTTCCTCTTTTGATTCGATAAATATGTAAAATAGCGTGGCGTCAAAATTTTTTCAAAAGGTTTTTGTTTGAAAACCACGTGAAAAAGGATGATAGGTGTTCCATTCAAAAAATTCAACATTAAATATTTAAGACCATTATTGAATGAGGTATATAAATCAGTATTCGTGAAAAACTATTTTTTAGTTTTTGAGAGAAGTGAATTGCACACAATCCTCTTCTTTTCAAATCCAGTTGGTGTTTATTAGTTTATTACTGTAAAACTGCGTTAGATAACTTTCCTTGGCTTTGCAGTTAGGCAATTGTTCTTTCTACACACCCAAGGTTATCAATAATATAAGCCGTTGGGCTACAATAGAGGAGTTTTTCCCCTTTTAATTTACAAAGAATTTTCACATGTAGAAATAAAAGCACTTTGAACTTCTAGTAATTTTGAAAGGTATCGTACTCATCGTCATTAGTGCTATATTGTTAATTCTTCTACCGACATTAAGTAAACTTACGGAGTCAATCATCCTCAGTAGACTTGATACAATAGTTACCGAGAGGCAACTAATAATTCCACAGCAGTTTGGGTTTCGAAGGGGACTTTCGACCACTCACCAGTTACTGAGAATTTCCGAATTTGTGCTTGATGGTTTTTCAAAGAAAGAGTCTACAGGATCAATCATGTTGGATATTGCTAAGGCCTTCGACAGAGTCTGGACGGAAGGTCTGATATATAAGTTAATAAAATTAGAAATCAAACCAGCCCTAATAAAATTAATTCACTCTTACTTGAGTAATCGTGGTTTCCAAGTCAAAATTAATGAAACCACATTCTCAACACCGAGAAATATTCTTGCAGGCACTCCTCAGGGTTCTCTCCTGGGGCCAACATTATTTAATTTGTACATTAACGATATCCCCATAGATCAGAATATTTCACTCTGTCTGTTTGCAGATGATACAGCCGCAATTACAAAAAATGCTGATGTTCAATTGGTTGCTGACAACTTGTCGATCTGGATTAAAAAGTTAGAAATCTGGTTAATTAAATGGAAGATTCTGGTGAATGTTGAAAAATGTCAAGCTATTATTTTTACAAGAAAGATTAAACTACCTCCTCCAGTTGAGCTCTTCGAAAGACCGATCGCATGGACTAGAACAGTTCTATACTTGGGTGTGACCTTGGACTCAAGACTAACTTGGAAAAAGCATATAGAAGTTATTAAAAAGAAATTCAAATCAAGACTAAACCAATTATATCCACTCATTTGTAGAGATTCCTTTCTCTCCCTAAATAATAAGGTACTAATCTATAAAACTATCTTCAGACCTACAATCACATATGCTTGCAGCGTTTGGGGTTATGCCGCCAGAACCAATATCAATAAACTAGAAGTCCTCCAGAACTCAATCCTCAGAATAATAACCAAAAGTCCATGGTTCTACAGAAATAAACACATCAGAGAAGAATTAAACATCCCAACAATAAAGCATTTTTCTCAGATACTAGCGATAAAATTTTTTAGGAGCATCGATACATCTGACAATCCAGCAATAACCTCTATTTCTGACTATGATCCACATGCTACAAAAAGACCAAGATCAATTTTGTACGATCCACCCTAGTTTTTTAAACTTTAATTTTAAAAACACATGTTAATTATTACTTAATTAATAATTGTTTAATTCAATATCTCTCATATAAAAGCCCACGTCACTCACTGACTCACTGACTCACTGATTCTGGAACGGAACGCTCGCACACTATGATGCCATCTCGCAATAATAATCATAATCATCAGAAAAATATAAAAGCCCACGTCACTCACTGACTCGATGCCATCTCGCAATAATCAGAAAAATAAATAAATAAAAGTAATTAAAATTTTAAAATAATATAATAGCTTTTAAATAAATATCTTTCAAGAAAGTTGGTTTACTTAATAAAGGTTAAAAAGTTACTTTTAGGGAAGTTGGTTTCTAATTCAACAATAATAAATTATTAAAGTTAAACTTCTTATTTAATGTATAATTAATAGGAACTTGAAGTAGTAACGAGCGAAGCTCGTTTTTAAAGATTTTAATTGTATATAGACCTTATAATATGTGAAATAATTATAAATACTTTTTATCTTGTATTTTATGTATGTACATAGAAATTATTTTTTAACTTATACTGGAGATTGAGGGTCCATGGGGCTCAGGTGCTCTAAATAAACTATTGTATTGTATATATTGTTAATTACATAACATAAATAATTTTAGACTGGTAATTGCACTAAAGAAAAACATCCAGAAGTGATTGAAATTTAGTTTTTGAGGGTAGAATACACTAAAAAAGTTTTAAAACTCAATAGCCTACAAATAGAGTGGTTTACATTAATCAATAAATACAGAAAAGAGGAAGCGGAAATTTTAAACGATGTTTTGGCCAAAAGAAATTGTCAAAATTATCTACGAAATTATTTATCGCATTTAAAACGTTATTTTAATCTGAATAAGTGGCTTTTGTAGTTAGCCTATGACAATAGACTGCTGGAGAAAAGCTAATTGATAATAGAATGATTGTTATCAAACGACTAGTGAACCTTTCAACAGTTAACATTCCCTTAAGTACTACTTAAAACAACAAAAGAATATGTTTGAATAAGATAAAATATATTTTTAAAATTTTATTACTAATTCAAGACATTGATAAAATTGAAATACTAGTTATAAAATCATACATCCCTCTCCTCTCTCTATGTCTACCAAAATCAAATCATCTCTTTGAGAATTTATTTCTGGCTAAATAACATGCTCTCCTACTTAGATTTTTCTAATTATCATTAGTAGATGGCAGCACGACATATAATTTCGTGTCATTGTGTGGGTCAAGATTTTCCATTTTTATAATCCGATAATCTAAATTATAATGAAGAAATTTGGCAAAAAGAGTGATTAAAAAATTCTATACTTCAGTTAATTGCAAAATTTCAGTGTGGTATTTTTCATATGAATTACATTTTACATTACAAGACATTACATTAAAATAATTATACGGAAGTTTTGTTCATTCATTTGTCAATAGATAGCAGCACCACAATAAGAAAGAGCAGTCTTAGTTGCTCCTCAGGAAAAAAAATATTGTATATCTCGAGGTGCCGCAAAGGCCTTGAAAGTTTTGAAAAGATGCTTGGGTTTTTTTTCGAAACTAATAAACCAGAGATTAAACCCTTACATTTTGTTCGTAATTTTTTTTATGAGAAACTAATATTATTATAGATCCTCTTTTGACAGTACAGTAATATTTTTTAGTATCAAAGAAATTTGTAAAGTTGGTTTTCCAATCAACAAAATAATTTGTACTTCAAACAGAAAACCCCATGAAATTTCCTTTTCTAAAACTATGGGGGGCAGTCTAAGGGGGGCGGTCGGGCGGTCGCCCCCACGGCCCCCCTCTCCGTCCCTGAGAGATTTTACGAATTTTTCTACATGATTAAATTTGATTTCTAACTTTAAATTTGATAAAAAAATTGTTTATTTTGAAAGTTAAATAGCTCTGAATTTTTTTAAATATTTTTTTTTCTTTTTTTGCATTCCCCCCCCCCTATTATTTTAAGTTTTGAAAAAAAAATTGAATAAAGGTTGTAATGGAAAAGTTGTAATTAAAATCAAAGAGAATAAAATTACAAACAAAATGAACCGGATCTCATGTTTTTAAGTTGTTTAGTAGGTTATAGCTATTTAAAAATGAAGAAAAAACAACTTTACGAATTTCTTTCATATTAAAAAAACTATTACTTCCAAAAGAGAGGTGATAAAATAACGAAACCTTCAGCATTTTAACTGTAACATTAGTAGGTAGTTCTTTATAAAACAATCATGAACAAAATATGAGGGTTTCATCTTTGTTTTTTTTTTAATTGTTTTGTAAAAAAATCTGAAT
Organism: Tetragnatha montana; assembly: GCA_963680715.1. NCBI lineage: Eukaryota > Metazoa > Arthropoda > Arachnida > Araneae > Tetragnathidae > Tetragnatha > Tetragnatha montana. The sequence continues at coordinate 47,118,638 of OY796679.1, read as the reverse complement.
TTTTTTTCAAAACTTCAAGATCTTTGCTGCACTTTAATATTTTTTGATCAAATTTTGGTTTTCACATATTGATACTAATGGCTAATGGAACTTTTTAAAGCTAATACGAAACGATTTGACAAAATTCGTTTTTTTGTTCCACCCTAATGTTCATATTGGTTCCTATGATGAGCTATGCTTGCTGCTTTCAGACTGCTTTGGCCCTAGTGTATGTATTAAAGCCATTGTGACTTGCGGGACTTCATGGATTAGTAAAGAATGTAGCCCATGGTCACACACGTTTAGAGACCCCTGTTTGCCTGCCTTCAGGGTTTCAAGAGTTGTGTTAAGACTTACATATCACAGCTGAGTTGAGTTGGGTTGGGGGGGGGGGGAGTTTTAAAGATTTTTTTTCCTTACCCCCTGTTACATAAGACCATAATTTTGAGGATATAATCTTTTTTAACTGCCGAAAAAGATAAAAATGAAACTATCAGACTTTGTTCATGATTATTTCTATTTAACTATTATTGTTACAGAACTGTCCCCTTCATAACTGAAAAATTACTCTTTAATGAAATTAATATAATATATTGTTTGTAATTTTATTCTCTTTAAATTGATCTGCATCCTGACCAATCTCTTTTTAAATACATGATAAATTAAAAATTAAGTTGCTTTTACGTTCTAAAATAAAAATTTCTACCAAATTTCAAGTTGAAAAATCAAATTTAAAAACAAATAGTGAAACTAAAACTCCTTTTAACCCCGCGTATACATAATAGCATAAACGCTGCATTCTATAAGTAATATAAAAATACTTTAACCTTTATGTTTTAATTAGTATTTAAATTTTAAGTAGTAACACCAAATTGTATAACACAATGCCAAAAGAGGCATTTCTTTTATTATTTATTTTTATTTAGCAGTAAAATAATAGTACAAGGTCCACTCAACCTTTCATCCCTTGAGTGGGTCGATAAATTGAGGACCAAGACTGACCACCTAACCGGGACATATGCCTTGCACCCCAGGGCCCCACGGTCAAGAAAACGAAGATGGGCATCGCAGGACTTGGCCCACTATAGGGCTGTTGCGCCGATGAGTTTAGTTTAAAATAATAGTAGATCTAATCCCCAAATAATAGTGCCGTTTACATGAGCCAATTACCCGGGTTAAAGGCGGCTCTAACTCCTCTTTTCGACCCGGCATTCCCTACGAAGGGAAAAAGATAGGAAAAAGCCGGTTTGAATTCAATCCTAGTCAATTGCCGGGTTGTACCCTCCTTTCCCATGATGCCTTTCGTGTCCCATCCCACACTCCCTTGCGTGTTGTGTAGTACACCGTAGTCCGCCATTTATTTGTTTGTTTTCTGTTGATTGTTTTGATAGAATTTGTAATGGACATCAATAATGTAGAAAGTAGCAAATGCAGTTTGAAATGTGAAGATAAAACGTTAAGTTTAATAAACATCCATTTAATTTTTAAGCAGGCCCGTGCTGGGCCGCCGGGACATATCCCGGTGCGCCCTCCAGCCTGGAAATTTTGGCGCCCTCCTATTCCGAAACTGACAAGGCTTTGAGTGTTGCGACTGTAGGCTACTACTTAATAGAGGTGGGCGCCTTTAATCAAAACAGCAATACCTTTGAGAGTGTTAAGTCAAGGTAGTGTTTTTTGCACTAGGGGAACCCTAAGCGAAAAAAAAGTACTAATACATACCTTGATAGTGGAAAACTAGGAGGGGTTTTCAGGGCGCCCTTTTAAGCTACCGCGAAATTTTGGAAGTTCCGCTTTAATTTTACTGCGGTGATTTTTCATGGCGATTTTGCTCTTTGTTTAATACTTCGAATTTGCGAAGGCGGGGCGGTGTCTTTTAGAATGCAAGGGCACAGCACTGATTTTTTGTTGGGCCTTTAGTGAAATACGTTGAAATTGAAAGGGCGGGGCGTTAATTTTTTAGGGTGCTGTTATTTATAAACAGGTAGTTACTTGACTAAGGGTCGTCCTTAGTCATTAGAGAGGAGTATCGAACGCAGGGCCATATCCAATGGGGTTTTAGGCAGATATATTTTTAACTCCTCTGAGAGAGTATTTCACTCCTTGAAAATCGGAATTACTCTTTAAAAAACTAGACAGGAGTATTTTCACTCTTTGAATTTTTCACAAAGGTTTTAGCTTAAACCTTCAGTCAGGGCATCCTAATCAGGGTCGTATTTAGGCACGTGCAACATGTGCTATAGCACAGGGCGGCAAAATTTTGGGGGGCGGCAGATTACAATTCGAAATGCTACAAACTATGCAGCTTTGTAAAAAAAAAATGTTTGTGAAGGGAGAGGAGTGGGCCAATTATCCAACCCCCAACACCCCCAATAAACCCGTTAAGATAATCTCCTTGACGGGAAATATTTATGGCCTTGTGTTTCTGGAATGGGGAAGGCACCAGGAGGACTAAAAAATATACTACATAAAATGGCTAAAAGGGGTCAAATTTTAAAAAATTTCCTGGGGGAGAACCCCTAAATCCCCCTCCAAAACTTTGACGACTGTTAACAGTTTTTTTTGTATTTTTTGTTAGTGACTCATTTTTCAAAATGAATTTTAAATCATTCATAGTGACGAAGAATAAGTAATAGTTTTTTGAGGGTATCACACGGCTTTCCAGTTCAGGGCAGTAATTTTGACTTCATTTTTTATATTTTTTCCGCTTGAAAATTCTGCAACTTTTTAGAATAAATCTGGGTCTCAAAAGGAGTAAAAACAATACTTTTTAGGGTCAAATTTCAAAAATTTTCCTGGAGGAGAACCTCCAGACCCCCCCCCCCCTCCAATAACTTAGACGTCTGTTAAAAGTGTTTTTCTCTCCGAAATTTTGCCACTTACAAGAAGCGGTTCCCTTCGGGTGTTTCCCAAAGATTCAAAATGATATAAAAACACTAGTTTAAAGGGGAAAATTTCAAAAAAATTTTGGGAACCCCCATCCTATCCATTTTCTTGAAACATAAAATGAAATAGGGGTGGGCGGCAATAAATTGATATGCACAGGGCGGCAAAAACGCTAAATACAGGCCTGATCCTAATTATCAAACTTTTTAATTGTGTTTTCATACAGCCATAGTAATTTTTTTTTTACATTTACTGTTCTGATGCTTAGGGAGTTTAATTGAAACCCAAAATAGCATCCTCATTTTTTTTTTTCAATTTCATTTTGTCTCTGTATATGTAGTTTACTATGTTTACTATACTACTTAATACTATTTCCGTACTTCACTCCTCCCAAAAAAGTCAAGGAGTATTTTTACTCCTCCAAAAAAATCCTAGGAATAACACTGGTTTTAGGGGTTTAACCCCCCTAAAATTTAGACAAATATTTATGCTGTTTTTCCTCGGGGAAAAACCCAAAGGGTCTCAAAATGTGTCAAAACAGTACTTTCAGGAGTAAAAATTCTAAAAATTTTCTGGGGGAGGACCCCCAGACCCCCCTCGAATTTTTAAAATACATTATAAACTGATTTTCCTTGAATATTCTCTTACTTATAAGGAGTAGTCCTCTTTTGATGTAATCATCCGAAGAGGCTCAAAATGATTCAACATACTGTTTTTCACAAATATTAAAAATAAAAAACAATCAAATATATCTCAAACAGCAGTATTGCTTTAATTTTTTTCTATTGAGAAGAGCAATTTGTGAAACGTCGCCAATCTTAAGAGAAAAGTAAGTTTTTAGGTTTACAAATAATTATTTGGGCGGCACCCTTTCACCCTTTGTCCACCGCCCTCTAAAGCTACCCAGCACGGGCCTGTTTTTAAGACAAGCACAACTTACAAACATGATGAAAAACGGGAATCAAAACAATAAACATTGATGGAATTGAAACAATGTTGCCAACACAATTTTGTATAATTGTATAAGTGTTACTAGTAAATAAACAAAATATTCAACAAATAATACAAGATCCCGGCATCCGGAAGAATACATCTTCGCAGGTCTTCGGTAAGCAAATCTGCTATCATCCGTTGATTTTTTGCATATATCGCCAACGCTCTTTTAAAATTCATTCTGATGCTCTCTTTCAAAAACAAAAATGAGATATTTGTTAACAAACTTGGAAACCATGGAAACATGCAGATCACTTTTCTTACCACGTGACCGAGAAAAAGCCGGGTTAGATCATGTCTCATGTAAACGCCTTCAAATTTCGTAACCCGGGTAGAGTTGGAAATTCCCTTAACCCACTTTTAACCCGGGTAGCAACCCGGGTAATATTTTTCCCATATAAACGGCACTAATGATAATAGTAAAATGAAATTCTAATGTTAGTCCAGTAAATCTACTGAAAAAAGTGCCAAACCGGGAAAAAAATTACAACATTTAGTTTTTCAACAGTTTTCGCTTGGGAATGACCTCAATAATAACATACTAAAAATCGGACAAAATCGGTCGGCGGGATCGGTTAATTTTTAAAAAATAGCCGAAATTTTTTTTTTCAAAAATTCAATTAATAGTAATCGAGACTTATGATACATGTTTATATGCTATTTTTCAGTGCTGAATACGAATATTCCATTTAAAATTTAAAAAGTTTAAAATTTCAATTTTTAAAAATTATTTGAAAAATTGGATATTTGAAAAAAATAAAACATCGCTCAAAAACACAAATTAACTGCAACAGAAGTAATTCAAACGATTTTCCCTCAGAAATAACTTAAATAATGACATACTAAAATTAGAAGAAAATCGGAATATATAAAGTTTAATTTTTTTCAAATTTTCAATTTTTTTGGCCTCAAAAATAAAAATCGACCTTTTTTAAAATTCTTGTTAAAAACGATTGAAGCATTTTCCATGGTCATTTTTCCATGGGTATTGTAGTTATATAGCTATATAACATAAAAAAACACAATTGATTATTAAATCATTACTTAGTTAATTAATTTATTAAAATGAACATTAAAAATACAGGTAAAATCATTCAATCAAATATAACAGAAAATATTTTAATAATATTCAGTGATAAATCATCTAAAAAATAATTACATAAATTTGAAAGAGACAGAATATATTTTCAAATAATTAAATTTTTAAGATATTTAAAAATTTTAAATTTTGTAGTATAGGCATGGGATACATGTCTATATGTGGAAAAATTGAAGCATTTATCTTAATATTTTTGTTTTAAATGCTTTAATTTTTCCACACTTATACTAAATGTTATTGGAAAGTTGATCTGATATTGGTAAACAGCACTAAAATATAGCCTATAGACATGTATCACATGCCTATACTACAAAATTTAAAAATTTTTAAATATTTTAAATTTCTTAAAAATTTAATTTTTTGAAAAGATATTGTCTCTTTCAAATTTAATTATTTTTTAGATGATTTATCACTGAATATTATTAAAATATTTTCTGTTATATTTGATTGAATGATTTTACCTGTATTTTTAATGTTCATTTTAATAAATTAATTAAGTAATGATTTAATCATCAATTGTGTTTTTTATGTTATACGTATAGCTATATAACTACAATATCCGAGGAAAAATGACCTTGGCAAATGCTTCAAACGTTTTTAACAAGAATTTTAAAAAAGGTCGATTTTTGATGCCAAAAAACTTAAACTTTTTACTGTTCGATTTTCATTTAATTTTAGTATGTCATTATATAAGTCATTTTTTTATTTATTTTATTTATTCATTCACATATACAACATCAACAACAAATGAAGAGAAAAAAAATTAAAATTGTACACTTCGGAGATTTTCATCCCTTACAAGTACATTTTGAATCTATTTAAATAATACATATAAAGAAGAAAAAACAGGGGAAAAATACAAGATACATACAAAATAATTAATACAAGAAAATAAAATATAAAATAAATAATTACAATTATCAGGACTGGCAAAGGTGTCGATTGCAATATATATAAATATAAATATAGGCCCAAAGTAGAAAATAAAAAACCTTATTGACAAGAAGTCCAATTGATTATAAATAGAGCAATTGTAATAGAATTATATGAAAAGCAATAAGTTTAAAGAACAAGTAAAATTTCTGAATTAAATAAGAAAAAAATGTGGTGTTTTTTTTTTTTTTATAAAGTAATTTTAGGTGTTATTTGAATATCAATTGGCAAACTATTGTAGTGTTTGGGTGCTAAGTAGAAAAAAAAACATTTGTGAAGAATCTCTGTTTGATTTAGGAACACAGGAATTCTAAGGGAAAACCGTTTGAATTACTTCTTTTGCAGTTATTTTGTGGTTTTGAGCGATGTTTTATTTTTTTCGAATATGTCCAATTTTTCAAATAATTTTAAAAATTGAAATTTTAATTTTTTTTTAAATTTTGAATGGAATATTCGTATTCAGCACTGAAAAATAGCCTATAAACATGTATCATAAGTCTCGATTGCTATTAATTGATTTTTTGAACCATTTTTTAAAAATAAAAATTAAACTTCCCGTGGACCGATTTTGTCCGATTTTTGTTATGTTATTATTGAGGTCATTCCCAAGTGAAAACCGTTGAAAAACTAAATGTAGCAATTTTTCCCGGTTAAGTCACAGATTGCCTGGACTATGTTGTGAATTAACCAAAATAAAAGAAGCTTTGGTCTTTTCCTTCCCAAGTTGGGGCAAGCCACAAGCAGTCTTTAGTATTTTTATGTATTAAATTTTTTACCAGTTTTCATTACTTTTTAAGACTAAAATATTAAGTTTAATATTGTTCTATTTAAGGCCGTAACAAGACTTTTGTTTAACTGTAATCACCAGTAAAGAGGTTAATTTTGTTTTTGTTTACGTTTTCCAATACCTGAAATTTCTAGGATATAACCAGATTATATTTTTAACTTCGGAAGTTAGGAATTTCTGAGGATGGTATTAATATAAATCAGGGTTCTTCAAAGTACTTCTAGTGGGGCAATGCTGGTCACCCAGACCCAAATAGTAAGGTAAATGTGGGTATAGTGGACACTTTAAGGAAAATTTTCCCTTAATAAATTCTCTATAAATATCATTCTATTCGCCTGGAAACGGTTACCATCCTATTTTTAGATCAACTGGATCGTCTTCTTTCGATTTTACCTATTAAAACTGTAATTAGATCAGGGAAAGTATTTTTAATTAATTTTTTAAAAGTACTCCAAATTGCATCTATAGTGGCCACATAGATGTATCTGATGTTTCTATGGTGGACACCTTTTGCATCAAAAGTGGACACCTCTCTTTTTCTGCCTATATGATAGGGTTTATTCATGAAATTAAGTTGGTATGGTCGTTTAGTTCTAAAAAAATCTTCCTTCCTAGCGAAATATGTTTTGGATCAAAATAAAATAAGTTTTATTTGACTTAGAATAACAGACTTAATGGTTTCCGGCCCATAGCCTACGTTTTAGCTGATTTGAGACGAATTTCCCGAAGCCAGAATGAAACCTAATTCGTACAACACCCGTTTTAAAGCATAATCAACAGTTTCTGAAGAAAATCTGATTCAAATTAAAAGTGATTTATATTTCTTTTAAAAGCCATTGCAGTGGCCACTATTGGAAAATCTAAGATTCTGTGTTGGTAAAGTGGCCACCCCCCTAAATCCTCGTAAAGTAAAAATTTTCAAATAAATTTTCTTCAGTATGATTGTATACACTCTACTTAATCTTAAAATGAATTTAAAAGTCAATTAAACCGTAATAAGTACTAAAAAATCAGTTCCGACTTAACCGTTTCCTAACGCGATTTATTAAGCAAAATCAAATTTCAGTCACTCGGCCGATGGTGTTATTTTCAAAGACTTAAATATCCTTCCCATGCTGATGTACGGTATCGGTGGTTATTTAACTGATTACCTGATAGCATAATCTACTATGCCTATGAATTTTAACTCTATTTGATGCCTCGAACTCTTATAATTTAAAATTAATCAACTAGGTGGCCACTATTGGGACAGTGTCCACTATACCCACATTTACCTTACTAGATTACCCGGTATTCGACCCACCTTTTTCTGAAGTTACAGTCAGCGTCCAATAAATAAAAATTACGAAATATAAAATGGTCCAATACAACAAAAAGCGTTCAAAAATTATAACTGTTTTTTTTTTAAATTTATTCTGTTAATTATGATAACTCAAAAGTAAAGCATTGGACAACAAAGAGTTGCAAATTATATGTTTTAAAAGTATAGAACAATGTGGCCCTTGAGTTTCTATACAGTAATTGTGGCATTTGGTCTAAAAACTTAGGAAACTACTCATCTGCTACGACGTTAAGCCATTAATAGTAGCTGCAATAGTACATTATTCCCTGTCGTCTACCTATTGGTTGATTTCTGTTCGCCAGTATACAGGGTGTTTCAACAAGTCCACCCAAATAAAAGCTCTTCATAGTTAATCTTCATTTTTGTATCATTAAAAAGTTAAGACCGATAGTGATTCAAATATTTAACTCAAAATATTTATTAAACTTTATACCCCTTAATCAGAAAAATATGTTGATAAGTTGGTTTTTATTTCAAAATCACATAAAAAGATCATCTCTTAAATTTTTATATAAAAAAAAATTCTCTTAAATTTCAGGCCTTTGGTAAAATACATGATAATTAACTCATTGTAACTGTAGTCATTCATTTTTGTCATACTACAACCTACATAATTTTGTTATTGCTACTATTCCCATTTTTATATAAATGCAAAATAAGCTTTTATCTGTAAATTGTTTGAATTAGAGGTGTATAATTGTTGAAACAAGATAAAGTATGTAAGTGACTCTTACTCCTCTGGTAGTAAGATTAACCATGATCATACACAACATATGAACAAGTGTATTTAGCGTTCGATAGTATATCTGTGTTTTAAAGATAAGATTTATTTAAACATATAGAGGTTATCACCTTTAGTCTAAGAAGCATACATCAAGGAGGGAAATGAACTTGCTGCTTTGCAAACAATATACGAAGTTTAAAAAGTAGTAGTTGTAGTACACTTAAAGCATAACAGAGCCACCTTGGTCAATGCTGACAAATATATTTGTGTAAACTTCTATTAGTTTTTGGTTTCTATTAAGTGAAAGAACACGATTTTCTCTTTGAAAATAAACTGATGAGAAAATTTTCCCTCGATACTTTAGCCTTTCATACACAACATACAGAAGCGCTCATACTAAGACCTTTTTCTGAATTTCAAAATAATTTTAACTTTTTTAATAAAATTTTTCTTTGGGATGTTAGTAAATGAATGCAATAACCCTAAAAACTAGTGCTTTGAAATTTAAATATAAAGTATATTTTATATTTGATTTTAAATGGTACTATATCGCGTTCACAGGTATTTTGATAAAGTTATGTTCTCGCTACCAGAAGCAAATTATGGTAGATTGCCCAGTGATTGAACACTTAGCATTGGGATTTGTGATTTTCCCACTTTTAATATCATTTTCAGGGTTTTTTCTCGTTTAATTCTTAAAAATAAGGTATGTTTCCATACAGGCTTTTTCTTGGCACTATAGTGAAAATATTTTCAGATCACAGAAATTGATATTTTTAAAGGTATTTGATTTTAGTGAAAACACTGCGATATACCCAGTAAATGAACAAAGTTTGCCCTAAATATGAACACCATTTTCCCAGTGAATCAACACTGAAAGTAGTCACCAGTTTTAGTATTTTGGAAAAGTCTACAAGATTACATATTAGGTTTATACGTGGTTGAATAAACCAAACAATTCTTATAAACTTTCCCAAAATACTAAAACTGGTGACTAGTTTCAGTAGACATTCATCTAAATGAAGTTTTGGTACTACTGTTTTCTTTAATTTTTTAATTTGGCCACTAAGTTACCACTATTAAGTATACCATCTTAAGTGTTTTCCAAAACGGAAAACACACTCTTACACCTTAACTCCTCAATTAACTAAACCCCTCGCTTCTTTTCAACAAGACAACCATGCACAAAGAGTAGGATGAGTAGTATCAATTACCCGTCACTCACTCAACAGCCAGCGAACGGTTTGAACCTCAGACACAGCTAGCCACGAGCGGCCAAACAGGTTAATAAAGAAACAAATGAACGTAGAATCTGCCGAAAAATATCAATGAAAATGAGCCCTCTCCGGCCGAAATAAAACAGCAAAAGCGTAGCGAGTGATATTAATCAAATTAAAGGCCTTGCGCTGTAATGAGGGCCGGATTATTGCCTCGTGTTAGCACGCGACTTGCACGCGTAATTAATGAATAGTAGGCTCGAGGCTCGCGTCAAGAATACGCATGCCTGGCCTGGAGGGGACGCGGACAAATTGCGGAATTTAAGCTGTTAAAAGCGGGTGTTAAAGATATCAGTTGTTTTTGTGATTGTGTTGGTGATGGTTTAAAATTTAAAGTGTGTTTAAAATGGTTAGGGGGAAATTTTAAATGAAAGGAGTAATTTTAAAAATTTAATATTGGAATAAAATAGGTGTATCAATTTTTTAAGATCTTTTGTTGCTTTGGTTCTGTAGTAATGCTATTTTTTGTGAAGTAATTATTTTAAAGTTTATCTAACTTTTTACACCCAGAATAAGACTGTGATTGTAATAAAAGTATTTTTTTCAAAAGTGTCGCTATTTCTATCCTCTTGATTAAAAAACTTAACACACAATTTAATAATTATTTGATTTTATTAAAAAAACATGTATTTGGAGTTAGGATTATAAGGGTTAACTTTAATCTGAAGCACTGATAACCATAGACGAGAAAATTACGACAGTAAAAGTATAACATCATATCCGGTTTATGCATAAAAAAGTATATGTAAAAGTAGAGCATAGTTATTTGCATATGTTTGCACACTGAGATGTTAAAAATATCCATTGCGCATCCATGCGCGTGCCATATGGAATGGAAAAATAAAGTTTTCATCTGAATGAAGTCAAATTTTCTTTAAAACATTAGTCGTAGTGGTATAGTTCTTTGGGCATTTTTTGACCTTGAATAATTGACCTTGAACCTTCAAACCTTTTAAAACTTCTATTTCCCTTTCCCACATTTTATTATGAATTATATTTCTTCACTTTTCAAACCAAAATAAATAAATTTTATTAGAAGTGAGGTTAATCTTAATAGTTTTATTAAACATCGAGTATAAAAAATCTTTTTTCTTTGATCTACTAATATCCTTAGTGTTTTCTTTCTCTTTGAATATATTCGGTATTCATGCAGTATGCGATCTACCAGTTTAGTTAGCTGGATTTAGGGTTGATAGGTCACCGGCAACTGAAGTTTTTTTTGAATCCACGTGATTTTGGCCTTCATGATTAAAAATATTTGATTCAAAAAACATTAGTTGCGGTGTTACCATTTACCCTAAATCCAGCGAACTAAACTGGTAGATTGCATACTGCAAGAATACCAAATATTCTCCTAGTTTAAAAACGGGATCCGTTCGCCTATTCCTTTTCCATCGACGCTGCAGGAGATTTGGCGAAGTTCTCTTATGAGGCGCGGGACTAGTGACCTTGGCGGGGGAATAGAGACTGTGCCAACGCGAACGCATCATCGGTAGCGATTTATTATTGCTAGCTAGCTTTTACTTGTTGAATATTTATGATAGTATCCGCTCTACTGTCAGGCTTTCATTTATTACGTCTGAACTACTTTCTGTTACGTATTATTTAGATTTTTTTCAAAGCACACATTCCGTTTTTGATTTGATTTCGCTTTAATGGTACTAACGCGCTACTAAGATATTTATACGCTTTATCATCAGTGTCGTAGTAATAATATTATGTGCTAATCTGGAATTCATGCTCTCTATTAAATAGTAGTAATACCATAATATTTACAGGGTTCTAACACTCCCTTCATTTTTAAGGACTATAAAATTCCTCGATTTTATATTCCACTTCTTCAAAACTCATTAAATTTCTAAAGAAATGTATAATATAATATATAACTTATTAAATTTGACCAATACTCCAATATTATTTGGAACTAAAAAGCTGTAAACTAAACGCAATTGGAGTACTTAACGAAAGATTAAGCTTTTTTACAATACTGAGTTTAAACAAGTCTCCCTTCAATAGCCTTCTTAAAAAAAACATCTTCAGAATTTCACTGAAAAATTTTAATTGATGCAACATACATTTTACTTATTCTAAAGCATGTTATCAACTATAGAAATGAGTCCTTTAATAATTTATTTTCAATAAAAGGCGGTTTTGTTTCAATTTTGTGAGTATCAATCAAACTTTATTTAATTACTCTACCTAATTTTAGAGTATATAACTGTGTTAATTAATGTGATGATGATGCATCCATTTTTGTTTACAGATGATTTAGTAAATAAGCTTCATAGTGCTATTTTTCTCCTATCTGTGATCCTTAGTAGTTCTACCTGTCCTGATTAGCTTTTGTTTTTCTATCATGCAATTATCCACTTAAATAAATTATGTTTTAATGATTAAATCAGTAATTATATCTCTAGAACCCTTTTATTTACAAGTCTTAATAGCAGAATGGTTCGAAAACAATTTCAACTGACTGTCCTAGTAAATTAGGTGTTGTATCTGGGTTTTAAAAACTAAATTTTGATTAATTTATTATCAGCTATAAGAGTTACTAATGGATTTTAATTTTACAAACTAAAGAAAAATAAAAATAAATAATCATTTGCTTCAAAACATCTATTTAAGAAATAAAAATACAATTTACAACTGACTGAGCTACTTAAGCACATGAAAAGGAGACATAAAAAACAAAGATTACGAAGAAGAATCTCGGAAACATAATCCGCGGGCAGCTTTGGCGCTGTTGATTTTTCATGCGTCACGCCAAAAGCGCGCTTATCATTTCACTCTGGAGAAATCTGCTGCAGCGTCGATGGAAAAGGAATACGCGATCCGTTCATTTGCCAGACTCTCGCACCTTTTTTACATTACAATGAAAAATTGGGAATTCATTTGAAAATTGTAAGTTCTTCTTAAACGACTAGAAAAATCCAATAACTTCATTATCCACCTAATTTTACGTCTTGTGGCAATTTAATTTTGTACTAAAAATATGAATGAATAAAACATCTAATTGCTGGCTCAACACTTTTAAAGGTCTTGATATTTTTAAAAGATTAAGTAATCAATACATTCCTGAATCTATCTGGACCTGTAGTTAAAACGCTTGCTGTTTCAAATATTACTATCTGAATTCGTTTTGCAACTCTTTTTCTTTACATCATTTCATTTTTTAATTGTAGCTGGGTATCATCAAATTTCCATAAGACCTACTTAGGATAACTGAAACCATTTATTAACTAAATAGTGCAAAAACTCAGAGCAAACTAAAAACTTGTGCTTGAATTTTCAAACATCTATGTCCTTCCGCTACATCTGCTCTCTGTTACCAAAACATCTGTTCCACCCATCAAACCTTTCGGTTAGCTGAAATGACGTTCATTAACCCTCAAAAATACGAAAAGTTGCCGAAATGCTCAACCAAAACTTTTAATCACTGACTATTTTCCATAAAAAAATTCCTGAACAAATTTCGTGTTTAAAAGAGTTGAAATGTATCAAAAGAACTAAAATAACAAGATAGGAAAAGTTAAGATGCTACACACGGTTTTATCAATGAAGCATCCCGCTTACTTTTTTTTTTGCTTTTCTTTCTTCTTTTTTCTCTTGTATTTTTTTTGTTTCTCTCTTAAAACAACTTCTTCCTCGACGTAGAAACTTGAATGTAGCATTCTGGTTATGATATGTTTTCTTTTTCTTAATACAGTCAGTGACTCCTTTAATATAACGTGAACACCTGCGTCCATAACTTCGGAAGCACTCTTGATAAGTAACCTTTCGGGTGAATTAACTTTTAATGTGTCAACTCTTGCATTCTTGCACTTCATTTATAATATCTTTTTTATGTTTTCGAGGTTCAGTTTTTGAATTTTTAACAGTTTTGACAATGACCCGGTGGTAAGCAACTAAATCGTATTTAATTACAAGCTTTGTATTACATTTTTTTAAAAAGACGTCCGTGTATTAATTTCTAATGAATTTCAAAGTATATTATAGCATGCACTCTTTAAACGGTATTTTCAAAACTGAGTAAAAATTACTCAAATCAGAGTAGTATTTCACAAACTCAAAACTGGCTCCGAATCAAATTTACTCAAGTTTGAAACATCTATAAACTTATTTATGAAAATATGCAAGTACTCAAAAATGATACATCATGTCTTCGTGGCCTTTGTCAAAATTAAATTACCCCCTTAGACGGTACTACAGTACTATTTGATCAGAATGTGTAACTACTACTACTTGTAACTGGAGTGTGATGCCGCATCAGGGCGATGCTGGCTATCACGTTTTTAAAAGATGATGGAAACATACTGATGAACAAATTATAAACTGCAAACATTAAACAAAAATACATATAATTTGAGTGGTGACTATTGAATTGTTTGAAACGTAGTATAATTTCGCGTATTTTAAAATTGAAATAATTGTTTTCATATTTGAAACAAAAAGTTTCATATAATAAATAATAAATTCATATAATAAATAAAAAATTTCAAAAAATAAATCAAAGAATTAATAAAACATTTATGCATTTTTTAGTTCCTTAGGCCTGTGGGCTAAACCTGGCCTGTGTATAGCTTTCATATATCGTATTTATAAGCATTCAATTTGCATTAAATAGAATTAACTAGAAAGTCGCAAACAGTCTCGGTGATTTTTTCGACCTCTAATATCATTTTTGCGCTTATGCTAAACTTCCATCAAAACCTTATTTATACTGTATTCAAAGGATGTTAGAGTCTATTCTTACTTACTAAGCAAAAAACTCTAATTACGCATTAATGCTTTGAAGATATGGTAAATGCATTCCCATTGTAGAATTCACCCTTTACTTAAATTTTAATATTAAAACGACAGTTAAAAAGTGTTTAGCTTCAAAACCATTTTACATGCTATTTTTCTTATAACAAAAATCGGTATCGTATTTCCTCGAAAATAGGTCGTTATCAGAAAATAGGTCCTGCAATGATTTTTCATGTGGGTAGGTTACTACCTCCTTATATACTGTTAGACGATTTTGATAAATTTTGAATGGTTCTTGAACTTCAATATAAGTTACTATCGTGCATAAAAACAATAAAATCCCTTGAAAATAAGCTCTAGGATGCCTTTTGCAGCGCATTTTAATATTAGACTAGGTATTTTTTCGGGGAAGTAATGTACTATAGGATAAATACTAAGTAGTAGTAAATTCAAAAGCTAAATGTGTATATTAATTGAAATCCTATGAGTTAATAAAAAAAAATTATCACTTCTAAAATATTAGGATCTTTTTGGGTTTTTTTAACTAACGGACACTGTAGCTTACTTTATTTCCCCTGTATTTTTACCAACTTATTTAACTGTATCATAGTTGTCAGTACACCTAAACATTAGGGGATAGGTATATGTATAGAGCTAATAATAAAAGAAGAAAATAAAATATTTTCCTCCATTTAGGTAATTAATTGAATCGTCAGTTTGAAAAGGTCTAAAAACCCAGGTTTGAGAAAATCGGAGGGGGGGGGCTCTATAGTTAATGGAATTTTCATTGTATAATCACCAAACTTTTACTGGAAACTCAGGACCCTATTTAGAATATAGAACAATCATCGAAAATTGTAAAGTATATTCAATAGGGTGTTTCAAAAAAATTTTTTTTTTGAATTTCCCAGATGCCCCCCCTCAAGTTGTTACAAATACTAAAACATTATTACCTGCAAATTTTCAGGTCTCTAGGACGATTTTTGACCCCCGCGCCCTTCAAAAGTAGGTTTCCCATGTTTAAGTATAGGGAAAATATTGAAAATATCGTCATTTTTGGTTCTTTTCAATTTTACGAGCCTGAACGCGGTCAATATCGAATTAAAACCTATACATCATCTTTGGGACATCATTGCCTCAAGATCCTATCGGAAAAATATTCCATGGCACCTACTGGGGGACAGTTACAACGGGGGTGAAAAGCGAGCATTCACCGAAAAACGAGGATGCTTGCGGGCGCTAGCGGCTGGAGCTAACTAATGGATTTTTACTAATAGAAACAGAATAGAACGAGGTACCTTAGGAAAAATGTTCAATAAACACTTAAATAGGCTTTTATCCAGGTCCCTCCGCAAACGCCGGCGAGCATAACCAGCACCCGCGGCAAGCATCCTCTGTTTCGGTGAAAGCTCGCTTTTCACCCCCGTGTAACTACCCCCCCAGTAGGTGCCATGGAATGTTTTTCCGATAGGATCTTGAGGCAATGATGTCCCAAAGATGATGTATAGGTTTTAATTCGATATTGACCGCGTTCAGGCTCGTAAAATTGAAAAGAACCAAAAATGACGATATTTTCAATATTTTCCCTATACTTTAACATGGGAAACCTACTTTTGAAGGGCGCGGGGGTCAAAAATCGTCCTAGAGACCTGAAAATTTGCAGGTAATTATGTTTTAGTATTTGTAACAACTTGAGGGGGGGGGGCATCTGGGAAATTCGAAAAAAAAAATTTTACCATAGACTTTCGAAACACCCTAATATTCAAAATATTGCACTGATGAAGAAAGTTGATAGACTTATTCCCTTTTTTAAACTTATAGAGTTTCAACTGTAAAAACCACTTAAATTGACAATTAAATTATACTTATTTCTGCTTAGTGCACAGCAGAAAAGTAAGAAAGATAAAATCCAAAATTGCACTATAAAACTGAGTTATTATGACAGTTTAATGAATATTAATGGAGGT